>PVKU01001242.1:263984-325428 GCA_004027475.1 Anoura caudifer | reverse complement strand
AAATGGGACACACCTGCCCAGACTCATGATGGCATCCCAATAACCTTGGAAATATACAGGAATGCTGGCAGGTGTAACCGGTTGTAGGAGGAGTCGGAAATAGGGCTGCAGAGGAGGTTTGGCGCCAGTATTTAAAACAGAGACGCGGCAGCCATTGGAGATCCATGCAGTTTCACCAGAGAGCAGGGCCCACAGCTCTATGAGGGAAAATCACCATGTGGCTTTAGCAGAGAATTGCCACTAGGCTTTGCCCGAGTGGAGACCCTCTCGCAGCTTTGCCAGAGGGAGAGATTCCACGTGGTTTCACCAGAGTGCAGACCCCTGCAGCTTTGGTGAAGAGGGGGAGCCACGAGGCTTTGCCACAGTGGGGACCCCTTCCCCACAGCTTTGGTAGAGGAGGGACCACGCGGCTTTGGGGTGCTCCCTTCGGCTGCGTGGCCTGGGAACAAGAGAGACTTTGCCTAGAAGAAGGGTGAAAGAACTCTTGCCAGTAGGCCATGAGAAGGTGCCACATGGCTTCAGATTAACCAGAGATCCTGCCTGGACGACAACACAGCTGACGGTGTCAAGAGCCTGGATCCCAGATGTTTGCTTCTCTTCCTTGCAATTACAGTACCCTGACTTAGGGCAGAGGGAGATAGGAAGCACTGTGGGTGTCTGTGGGTATCCTAAAGGACTTTGATATTTTAATGAAGATGTTAAGTCACTACTTTAACTCTGTGTAGCATTAAATAAACATTTCCTTTCCTTTTCACAAATCTCTGGCTTTGAGAGACATCTTTCCATAAGGCGGCGGACAATAACGGACCTTCTGTTGCTCGGTAACAGTTTTGGGGGGCTCATCCGGGATCTGAATTGCCCGTGGCAGACCGACCCCCTCAGGTGCGAGAGAGTGGGACTTCGGAATTTTTTCCAGTCTCAAGAATTGTTCAGTTGCTCGGTAACAGTCACACAACATGCTTAAGTGAGCACAATAACACAGGTGATATTGATGCACTAGACACGCCCAGCTGGGCATAGCTCAGGCTGAGAGCACAGAGGAGCAATGCTCAAGCAAAGACAGAGAAGCAAAAGTTTCTCAAGGCCTCCTCAGGGGACCGTAACTGTTGTACAACAGTTTGAAGTGGAGATCCCTGTGGAGGATGAGTACTGCTAAGGGAGAAAGAAAGCCAATAAAAGGCATCCATTTCTTATTTTGTAAGCCAGATGCATTGTAGATGAAGCAAAGTAGAGGAATATGTCTTCTTCTCTTTAGGGACTTGTAAAATCATTAAAATTACATAATTAGAAATGGGTAGTGTTCAATGTCTTGTGTTGGTTTTAGTGCAGGTGTTTGGTTGTAAGTTTTGCCTTCTGGTTTTAGGTTTGTTTGTTTTTTTCCTATCCAATTCTGAGGCTCCAGAGAAGGAAGTGTGTCAGGAACACTGTGATGAGAAAATGGCTATTTGGAGTGGCTGTCTCGGTATTTTACTGTATGACAACCCTGCTCACACCCTGAGCTTAGGATTCCCACCACAAGTTCCCCTTTGCTTCACCCAGGACACCTTTTAAAATAACCACTCAGCGCTGAGAGTGTGAAAAATTAGTGAGCTCCACCCCAATGCCCTTATAAGTAATAGATGCTGACTACTCCCCTGCTCTCTATCTCCTGCTCACTAGTGACTTGGGATGGAGGGCCACCCTCCCCCAGCCCACCGCATTCCTCCCCACCCCCATTTCTGGGATCTGTAATACACCTGTGACTCTCCTTCCTCTGTGTGAGTGTACTGAAACTGTGCCTTCAATCAAAGCAACCCTGGGTTTTCGCTCCCCCAGCATGGGAGTTCAGATGCTGAGGGGGCTACCTGCTGACCCCATGTGTGTGGCTTATGCCCCCTCTTCAGCAGGTCATAATCTACCTATTCTTCACTTAATACACCAGCTATAGGCGCCTCCCAACACAAACGTTGAGGCTCTTGGATTTATTCCAGGGACTATGCACAGCTCCACAGTCATGGGCAAGGACCCCAGAAGGTGAAGCAGTACCCTTCGACCATGCAAGGAGAACTAACTACTTCCTGGCAGTGATGGGGAGTCAACATTACCATTAAGGAGAGTCCTATAAGCAAAATCTAGCAGAATTTCATGCTGAGCTGCCCAATTTAATAGCCATAAACCATATGTGACTAATTAAATTTATAGTTAATTAACATAAACTATAATATAGACTTTAGTGCCTTAGTTGCACTAGCCCTATTTCAAGTTCTCAGCCACGTATGGCTAGTGTCTACCATATTGGATAGGGCAAACATAGAGCATCTCCATCATCACAGAGTGTTCTATTGGACAGCACTGGCCAAGAGAAAAGCTTCTTTAACTTTAATGTGCATTTTTAATCATTTTAAGAGCTTGCTAAATGCAGCTTCTGATTGAATAGATCCAGGGAGGTGGCTGCCGCTGCATTTCTAACAAGTTCCCAGTGATTTCATGGTCCTGGTGCATGGACCACCCTGTGAGGTGGGAGAAGGGTCACAGAGACGCAGTTACATGCTGCCTGGGGCCCTAATGTGAGTGTTTCTCCTGCTCTAACACAGAGAACACTTTTTAGGTTCAAGTTACAGTGCTACCAAACAATGGACATTAGACAACACAGAACTCGTTAAATCCTTTTCCCTTGCCTACCTCTCCACCTTTGCACTTTCTGGTTTTAAAATATTCCAGGATTCACAGCACAAATGTGCAGAGCACTGGATCTCTATCTTCGCCCCATTTCTAATGTCTGCAAGGGAGATTTCCTTATCAGAAAGCTCGACCTCATGTATGTGAAGCAACTGCATTTTCAGAAGACAAGAGAAGCCCATTTATACCGGGACACTGTAACTCAAAGAGGAATAGTCAGGCATGAGCAGGGATTCAATGTGTCTGCATTAGATTTAGAACAACGAAGGGGGAAAAAAAGAAGTTGCCGCAGGTTAGAAACAGAACACTTCAGCACAATTAAAAAAAAGTGCCACAAGAAAACACCATATATTTATAGCACTACCACTGTTTCCAACTAGAAATAACTCAATCGGTTCAGTCTTTGAAAATGTCTCACCTATGTCTACATAAGTCGACCTTTCCCCATTACCTCAATGAACCTGCATAACTATTCACACAAAGTAGGTCTTATTATTTTCATTTTTACAGGTGTGAATTCCAACTCTCAGAGGAAGTAAGTAACTGCCTGGGGTTCACCCAGGTCTCTCTGGCTTTGCAATTCATGCTCTACATTGTCCTGGGCTACTGTTGCAATGATATTGAAGAAACGAGTTTATAAATAGATGAGAGGAGGGACGTTACACCCTTTAAGAGAAATAATGATTACACACTGGCAACCTCTTCTCCCATCGAGCTACTATTTACTCACCCACAAGTAGGATGCCTCACCCATCAGTCTATTTAAGGGTTAATGCAATCATTAAGAGACCTCTGCTAAATGTGCTGAAGGAAAATATAAAGCATTGTGTTCATGACATGATCTCACTGATTTTTACAGAATGTACAGTAATTACAGGTTTAAAAGACATGTAATCTAGTTTACAGAATAACTGTCAGAATAAATGCAAGATTTAGCTGTTAACAAGGTCCCCTTCATGAGAATTAGCCAGAACCGGAAGAAGCCTGGGACCCCACAAGTGATATGAGATGTTCTCACAACCAACCTACCTGGCTGAAAAGCTAAAGCATGAAGCCATAAGGAGAGGCCTTAGGGATAGGATGGTCCTATCACTCATCATCCTGAGACATCTTTGGAAGAAAAAGGGTGCTCAGGGACTAGGCACCCTGTTCACGAGACATGGTGGGAGATTTGGACTTCTCCCTGAAAGCAGAGGAAGCCACCAAGAGTGTGGCATAACCCAAATTTGCATTCAGAAAGCCCGCTGTGACACCTGTGGTTAGGACAGAGAGAGGCTGTTAAATCTCAGAGACTCATTGCACAGGAGATGAGCAACCATCCAAAGAAAGTGCTGAAGCCATGGCTAATTTTAAACCCACTAATCTTGACCTAAATGAGGCACAAAGAAGTTGAATTCTTCCAATGCCAAAGCTAACCACCCACTCTCCAGCTCCTCCCCTGGCAAGGTCTGTTTATTGCATTGTAGAAAGTGGAGCCAACCCTCCAGGGCACAGGGCACCATCTGGAAAAGCAACAGGTCACTGGCCTCAATAGGAAAACAGCCACAAACAGCTAATGCAGCCTGACACATATCTGTCTGGATTGTTGGAATCATTTGTTTGTTCAACAAAGATTAGTATTTGTTGAGCGTCTCCTTGATGCTGGGCACTGAAGATGTAAACAAAGACAAACAAGGCATAATTGTTGCCCTCAAGAAACATATAGACAGACAAGGCAGTCATTGCACTACAGGGTGGGAAACACGACAGAGCTGGCCCAGGTTACGAACACAAAGAAGGGGCATTTACAACTCAGGGAGGAGCAGGTGAATCTTAAAGTCTCACAAGTGGTTCCCAGACTTGGTGACAGCCGGAAGCACCTGAGAATTGCCCAGGAATTCAGAATCTCAGGCCCCACCTCAAACCAACTAAATCAGTATCCGAATTTTAACAAATCCCCAGGTCATCCGGTTACACGTTAAAAAGTCTGAGAAACACTGTCTGAAAGACTAATGATAAGTTAGCCAAACAGAGATAAGGTGGGCAGAGGGGGGTGGGGTGGGGTGGGGGCAGGCAATCTAAGACAGAGTAAAGAGCAAAGCAAAATGACTGCTGTGAGAGAGATGGTCCCACATACCCAGTCGCAGAGATCAACTTTGACAGATATAAGCAGTGGTAAAAGAAAGTGCTTCAAAGGAGGGGTCAGACCAGTCAGAGCCTGTGACCCCAGGACTCAGCTAGGTCTTTCCTAAGGGCCCTGGGCACTCTGGAAAGGTCTCCTGCAGGGGACATTTAAAATACATCCCTTACCACAGTAGGGAAGGGGCAGGTTTAGGGACCATGGGAGGAAACTATGATACATGTCCTCGTACCTAGCAGTGGAGACACCAAGGAGGTCAGATGGCCAAGGACCAGATGCAGTGGAAGGAGCCCAGAGTCATCGGACACAGCTTGAGAACCTGGAAAGGGAAGCTTAGCTGCTTCTTTGAAACCAAGAAAACCTTTTTAATAGAGCCACTTGTTTTCCCCCAAATATATTGCTTCCTGGCTAGGTTTGTGCCAAATAAGTAAAAGGAAAAGCACTCAAAGACCTTCCCCACTGGATCTCAGTTCCAGGAATGACGCTTGAGGAGGATTTCCAGAAGTCACCCAGAAGCAGGAGTTACCTGCAGCATTTGTTCAAAATTCAGACTCCCAGGCCCAGGTTACACTCTATAGAATCTGAATCCCAGGGCAGTGGCCTGAGGAACATGGACTGGGGAGCAGCCAAGGTGGTTCCACACACCAGGAAACCTGGTGCCTCTGGGGCAGGGAGCGGAGGGGGCCTGGCCTCAATCACTGCAGGGCAGAGAGCAGCCCATTCCCCAGGGGGTCAGAAGGTGCTGAGTTCACAGAAGGAGCTATTTAGAGGAGCTGTCCAGGTCACACAATCCTTAGGGGGCAGAACAGGAAAACCAGGCTTGCTTGGTACTTGTTTAGAAAGGTGTGTCACACTTGATGTGCTGTGTGTCTTTAAGGGCAAGCTTGTTTTTTCCCCTATTTGATTCATTCGATACTCATCGTGTACGGACACCTGTTTGGTACAGGCAACAAACTTGATTTTTCTCCCAGATGAAAGCATCAGTTAGTGTTAGTATGAATTGACTCTTGAACTTTGATAAACACAGGTATGCAGGTAGCTAGCTAGACAGATGCCTGGCTCGGTGCCCTCATGTCTTTCCTTTTTCTTTTTGTGACTGCTTTATTGCACTTAGCATAATGTCCTCAAGGGTCATCCACATCGTCAAAATTTGCTTTTTGGGGGATAAATAATATTTCTTTATATGCATATAATACATTTTGTTCATTCACTCATCTGTCGGTACCTTCACATCTTTTAAAAAGATGAATCTAGAAAAAATGGGCACTAGGCATTTCACAAAAGAGGAAATCCATAAGGTCAGCAAATGTGAAAAGATGTTCAAATAACTGACCACTAATCAAGGAAATGCTAATAAAAGCAAGATACCAATTCACACCCATGAGACTGGCAAACATTCTAAAGTTTGACATTTCCAGGGGTTGGCGGGACTCAAAGAACCCAGAAGCTCTCATACAGTGCCGAGAGGAGTGCCGATAAACACGGACACCTTAGGACGGGCTGTGGTGTTCCCTACGGAGATGAACGCGGGCGTCAGCAGCAGCACTTCCACTTCCAGAGAGGGAGCAGAGAGAAGGTCTAGCGCGTGTGCACAGAAGGTATGTATAAGAATGTTAATAGCATCATGCTTTGTAATTGAATAAAACTGGAAACAATTCAAATATCCATCAACAACAGAAGGGGAAAATAAGTTCACACACACAAACCACACACATATATTTATACGTATATCATACTCTTGTGTTTGTCTGATATCTTTTATAAATAAAGACATTTAGTCTTCAGTGAATTTAGTGATTTATTATTATTTCTACCCATTATTAAGGCAAGTGCTACGTGTTTTCACATATTCCTAATTATAATAAAGGCACTATAAAGTATAATTATGACCTTACAGTTGGAGGATGTAAAGCAATGCATTTAGCCTAAGATCATACCACTGGGAAATGCTACAGCTCAGATTAGAACCCATTAGCTCCAAAACCCAAGTCCTTTCTTACCATATAACAGGGAGCTTTTTCTAGAAAACTCTCAATCATAACAGTGTGTGTTAAAGCCATTATCTTGAAAATGATGTAAATACAATGACAAATTAATCCTTCCAATATTGTCCTGATATGTAGCCCTATTCTTCACTGAAGTTATGTAAAACCAAAAAACAAAACAGCCCTGGCTGGTGTGGCTCAGTGGATTGAGCTCCAGCCGACAAACCAAAGGGTCATTGGTTCGATTCCCAGTCAGGGCACATGCCTGGGTTATGGGCCAGGTCCCCAGTAGGGCATGCTCGAGAGGCAACCACACATTGATGTTTCTCTCCCTCTCTTTCTCGCTCCCTTCCAACCTCCAAAAATAAATAAATAAAATCTTAAAAAAAAAAAAACAACTCACGTGTCACCAACTAAGAAGAGCATGCTCTCCTTGGGAGTCAAAAAAATGAAAGCTAATTAAAGTCATCTCCACTTAATCCAGGCTGGATTGATTGAAGAATCTATGATTCATGAGAACTAACAGGAATGACCCATAGCAGTCTTGCAGATAAAGAGAAAACAAAGAGCTAACACTTCTCTTCACAGTAATGCATGACTGGCCACCAGCTCCCAGAACTGGCTACTCCTTTCTAATCTGTAGCTCTTCTGGGATGTTTCCCACTGCTTGGGGTGGAGGTGCTCTGTCCAGACAGAGTTCCCTTTCAGATTCCTGTCACTCTGAAGTTCTCTCTTGATCCCATCTCATGCCCCCTGCTTCCAACTCAGCCACTTCAATTATTCATTCCATCCCCAGCTGTCATTTTCTGTATCTCCCTCTCCCTTGGATCCTTCCCCTCAGGTAAGAAACATGCTCCCCATAACATCCTCAGAAGTGCCATTTTCTTTCCTTCTGATATGTCCTCACCCACCATGCTCTCTCACCATCCACCTTCTTGAAAGAGCCCAGCCATTCCCTCAGTCCCACCTGCTTGTCTCTAATGGCTGACCCTGTCTCCTCATCCATCACATTGGGGTGACCTGGTCTCTCCGGAGGCCCTCAGGAGGCTTCAGTGAGAACATGAGGTTCGTAATGCGTACCAAGTGGGAGCTCGTTAGTTCTCTACTTCTTGAAACTTTTTTCTCTCTCGGATTCCATTTTTAGCTCTCTATTCTTTTTCCTGGACCTGGGTCTTTGTCTCTTATCTGTTTGTCCTTTGCTCAGGGACCTCACCAGCCTTCTAGAACAAACTATGGCTTCTATTCAAAGAAACAAATGGCTCTCAAGTTCTATATCTAGACTTGAAATCTCCTATAAATCAACAGGTCCCAGGCCAAACTCATCTTCCCTGATCACACTGAACCCTGCCGCTCACCAGCCGCGTCTCCTCACCACCATCTGCCAATTTCTTAAACTTGAGGCTTTGCAACTACCATGAACTCCTTTGTTGTCCCATCACTAATCACTTACTAAATTCTGTCTTATTCTATGCAATCCATGATGCTTTTATCAACCCCTTCCTTATCGTATTAAAGCTACTTTATCATTACTCTTTACCTCAACAACTCTAGTTGAAATAACTTTGAGTGACTCCCACCTGCCCAATTTCTCAGCTCCTCGAGCTCATCCCTCCTCTTTATCTAACAAACCAGTGCAGAGAGAACTTCCTAAAGTACAGCCCTCTTTCTGCCACTGCTCCCTCCTTCTGCAGTCCACCGTATCTGCCTAATAAAACCCAAGGATCACCTCAGCTTGGTCAAAGAGTAATCAGTACCAAAAGCCACACTGAGGAACTGTTGCCCATGTGTATATGTGTAAGTATAAATAAATATACATGATACGGGCGTAGGTGCACACAGATCACAAAGATCTGCCTAATGCGCAGAGTAGAAGCGTAATCAGTCACCCGACACACTGCAAGTCTCTTTACATATCTATTCTTCACAATGTTGAAATTCATAATTATCATCAAGATAAAAGAAAAATTATTTTCACTTTCACAAATTTGCTTGATTTTTTACAAAATTCTTTCATATCACATGATGGTAGCACCAAACACTTGCCTGTTATCTCCTTTAACGTGTACATCCAGAGTTAGCACACAGGTGGCCTGGTAACCATGTCTTCTGATGTCTAAAAGCCAACATTAAAAAATCACATTTTCCCTAAAATCAGAAAAGCTGGCCTCCCATGAATACTCAGCTGAGCAGGTAACACCAGCTCACGGCACCCATGGCAGTGAGCTGGAGCACAGCACGCGGCTGCCCCTCTGGCCAGGGCGCCAACTCTGCTCTTATTCATTCCTTCGGATCACCTATCTGACCCCACTGGGAATCTTATGCTTTGATCTCTTGTTTAAACAATGACATTTTACTGATTTATATAAAACGACATCGGAGCCCTCTGACACACACAGTATGTCTGCAAGTTCACACTGAGCAGCACTTTCCTGCACCCGATGGAGAGGTGGCTGTGTTTCAGACCAAGCATTGCTGGCCCCTGGGACTGCCCGGCAGCGTGGGTGTCGCAGAACATCAGCCACTTTCGATGCCCTACTTCTCTCACCCAGCAAGACTTCCAGCCATAAATGAAGATGACATTGGGGTAATATACAGTTCTTGTTTTGCAAAATGAAACCAGCACCACATGCGCTTCCAAATGTTTAGTATTCCCTTAAGAATAGTTTATTCTAGTATATTTCCAGCAATAGGAATTACGGTGACTTGTTCTGCCCTCCAAGATCATCTTTGTTTTCTTAAAAACTCTAGGACAAACAATTAAATTCCAAAGTTTGAATTTATCCTAATTGGCTTTGCTTCCTCATTCTATTCTGATTTTTTTTCTGTTCTAACTTTTTACTTTGTATTTCACATGTTATAATCTTAAACAACTTTGTGGTTTAGCTTTGTTTCTTTTTTTAATACTGAGATTAAGCATTTGACATTTCTGCCATTTTCACTCCTGGAAGTATCAGTTTTTGCTGAACCTATTAAGGTGTCAAAAGTGTCACTTGCATTGGTCTTCTCTTTTCTCTGATTTGTTGATTCTAATGCCACTTTTAATTTTTTTCTTAATTTTTTCATTCAATTATAGTTGACATACAATGCTATATTAATATCAGGTGTATAAGTGATTAGACATTTACATAACTTAAGAAGTGGTTGCCCCAATCATTCTAGTATCCACCTGACACCATAACGGGTTCTTACAGTATAACGGACTATAATCCTTATCCTACTCTTCACGTCCCGTGAGTGTTCTTGCAACTGGCAATTTGTACATCTTAGTCCCTTCCCCTTTTTCACTCACCCCCCCAAGCCCCCTCCCATCTGACAACCACCAGTTTGTTCTCTATATCTATGAGCTTGTTCATTTATTTGGTTTCTTAAGATTTCACATGTAAGTGAAATCATATGGTATTTGTTGACCTTTTAGTGTCTGCAATCTTTCCACCTCCCTTTCCCAGTTCTGTGCCTACATTTGGTGTTTTCTCATAATCTCACCCCATGACCTGGACTGAGTTTTAATTGGAAGTTTCCATTTGCCTTTCAGGAATGAGCTCTTATCAAAAGATCACCACATTGTAAACAGTGTGCTTGCCAGCTGCTAGCACAGTGCTCTGTAGAGAGAGGACACTTTAATGCAAGGCTCTGCCTTATTCAAAGAAACCCCAGGACTCTTTAGAAGGAACTTGGGGAAGCTCTAAGCACTGACAAGCCTCACTGGACACTGAACACCCCATTTATTACCTGAACCTTTCATCCAATTTCCCTCCACTAACGCACTCTCAAATCTGGTGCCTGGAGGAGACCATGCCACGCACCTGGCAGGACCAGAATCAAATCGCTGCAGTTCAAGGGTCTTTCCCACGCTCCCAGGCCCTGGATGCCCAGCCTCTTCCCAGGAGGGTGATTTTTACAGAAGCCGCACAGCATCCTCCATGAACTGCTCTACAGCTCTGACCTTGCCAGAAGCCGTGCCTCCCAGGATCACCGTGCTCCCAGGACTACGAGGAATCCAAGAGTCCACTCCCAAGAGAACACCAGAGAGCACGCCAGATGGCAAGAAGCCAGCATGCTTGCCGGGGGGCCCCTGAGGAATGTGACTGTGTGCCCTTTGTGTGGCTGCCTCCCCACAGTCTGGCCAGCCAACGCTCCCCAGCAGCCCACTCACATTCCAAGGCTTAATGTGTGAATCAAAATTCATCCCGCCACCACACCACAGAAAATGCCACCATGGCCTCCAGCCCTCTGGAACTTGCAAGGCTGTCTAGCCCAGCAGGTAAAACTTTACAACGAAGGTCACAGGTCACTCACCCCAAAACTGCAGAAATAGCTGTTTACAAGGCACAACATAAAAGGCATATAAGTTTGTGCACAATATCACTTCAGGTAAAATTTAAAAGTGCTTGAATCATTTTATTCTTAAAATGAGTCTATGAAAAAAATCTAGGGATAGTAAGAAAGTCAATTGGAGCTTGTTTCATGCATTATACTAACAAAGGACATGGGTGGAAGTGACCTTTAACCACATCATAAAATTCCACATGTTTAGCAATAATGGTAGAAGCAAAAGATTAGGAGAGACCATAAAATAGGGCAAAAAGGATTGGCCCTCTCCAGGACCCACGCCTGTCCCTCTCCTGCCTTTCTTACAAGCAATGCTCTTTAAAGGGGAAGCATCAAAAGTCGCCATCTTGCCCAGCATCACAAATTCCTTTACCGCCTCCTCTTTCTAGCAGCACCGTTTGAGGCTCTGAACCAAAGGGAAGCAGAACGCTTCTTCAGATGCTTTTTTCCTCAAGGCCACAGGCTTATCAATTTGTTTTAAGAAAGAATTTCTCCCCAAACTGAAAGATGAATGCTACTCCTGTCTAGGTTGTTCTGTGCCTTTATTACTGGACTCTTGGCCATCTGATTCTCAAGGGGAGTTCAAGGTTATTTTTAGGATATTTTAGGATATTTCTCAGGTCAGAAAAAAATAATTTGGCCTGTTGTCCCAGGCAGTGGTATTAAACAGAAAGGGACTCCAGTTCACATCCTGGCCTTGGCCCTCCCTAGCTGTGTCAACTGGGACAAGCTACTTGGCTCTCGGAGCCTGAGTTTCCTCAACTGTGAATTGGCACAAATGTCCATCATTAAATGAGATGGTACACATTGAGCTCTTGGCATGCTTCCTGGCACATGGCACGAGCCAAATCCCTTCCTGCTGAAATGGCAGTAGACCAGTCGAGTTTCTGGATCATTAAGTCATTTTAACAAGTTTTTGAAAGCAAACTAGCTCATACCAAAGCAGACACAGGACATGTTATTAACAATTCTCTCCCAGTATGTTAAATGTAAAGCTTAGATGTTCTTACGGCTTTTAATGTAGAGCAAGAGGAAAGAAGTGTTGCATCATGATTAGTAATGGCCTTTCCTTGAAAAAGAACATCATCATGAATCTAAGAGGGTAATAACTGAGTCACTTATGTGGTTCTCCTTGTTAAGTGCTCCCGCAGTTCTGCAGGCACCCTTGTGGAAACAGGAACATCAGTGCAGTGACTTTTTAATCTCACTGTATGTGTATTTATAAAATATGGCCATATTATCATATGTGTGTATACACACATATTAGGCCGACCAAAAAGTATGTGTTTTTTGTTCCATAAGATGGCTCTAGTAGCATGTAGTTGTCTTTAACTTCATTTGAAAAATTCTGTTAGACTGTATTGTGACAGCTGTCATATCAGCAGGCCTTTAAAAAAACTTATCAAAATTAGTAAATTTTTATGTAGCCATTTTTATATTGAAAATGGATTGGGTAGACTAGTTGAAGTTGATAGCAATCAAATCAAGATATTAATTGAGAACAATTAACATCATACCACGCGGGAGGTAGCTGACATACTCAGAATAACCAAATCAGTAAAGTTATTGATGAAAATGGAAAATGTGTTTTTTATTTTAAGGAAAAATACTAACAAACTTTTTGGCCAGCCCAATATATATGCACACACACGTACCTGTGGCCCCAGACACAGAAGCGCACGTACACACAAGCACACCCACAGAGTGACAGAAAAGACTGGAATATGCACACTAGGTATAAACATGCTTGACGCTTAGGTTGTGGCATGAACATCACACAAAGAACTTCCACTTCATTTCCTCCCAGTCACCACGCAGTGTGTCCAGGGGCCTTCTAACCTCAAATATCCAGGCCTACTCGGAAAATCCTCTTGTCCAGCCTCATCTGGAAAAGGGAAGTTCTCGTGAAATCAAGGACCCTACTTAAGAGAAACTTGGTACCTCGCAAAACTGAGGTCTAAAGCCACTGCAAGGCAGGAAGCCAGGGTTTCAGATCAAAAAGCTCCTGCTGAACACAGCCTCACTAGCGAGTCTTCTATGATAAGAAAATTCTTCCCTACCTAAACCACAAACACCCTCAAGACAGCTTTTAGACATTTACTCCTTTGTAGAATTGCTTTAATCTGATAGCTTTTGTCTTAACAAAAAGCCAAGATGATTGCAATGAAAGAACGTTTCATTTGTTTTGTTTTTATTTGAGACAAGGGTCAAGGGGCAAAAGGGGGAGGCAGAGTTAACACACATTCATTCAAGCAATTCTCAAATGTTTTAGAATCACCTGGAAGTTTTGTTTAAAATGCAGATTTCCTGACCCGCCACCAGATTGTGGATCTAAGTGGAAACCAGAATTCTACATGTTTTTAACAACCCCTTTCATGATGCGGTCTTCAGACCACAACATGGAGAAACTGGAAAAGAGAGCCCTGAACACACACACGTCCAGGATTCCCCGGAGCACCAGGGCCTCCCCAGCCCCCCCCACCCCACGCCAACCCCTCCCTATGGTTCCACTGCTGAGAGAGGAGCATGGGTCTCCAACCATATTAGGGGATTCGTCTATTTCTCATTGCAGTTCTGTCAGTTTTTGCCCCATGTAGAGTGACACTCTGTTGTCAGACGCATACACATTACAGATCATTATATTATAAAAAAGAAAAAAAAAACAAATATGGAAAGATTATTATCGTTCTTGGAGAATTCACCCCTCTATCATTCTCCAATGCTCTTCTTTATTCCTAATCATTTTCCTTGCTCTGAAGTCCGCTCTGTCTGAAATTAATAGAGCTATTCCCACTTTCTTTTGATTAGTGTTAGCATAGTGTGTCATTCCTCACCCATTTATTTTTAATCAGTATGTGTCTTTATATTTAAAGTGGGTTTCTGGTAGATGACACGGAGCTCCTACCTCCCGTCTGACTCCAGCTCACCATGCCCTTATTCCCAACAATCCCTCTCCTAGGGTTCTCATCTTAGACTTTAACTTGGCAGCATCTTCCTTGAGATTAAGCAGTTCCAAAAGAGTAAAAACAAATGACCGTGGAAATCTGTTAAAAATCGTTTGTAGTTCTGTCACACTAGGGGTCCAAAAATAGCTCCTGAAATATAATTAAATAAGTAATTGACACCTAAAACCATTGGCACAGCAAGCATTACAAAGGACTCATGGGACTTTGCAATATTTAGCTTTTTCTAACTAAGAATCGAGGGTGTACAATTAATGACATTTTCCTTTCATGAAGTCTTAATTAGTAAGATTTATTATACGTGTGGTTGTGTTTTGTGTGCCTGTGCACGCACAAAAGATCAACCCATTAGCAAAAGCAAACCTCGCCACAGGAGGCAATAAAGAGAAAATCTGAATATTTTCAATTCAAAAATAGAAAAATGTTGCTTATAAACTTAAAGATATAATAGTCAGTGACTTTGCAAGATTCATTTAAAGCTCTATTCTAGAACTAGACAAAAATACAATTTTGTTTTTAAATTATACCCTCCCAAAAATAAGCATGCCATTTAAAGATATACATTTTTATTCTGTGACTGGAGTTTTCCGACCTGGACCAAGAGTTAAAAACAAGAGAGTTGGACAGGAAAAGAATATCGATCCAGATGGTTTTCCTCGCAGCCGTCATCCCTGAAAATAGTCACAACATGCCATGGTGGAAAGAAAGCAGGAGAAAGCCAACCAACAACATCAAGGCCCTGAAATAGCTAACCATTCAAAGTGAGTATCACACGAGAAATCGGAAGACTGTTCAGATGTTCGCCAGAAGTCCCCCTTCTGCAACAGCTCCACTATGCACTGTCAGGAACCATTATCTTAAATTTGGAAATAAGCCAAAAATATTACTAGGTGCCCTTTCACAGTCGCACGGAGCACTGTTTGACAAAGCCACATACGGGTACCCGATGCTTTATGGAAAGTAACTTGACTTAATATTTACTGCCCTTTCAAGTCCTGACCATAAAGTTAGACATTAACTTGTAGAGAAGACTGATACACTGCAAATGATTTCTGTCCCATTGTTTTGTCCCATAAGCCAAAGGTAACGGTTTTATCACCTTAAATAATGTTATATATCTCAGTCGTGTTTCAGCAAATGTTACTGAGGCCATGCTTTGTTTCATTGACTCTTTATACTTACAGCTTCCGATGCTCTTTTGAATCCGCTTTGCCATCCTGATTGTTCATTAATCAGTTGAATAAATTTTTGACCCATGATCACTGTAATAAGAGCCACCATTTTAATTACCTGAAAATTATACATTGAGACTTTATTTACCATTTGGTCCACCCCTCTTCCTGTCCTGGAAATAAATACCTGCTCTTTTCTTTCTCACTGACGACTGAGCTTGAAAGTTATTTCCAAAATACCACGAAGACTGGGAAGGCTCCATTTGGTTCACACAACTGTTACTGCTCGTTCACCACTGGCCAAGGTCACAACGGCTCCTCCTAATGAAAGCACCAAACTGCTTGGACCCCACCATCCTCCGACCAGGTTAAGTCTCAGCATTTTACCCAGAGCCACAGATCTGGGTCTTCCATGGAAGCAGAACAAGATGCAAGAAACAGAGAGACAGGCCACACTTGTGTATTTTTAAGTCCAGTATCCTATTCCTTTTTTGCTCCAGGCATGAAGTTTGTATCAGACTTATCATTTTTTTAAAGTGTGTATGTCAGTGGAAATGACAGAGCAAGGCTAAATGCATAAAGCAGGGGGTATCCTCAAAAGCACAAAAGGGAGTGTGAAATGAAAGGGAGGCAGGGAAGAGAAGGAATGAGGGCATTTGAGGACCCATGTGGGAAACACACATCATTTTGCAGAATCAGCCTCCACTCTCAGCCTCACCTCCCACACACTGGCTGTTCTAGTGCTATAAGCAGACTCCCAGTGAGGCTGGAAGTGCCAACACAAAGCTAAAAATTTCTACTAACTTACTATTAAGCATACCAAGAAAAGATCTGACTCCAGGAAACACCTTACTGAATTTTCCAAAAAAATGTATTTTCCAAAGCAAGCCACAAAGTATGGGGTGGCTACGCTCAGGAGGGTATTGCCTCAAAGGAACAAAACCTATAAATTCCATTTTTTAATTGCTGAAAAGAACACTTACCAGCTATTTGGGGAAAGTCATAATTGTTATTTACAGATGTCCCGAATGGGTCTTGAATACGGGGACTCAGGAGGAGTCACAGGTAGCTTCCCTCTGTCCAGGCTACATGTCTCAGGAGAGAGTGAGTGCTCTCCCCACACAAATGCGCGCTGATACAAGCAGGCATGACCAAGGGCACAACGCCCAAATGAGACCCCCACGACTGACTGACTCTACAGCCTCTTTTCTCAGTAACCACATGGAATATTTCTGCCTCACCGAGGGCAAGATGTAGAAACAGCCTTCCTCATTCTGTACGTCACAGAAGGCCATCAGGAGATGCTCCAGTCTCTGGGCTGTACCTCAGCGTGGCACACAAGGAACCGTTGTAAAAGGCCACTGTCCAGAGAAAGAAAACTTCTGGACGGAGCACGGAGACACCTCCAACCCCAACCCCTTTGTGTGAGCTGCACCTCCAGACACTTGGGAACTTTTCAAAAGGCATCTGTGGTACATGCTCCCTGTGTTCGCTGCAGCATTGTTCATGGTGTCCAAGACATGGAAACAACCCAAGTGGCCTTCAACAAACAGGTGATCGGATAAAAGATGTGCACACATATATACAGTGGAACAGTACTCAGCCATAAGAAAAGGTGAGATATTGCCATTTGCAACAACATGGATGGATCTTGAGAGTATCATGGTAAGCAAAATAAGTCAGACAGAAAAAATTAAGAACCATATGACTTCACTCATATGTGGGATATTAAAACAAATGAATAAGCAAGAAAAACAAACAAAAACTCATAGACACAGACAACAGTGTGGTGTTTACTGGAGGGAAAGGGGGTGGAGGCTAGTAAAGGGAGTCAAATATATGGTGATGGAAGATGATTTGACTTTAGGTGGTGGGCACTCAATGCAATATACTCATCATGTATCATAGAATAGTATGGTTGAAACCTATGTAATCTTATTAATCAATGTCACCCCAATACATTTATTTTTTAAAAGGCATCTATGAGTCAAAAAGGCATCTGCTTACCAGACCTACCCATTCTGAGCCCCAGAATCCTGACCCTCCTCACTAAATGGAGGCCGACCCAATCTGGGAAACTTTATACAAAATAGTTTATGTCTGACTAAAGATTGGATGAACATGGTAAAATGTGATTTAGACCACAAGAGCCATAAAATATTTAATGTCTATAAGTGGACAGTGTCCGCACAGGCCACAGAGCAGGTTATGAGATTAGTTTCCAATTCTTCTTCCGTACATGGCAACATGATACCCAATGCCCAGTGATGAAGGAAGCCCCTGTAATGCCCGAATCTAGATCCTCTTTGCACAGTAACCACAGGGAACATTTGTTCCTCAGGTCTGGTCTACTCTGAGAAGCCTACTTCTGGCTTATTCTGGACCAGAGACAGGCCTCAGTCTTCGGTGAGCATAGGCAGTGAAAGGTTACAAAACACTGAATCCTCCATCTTTCTTGTAATTCTACACAAGGGCAGCACATTGCTGAGTGGGGAAGAAAGATAAAAGTGCTCTGTGAGATCATGGAAAATATATCTCTGTGTGTTGGTCTCTGCCCCTGTTCCTGGCACAGACCTCCTAAAACCCTAAATTCCCAAGTGATATGAGCGCTAGGATCATCTCTTGTTCCAATATGCGGTCTGTGACCCTGGTTCCTGACACGCAATTCCTAAATCCCTTGGATTTCCTGAGTCCCCATATTCATCTTTTGTTCTAATGAGGTGACCCCTGGCTGGCTCCTGGACCAATGGCTAGTCACCAGAAAGACCAAGCCATGAATAGAAAGAAGCTTGGAATTTTCAGCCCCACCCCTCATTCTCCAGAGAGGGGAGAGGACCTGGAAATGGAGTTAATGATTAATCATGCCTAAGTGATGAAGCCTCCATAAAGTCCAAAAAGTACGAAGTGCAGAGAGTTTTTAGGTTGGTGAACATGTCCTGGGAGGGTGGCATGCCCCAACTCCTCAGGGGCAGAAGCTCCTGCACTCAGAACCCCACAGACCTTGCTCTATGTATTTCTTTATGTGGCTGTTCATCGTATCCTTTATCACATCCTTGATAAGTACATGTTTCTCTGGGTTCTATGAGCTGTTCTAGCAAATAATCAAATCCAAGGAGGAGGAGGTTATGGGAACCCAAATCTGTAGCCAAATCAGGCAGAAGCTGTGGGTAACCTGGGGATCCAAGACTTGTGATTGGCATCTGAAGTGAGGAGCAGTCTCCTGAGACTGAACCCTTAATTTGTGGGATCTGATGCTATCTCCAGGAAGATAGTGCCAAAATTGAAGTTAAATCGTAGGAAAACAAGTTGGTGTCTGAGAATTGTTGGGTGGAGCGGGGGTGCCGCACAATTGGGTCAGCAACACTGTAAGGACCAATAAGTAGTGTGAGAGTAAAGGAAAAACACAGGATGAAGACTGAGTTTTTCTCTGCACCCTCTCAGCAGGAATTTTCTTCTTGTTTGGTGAGTAGTTAAAAATGGGTCCTCTGTTATGCAGAAACTTCCTGAACAATACCACTGCATACACATGATAAATATTTTATTAGTAGGTAAAAATCGGAATCACAAAGAGCTATGTGTGACTTGCTAAGGTGTTTGACATTTACCCTGTAGGCAATGAGAAGCCATCAGAAGGTATCGAGTCAGCAAGTGACAGTAAGTGATCAGTAAGTTAACATCGGTAACACTAGCAGTGGTGTGTATAAAGTAAGGGGAAGCTAGTAGGAAGACCAGAGAGAAGACATCTACTAATTCAAATTCATTTCATCACAATTCTGAATGTTTTTCGAAGCAGGGAATTGCTTTTCATCTATCTCAAGGTCCCAAAATTCACTCACTTCCACCTTTGTGGCACTATTCTCCTTGCACAAGTTGTTATGAGAACCAGAGAAGGTGGGCAGTCTTGGGCATCAGTAGGTTGTAGGTCTGTTAGTACAGACCGGCTGCTCAGGAGAACAACTCTGGTCTGTATCATCAGAAGAGACCAGATCCAGACTTCTTCCCAGCCACTGATCATAGGCTGGGTCATTTCAAGGGTAGCATTTCACCTGTACTATAATTCTGCAATCCAGGTCATATCCAAGTTGTCACTTAGGTAAATAAATAAACAAAGCTCCCCTTGAAAATAGAACTGTAATCAGTGTGTTAGTCTTAGCCTACCAGTCACATTGTGGTCCCTAAGGTCCCATGACCAAGGACAGTATGTGTCCAGTTTCTGACTGCCTCAAAAGATCCCCATTTCCTCTCTGGTAACCTCTGAACTCTCCACATCCCTACACACATGATTCAATGGACAAGCTCCCAGCTGGACACTTTCATGGGGTCATCAGCAATTGTCACTTTAAGCCTCCCAGAGCAACTGTCCCCAATCACGGGACCTATAGAAGTCAACCACAGGAGGGATATTAACTGGTAACATTATTATCCATGGGACATGTCCAGTTAGGGAAAAAGGTGAAAGTGTAGGCTGTCGAAGGCAGTAAAAGTACATAAATTTCAGTATCACACAGACTGGATTTCAATCCTACCCCAGTGTGCCCATGGGCATTTCATCTTACCTCTCTGAGTCTGTTTTCACACCTACAAAATGGAACTAAGACCCTTACCTTGCAGAATTGGGGCAAAGATGACAGATGACATATGTGAGGCACCTAACACAGTCTGTGCCCAGAAGGTACAGTGGCCATCAGGGCAACTCCCATGTATTCTAATTCTCCTCTCCTTCCAGGAACATGGTAGAAATGTACTTTCAAGCTCCATCTGAAATAGGTCTCAGCCGTGTGCTTGTGTTGTGCAAGGAAGCTTAAAGAGCCAATGAGATAGTCATTCCCTTCCCACTACTAAGGGGTCATGGAAGCATGAAAATGACACTGCTATCATCCTGGGACACTGTGTGGCCACAGTGAGCAGAAAACCCTATAGACCTACAATGTGGCATTTTAGCATGAGCAAGAAAAGAACTGCTGTATTAAGTCACTGAGATTTGGGAGTACTTTTGTTACTATAGCAACAAGGAGAATAATAAGTAGTGAATGAATTCTAGCTCGTGTGATTCTGTTTTTATTATTTCAAAATGCCACCTTAGAAAGGAAGGTGGGAATGCCAGAGAAGTCAAAGATTCCGACTGAAGTCAGTAAAAACTGATCCCATAGTGGCTGTACTAGCTTACATTCCCACCAGCAGTGAATAAGGACCGTCTCTCTTCTAGATACCCACCCAAAAAATTTGAAAACATTTGTTCACAAAGATATATACACTCCTATGTTCATTGCAGCATTATTCACAGTGGCCAAGATATAGAAACAACTGAAGTGTCCTTCAATAGATGATTGGATAAAGAAGATGTGGTACATATATATACAATCAAATACTACTCAGCCATAAGAAAAGATGAAATACTGCCATTTACGACAATGTGGGTGGAACTTGAGAATAACATGCTAAGTGAAACAAGTCAGAAAAAAATTAAGAACCATATGATTTCACTCATATGTGGGATATAAAACTGAAATTCATAGACACAGACAACCCTGTGGTGGTTACCAACAGGAGGGGGGTTAGTAAAGGGTAAAAAGCACATGGTGATTGACGGAAGGTGGCTGACTTTGGATGGTGGACACACAATGTGATATGCAGGTCATGTATCATAGAAACGTACACTCGAAACCTACATGATCTTATTAAGCAGTGTCACCAATAAATTTAATTTTTTAAAAAAGACTGATTCCAACATAATTCACCAGGCAAGGGCCCTCATACATTAGTTATTACAGTTAAAAGGAGCAAAACTAAATAATCCCAGATCCTGAATCTGAACTATGCTTCCATGAATTAAGGATTTAGAGATCACATTGAGCAGAGAAGGATAAATACACAAAAGAGTTTCTGCAGATTAAAAGCTCTAGAGCACTGGACCCCAGCCAGAATGATGATAATCCAAGAATCGAGGTCAATAGCCTTCGAAAATAACTCTTAAGTATTCCCAGCCTTTAAAACTCCTCAGTGGACCAGAAAACATCTGTTTCCTAATCTAGTGGAAAAAAGCTTCATTGCTAAATAGTAGTCAGCACCCCTAAGCATGAAATTCATTGCCATTTTCCAGGGCAAAAACACACACATTAACCCCTCCTCCCTTGTTATCTGCAGATACCGCCAGCTGTAGATGCCACTACAGGAGGGGGCACATCCAAACACAGAGCACAATGTGTCACTTCCCTTGAAGTTGCTGGAATAGGCAGCTATGAACTCCCAAGCATCAGCATCCACCCCTCAGATGTATGATGCACAAGAAATGAAGTATGTTGGGTTACTAGATAAACATAATATTTTCTTTTTAGCCATTGACTTAGTGTGGTATAAAAAACCTGAGCTTCAAAGTCGGACAGACTCCAGTTCAAACCCATCTGTACCACTAGCTGTGTGATCTTAGGCTCATTTCCAGCTCTGAGACTCACTTTATTCAGATTCGGAATAGCAACGATAACAGCTCCCATTTGCGGGGGCCTGCTATTTCCAGGCATAAGTGTTTCACGTCCATTGCATCTTTAAGTCCTTACAATAAGCGTAAGAAGGAAGAATTTATATGGATCTCATGGGTGAGAAAAATGAGGCTCTAAATTAACAGATAGTAAAGCCAAGATGCATTTTATCCACCAGATCCTCTTTACCTTTCTACCTCTCACCCAGTGGTATATCTGGAATAATCCTTATGAACCTAGAATCTTCAATAGTCTTTAAAAGACTGCTGGGCCCTGGCTGATGTGGCTCAGTGGGATTGAGTGCCAGCCTGCAAAGCCAAGGGCCACTGGTTCAATTCCCAGTCAGGGCACATGCCTAGCATGTGAGCCAGGTCACCAGTAGTGGCACACAAGAGGCAACCACACATTGATATTTCTCTCCCTCTCTTTCTCCTTCCCTTCCCCTCTCTAAAAATAAATAAATAAAATCTAAAAAAAAAAGGCTACTGGGACATATCTTGTTCATACTAATCTTCCCATTAATCTATGAAGATATGAATATCAACATAAAAATACATGGCTTTAAATGTGCATATATAGATATAAATACAGAGAAAATGGAAGGAAATGTTGACAGCAATTATCTCTGGGTGGTAGAATCATAGGATTGTTAATATCTTCAAGCTTTTGCAGTGTGTCTACCCAGAGTGCATTTCTTTGACAAACAGGAGAAAAAATGTTTTTTAAAGCCATGGAAAGAGATTACTGGGTTCTTTTTAATTTTTCAACATTCGCCTATTGGGTCGCATATTGTTTCAAAATAAATAAAAGAACTTCAGTCACTGAAATTACATTTTTTTGGCTTTGCTTACTTTTTTAAAAATGTCCAAATGTTACAATTAATGCACAAGGAAAAAAAAATCTCATCTGCACTTAGAGCAAATTAGCTGGAGATTCCTTTAATGTCAGGAACAGGCTGCCGTCACCATGGGGGACCTGAGACGATGAACGTTTACTCCACAGGGAGGTGGGGAGACCCACAAACACGGCCATAGGACCTGCTCACACAACACAGTGGGCTGGACTTTGGTCAGAGAGCCGGGTTCTTCCAAGCTCCTCCTGACAAGCCCATGACCCTCTCCCGCGCTTCTCAAAGTAACCATTTTCATACATAAAACCAAGCCTAGGTCTGGCTTAGCTTCCACACCTCTCATGCAGTGACTGATGATTCTCCTAGAGCATCAGAGCTGCCACACGTGTTCAGAAAATTGAAGGCAGGATTAAGATGTGGCCCATCCTTTTCAAGTCTTCCCAGGCATAAAAGGGAACACTATATACAGTGTTTCCCACTAAATATACTGGGAAGGATGACTCTTTATTTATCCTTGCAAAGAAGTTCATTATGATCCTACCTAACCATACACAGCTCAGCACAGGTGTGGGCTGAGGAAAAGAGAAAACACAAGGATAACTGCGTTTGATGAAAGATGCAGGGAATGTCTGGGAATCGAGAACCTTGGCACAGTGGGGAATTGCTCACACACTCCAGAGCTATTTGATGCGGGAAGGGGAAGGGGCTGAGGTTCATTTACCTACTTCATAATTTTGACAAACAACAAACTCAAGCCTAAAAGTCTGTGGTGAAGGACCTGGTGTTTATAGTAGCTAGCAATGCATAGCACTTCAGAGTTCCAAGGAGCTCTTTATACATATTATCTCATTTAATATTCAAAATGATGCTGAAAGTTTCCATCACTCTCGTTAACACGAGTAGGTATGAGAACTGTGGCTCAGAGATGTTAGTAGCTTGTCCAAGGGCACACAACTGATTTAGCTGCAGAGGAGATAAGAAAAGAGGTCCTGCCACCAAAAAAAAAATGGCCCTAGGACATAAGCACATTGTCCCGATGGAGCCCACCAGCAGGAGCACCCGGTGCAGGAGGCCCAATCGTGTGAGACCCAACCTCACTGTGACATCTACAAGAGCCCGGTGGCGTCACTCCACGCACCACTCTCTGCCTTAGGTAACCCTAAACACAGTTCTCTGGGCAAAACTACAGCCCACACCTGAAAATGAAAATGCCTGCCTGCCAGCCACAGCCGACCTCCACGCCCCCAAAAAACACCTGCCAAGTAGGAAAGTCCTTTTCTGGTACTTTGCACCAATTGTTCTTCATTTACTCATGTACGGGAAAGCATTTCTGGGGCACTTGAGGAGGAGGTGTTAAATTTACCGCATTCCAAATGTTCTAATTTATTTATAATCAAGAATATGTGAAAGGAGAGGAAAATACAGCCCTGAACACTGAATTATACCACCCTCCCCCCACACACACACACTGTAAACGTCCAAGCCCTCCTCACAGAGGGCAGGCCATAGTTCTCATGAAATGAGATCCAGGCAGCTGCCTTCCCCTCCGGCCTGGCCCCTGTGGGAGGGCTCCAGGCTCCAAGGTGTGGCTGCAGTCTATGGGCTGAGGTCCATGCCCATGCCCAGCAGACATCTACACCAAGCAGAGAAGGGTCCGAACCCAAGGAGACGACGAGACAGGCAACTAGACCGAGTCAGGTGGGATGGTGCCAGCCACAGGCCCAGGGTGCTGGAATGGCTGGGGTGAATCCACCACGGACCAGGATCTGCTGTCAGCTTTGGCAGGGACACAGGATGCGGATGAAGACCTGGACCCCAGGAAGTTGGAAGGTTAGCCCAGAGCACACAGACAGCACCCCCCCACCCTGGAGAGGGCAGAGGGCACCCAGTGTTGATGGAAGAGATGAGAGGGCGGCAGAGGCCACAAATCCCTGCAACACTGTGGTGCAGAGCAGGAGCTTCTGGCCTGGAAGATGGAAGTCAGGGTGTCAAATCCTAATGCTGACTGAGGAAAACCCCATACAAATGACTTGTCCTCACTGTGCCCAAGCTTATTTGTTTTCTTTTTTTTAATCCTACCCAAAGATATGTTTGCTGATTTTAGAGCGAGGATGGGGGGAGAGAGATAGAAAGAGAGAGAGAGAGAGAAACATTACCAGCTGCCTCCTGTGCATTCCCCAACTGGGGATTGAACCTGCAACCTAGGCATATGCCCTGACTGGTAACTGAACCCATGAACTTTTGGTGTACAGGATGACACTCCAACCAGCTGAGCCACCTGGCCAGGACTGTGCCCAAGTTTCTTAATCTAAAAATTGGCTATGAAAAGTACTTCACAGAATTGCTGTGAGCATTAAACGAGGTAATATTTATTAAATGCCAATGCATTTCTGCCGCATAGTAGATGCTCTTTTTCTTTTAAGACTCTACTGAAAATAATAAATTCCTAGTGCCTAACCTAAATACAACCTGCAGATGTGGGTTTGGTGTTTTTTGTTTTTTAGTTTGAATACCAAAAAGTTGGTTCTTATATGAGTGTAAGAGTCCAACTTCAATGTTACTTGTCTGTAACCTTCACACCTTTCTAATCTTCCTGTAAGTATTCCTAAGTACAGTTCTCTAAGAAACATTACATCACCACCTAAAAATAAACATCTTTATCTGATAAGGGGCATGCCTCTCTCTGCCACAGTCTCCACTACTCCCTACTGTCTTGCCCCAGGCTTGATTTGCACATTTATGCTGCCTGCCTGGCCATGTAGGCATCCGAGTTTGTCACCTTGTCCTTAAGCCAAGAATCAGAGCAGGTGGCAGACCAACTGAGGCATATGAGTGGTGAAGAGCAACAGCTCAAATAGCCCACCCCAAACCCTATGACAGCCGCAATTCCATGATAGCCACCCTACCACTGAGAGAGGCTGTGTTCCTTGTCAGCAGAGCCCAACCCAGCAGAGCAGTTCTAAGTCCTCAGGTGGTGCCAGGCAAATGCCAGCCTTGGCAAGATAGGAAGGGAAAGGAGGTGCTTCAGCAACCATTTGGGGTGGCCAATGCAAGTAGCAACTCAGCATCAGCTCCTCAGAATAGAAACAATAACCCAGGTAAATTAAGGTAGGTGAGCCACTCTCCAATCACCTCCCTAAGACCTCAGAGGGAAAAGATGCTTGAAATCTAGTTTTTCAAGCTTCCCCTTGGCTAAGCTATTGAAGCCTGGAAAGTGCCTCATCATCACAAATTCTCAGTCATCGAGGCAGCAGTGGAGAGAGCTATGACCAGCAGTCTTCTTGGAATTTCTTGCAGCTCTATCGACAAGCCTGGAAGAAGCAAAGGCAGACATGCCCCGACAGCAGATCCAGCCTTCGTTAGAGATTCCTGCACTCCAACAGCCTGTGCTTTTGCTCAGCTCATAGTAGTGAAGCTCTTCTTATTCATGTGAAATGCGACTGTGTTCATAAGTGGTATCAGGCTGAGCCACTACAGGCAATGGGGAAATTAACATTTTTGAGGGGATGTACCAGGGTTCTCATAAATGCTCTTGGGGTCTAGGGGCCACATTGAAAATATTTAACGACAGGGACAGCAAATTGGCACTGCCAACTCAGAACAATTGTCCCACCAGCCAACAGCCCCTTAGAGAAATTAGTAGCAGTTCCCCACAATTTGTGGTTTTGAAAACCAAGCACACGAATTTTTAAAAACTAAAAAAATGAAACCCCTAGGCCAGAACTAGCACAGGGCTCTATGAATGCAATGCAGCCTGCTGAGAGGCCCGGCCACTGCCTCCAGGAAGACAGAATGAGGCCAGAAAACAGCTGTACGGTGTCGAGTAGAAGAGGAACATCTGGTCTGGCTCTCGGATCACCGAAGTTTCCTGGTTGAGCTCTGGGGTTATAGGGTTTACTGGTTTTACATGACAGGCCATATTTCCACTGGAATCCTAATGCCATCAAATTGTAGAGCAGGACGTCAGGAGTCAAACCCAAACACAGTGAGATTCCCTGCTGGTTAGTGACCCAGCTGATCCAGAACACAGGACTCTGGCTCCTGGTCTAGGAATCTTTAGACGACAAACGCCCCCTGCTCAGGCCCTGATGACCCCCATGACCTCCATGACATTACGCACTATTTGTCAATCAACTTCGCTGAGGTGAAAACAGGTGCACACACATCTCAGCCCTAAAACCATGTTTGTTGGTGGAAATCATAACCACATCACAGACCTCATCTCAGAAGCTTTCTATGAAGACTGAGGGGTAAGGAAGGACAGGGGTGGTGTACTAAAATATTCCTAAAATGGTCCAATCAAGGCTGTACCCTCCAGAGTATACACATACTCTCATTTTGATCTGGGTTATTCTCTGAAGATAGTGCATTGAAGGCATTTACTGGATGCATTCCACACCGCAATTTTTTAAAGCCATAATATGTCTATTCTTCATAGTGAATGCCTTTCTAAAAAGCCTAAGCTGAAATTTAAAGAGATTCACAGAAGCACCCTTAAAAAAAAAAATAACCAAAGCTGATGCAACCCAACTGACATTTTTTTTTAAGCTGAAGCAAGTAATTATATAGCAAAGCCTGAAGTGCCTGTCCGACCTCAGGGTGTGCAGTCTGCACGCATGCACGCACACACGTGCAGTTCCAGCTCCTCACACACAGTCCACCGCATGCCACAGCCTCTTTCTTGGATATATTGTGACAGCCACTAAGCTAATGAGATCCCAACTGTCACCCTCAGTTTTTATATTTTGTGTGTGTGTGTTTTCTTCCCAAGACCATTATCCAAAAAGCAGTTATGGGTAAAATGCATAGCATTAGCCTTCTTCCTGCCCCTCTTTGAAATAGCAGGGTCCCCAGGTGGTGGCCTGAAACAAAGGGCCTCAGCTCCCTGGAAGGGAGGGTTGGGACTCCAGGGACATGGCACAGCAGGGTCTTGGTGGCTACCAGGTCAGGTATTGATCAGCCACAGCTGCTGCCACAAAGACCACCTGCCCGTTGTGTGGGCAGGAGAAACAGAATTGTTAAGCAACTGCCTCTAAAAAACACCATGCTTGACCTCCAGGGCTAGATCCAGAAACAGGGACATTTGAAAGCTTGCAACAGTGACATAATTCCAAGTGGAAGCAGTGTGGAAAAGACACTATTTCGAATAGGAAGGGGATGGGAGGGCAATCTCTTTAAGTGGATAAAATGTAGGAAATGGGGCTGTAATGAATGCCCAGTTAGTAAGTATCCACACATGAAGTATCGTGTGCACAGAAGCTGTATGGCATAAGCAATCCACTGCCAAATTACTATCAGTCTGATACCACTGAGCACTGGCCCCTAAGCTACAAGAAATGTGTCTGCTTGCTTTTGTGACAAAGAAAATTATATATTTATACACACACACACACACACACACACACACACACACCCTTTTAAACAAAGTCAGTGGAATTTTTCATAAAGGATTGTTTTTGAACACTGGAGGAAGACAGGCTACTTCAATGATTATCTTGAGAAGGAGGATTAAGGGAAGTTATATTATCCTTTGTGGGCTTCCCTATTTTCCATAATACACATGTGCTTATCAGAAAAGGCAGGTTTTTGGACTTCTTTTAAGAGCCGTAGGAGAAAATGTTAAACTGCCTCTCTGCACATGCACATAGGCACGCAACTAACACAGTACACACACGTAAACACTGACTGCTCCCGACGTGTTTCCATTTTAATGGGGAGCAACGATTATCTGCCTGGGCGGTCGTCTGTGAAACACTGCAGGGTGACAGAACCACCGCGGGGTGGAGGCTGCTGCCCAACCAGGGCCTGGCAGGGAGGCTGACACAAACTTTTCACAGAAACACCATGGCCAGCTTCTTACATGGTGTGCTGTGAAGTCAAGTTGAAGGTTTAACCTGGCAGGAGAGGGAAGTGGCAGCTGGCAGGGATGACTTCAGGAGAGCTAGCCATTCCGCTGCCAAACATGAGTGGTCCACCGAGTCAATCCCACAGAATCGCACTCACATCAGAGTTGGTCCCTTCCCTGCCCTGCACTCTGACAGATAAAACAGTCTGTCAGCATGTCCACACATTATTAATAAATAACTATTTCAGGAATTCCCACTGAATTCTTGGTGGTTTGTAATTTTAAGTTCATTTCTCAGGACTTGATTATTCCTAACAAGATATCAATACAGAGATGGGAGCGCTAGAGACCCTGGGCCCCCTTTCTCTGGGCTCGTAGAACTTTCCAGCAGCCATACTGATGGGGACAAAGGGGAACCTCCCTGTGGCTTTCCTCCAACAGCTCTCTTCTAGCTAACAGGACCTTTGGCATGAAAGACTGTCCATCTCCACCAACTTCTTCCTGCAAGGCATGGGAGTTGTCAAATATCCGCCACAAAATCTGCACTCAAATTGGTTTGCTCATTTTCACATTCTACTAGTTCAGGTTCAGTAGCTAAATCACCCAACCCCTTGTTAATGAATTTGTGAGATTCATTTAAACCATGAAATTATATTTCTATATTTTTTGAAGTTCCATTTGATTATTTGTAGATGGACTCTTTGTTTTGGGTCCAAATTTATTATTTTTTCTCTAAAAACTGGAAAATTAGATATTACTTCTTAAGGTAAGAGCTGCTTGGATTTTTTTGACCTGAGCTTAAGTATATTTGTAAAAGAATTATCATCCAGAATTTTATTCACCTTAAATCTTAGATCTTAAACCTGAGCTCTCAGAATTAGACTCATCAAAATAGCTGCAACACTCACTCAAAAAAATCACGTAACCCAAAGCAATATATACATCTGTTTTATTAGTTTCTAATCTAGTCAACAGCAAGCATACATCTATACTGTACACCATATACATCTTTACTATACACATCTTTACTATATACCATCCTCTCAAAAGCATATTGACAAATAGATTCTTAAAGTCAAGAAAAAAATCTAATCTAATGTTGAAATGTGTGGATAAGTTCTAGCTTTGCACTGTATTGGGAGCTTGAAATGTGGCTAGTGAAACTGAGGAACTACTGTATTTTGCTGTGTATAATGCACACCCATGTTTTAGTACTAATTCCCATGTATGATGCGCACCCATGTTTTAGTACTAATTCCCATGTATAATGCGCACCCATGTTTTAGTACTAATTCCCATGTATAATGCACACCCATGTTTTAGTACTAATTCCCATGTATAATGCACACCCATGTTTTAGTACTAATTCCCATGTATAATGCACACCCATGTTTTAGTACTAATTCCCATGTATAATGCTCACCCATGTTTTAGTACTAATTTCCGTGTATAATGCACACCCATGTTTTAGTACTAATTCCTATGTATAATGCAAATTATACATGGGATTTAGTACTGCCCATGTATAATGTACATCCTTATTTTCCCTCAAAAATTTAGGCAAAAGTGCACATTATACATGGCAAAATACCATGAATATCTGATTTTGTTTCATTGTAATTAATTTTAATTTTTAAAAAATAGGTGACTGATTCAGTTATTGGAAAATTTTTAAGTATATTTTGGGCAATTTGGGTATGTGAATCTACTTTTTCAACTGTAAATTTTGTAAAATCTAAATACAAATCAGTTATTTCTACCGACAGTTTAGCACCTGCTGGGAGATGTAAAATACACATAAGATTTTCAAAATTTAGTATGAAGAAAAATATATAAAATCTCGTTAATAATTGTTACCAGTGATTATGTATTAAAATGAAAAAATTTTATATTTTAATAAATAAAAATACAATTAAAATTAACTTCATCTCTTTAGTTCCATTTTTTCATGTCCTCCTAGAAAATTTTAAATTACAATATGGGGCTCAGATTACATTTCTGTTGAACAGCACCCTTCTCGCTAGTGATATATAGTGAAGTAACTGGCAAAAACAGCAGAGTATTCACTTATTGTCTCCATATATTAATACATCTTTTATAGCTACTGTAGAAGAGCCTTGTTTATTACTTTCCCACACTCTTGTCACCCAGTCTCAAAAGGACTGACCGCTGCCCTGCAGGAGAAGGGTTATGCTGTCACTAACAGTGGGCGGTAGTGGATGCCACCCATTCCAGCCACTCCCATGCCACCTGGCTCCTGGGCTGCGGACAAACACATAACAGACAGCAACAGCATTGCTAGGGGGAACACAGGAGCTACACCCACATTAGCTGTCTTTCCTAAATATACAGTATTTATAAACAGGGTCATGGAGCATGACACAAAGAAAACATCTGGTTTTACTGCAAACCATAAAAAAAGTCTTTTTCAAGCTATGTGCTCCAGAGTACAGGTGGGAACTGAATTTTATCATAGACCGAATCACCTATCTATATTTCATTTTTATTTCCAGTTATTGGAAAAACTCCCAAGGTTCTTTTCCCTACCTGTCTGAAAGGTAATGGACATCATTAGTCATGCCCACTTTGTTTCCTGAGGTCCCGTTACACAAGATGACACACCAGAAGATCATACAGCCCATCTGCCACGATTCCAGCAGCTCAGAGGGCTCTTATGCCTGTTTGATTCATTTTCACAGACACGTCATAGGGCCCACCCTCTGCCAGGCTGTGTTCCAGGTGCTGGAGTAACACAACAGAGAACGGGGAAAACAAAGGTCATCGGTTCCCACATTGTTTCTGCGTCTTTTTAAGATTTGACAGAACTCTGACTATAATTTCCCAGCAGTAAATTAGAAACACATTTAACCCTTTAAACCATGATGCAATGTTTGAAATATGCAAGAAGAGCTACAGAAAAATGCAATGACAATCATGCACCCACGCCTCCTAAATTCCATCCCCCAGGTCTCCTTACCGTGGTCCACATTGAATTACTGTTTATTATGTCTGTGCGTTCCTTTATACTTCTACTAGAGACTCAACCCCAAGCAATGTGTGGTTTGACATGTTTTAAAACTACATATACATGAGTGTGTTTTAAATACTAGATGGTTTTTAAAACTTACATCAAGTTGAGATAAGTAGCTATCTTTGACCACACTTAATATATCAACAATTTACCAAGCTTGCAGGCAGAAAAATAAGTTTTTCTCTTGAGTCACCATCCAAAGCACATATAAATGAGTATAAATTGAAATATTACATGTAATTATATATGTTCATATACACAGTATACAGAGTTCACAGCAAGAATAATAGAAGAAGCTCAGTGTATTTAATAATCGTTAAAAACTTTGAAGGGGTAGATTGGAAATCATTTTCATATGTGCTTTTTTTTTCCCTAAAATAAACTTTATATCAAAATTTTTGAATGGTACAAAATAGTATACAAAAGGGTTTACAGTGAGAAAAGCCCCCGCCTTGCCCCCAGACACCTGGGAACCCTCTGTATAAGTAACCAGTATCATTTCTCAAGTTTATTTCTGAGATATTCCACATAAACAAGTGATCATGCTTATGTTCTGCCCCATGTTTTAACGCAAATGGCAGCAACTTGCTGTTTCCATTTCATGGTAATCTCTGAGATCCTTCATATTGGTGCATATGGAGCTGCCTTGTTATTTTTCCTGGTCGCATCCATTGTATAGATGTGCTATGATTGAGTTAACCTCTCTCCCATTGATTAAGAGGTAGATTCAAATCCTTGGAAACAAGCAGTGCTTCTCTGAATACTCCTATATACGTGGAATTTCATAATGTTCAGGAATATCCACAACACAAATTCCCAGAATTGGAACCGTTGAGGCAAAAAGTGTGTGTGTATGTGTGTACTTTATACATATATAAAAATGTATGTATATATCTATGTGTATATATATAAATATACACATGTATATAACATCTTGATAGATATTACAAAAGTATCTTCACAGAAGTTACACAATTTAACTCCCATCAGACAGGCATGAGGGCATCATTTTTCCCTGGCCCTTGTCAAAACATAATGTACTATGTGTTCTGTTAATTGAGCTAAGTCATAAATGATAGCTCATTAAAATAGTAATTTATGAATGTTTTAAATACTTATAAAATTCTCAATTTTAAAAGGAATAAGCACAACTTAAAACAAGAGATTCAAGCTAAGGGATCTAAGAAGCCTAATGAATGACACACTGAATTTGTTCAGAGGAAGGTGCTGTAAAATTTAAGGCATGGCACTACTCTATAAAAGGATATATTAGGTTCACATGAGCAATAAAGACAAATATGTAATTACAATATTAACCCACCTCTTATAATAAACCAATCACCATGTTGACACATGTACAAGTTTATAAAACGTCCTAGAGGGAGAACCATCCAGCAGCTGTCTAAAGTTCAACTATTCAGAAATATCAACACTGTACATGAGACTCTGCTTTATGTTAGACTTCCCTGAAGTTAACTGGTGAAAAAGATAAATGAAGGACCAGTTGAAGGTAAAAAAGTGGCTCTTCCCACATCCTCAATGACCCCATGAAAGTCCTGTGCTTCAGATCAATAATGAACTTAGAGTAAGGTCACACAAATTCTGAGCAGGACCTTGGTTACTGGCTCATTGAGTGACCCCAGTCACATCACTTGACCCCTGTGACCTCTAATTCCTCATCTATTAAAATGAAGAGACTGCAGTGGATTCTTCTTTGAAGTCTCTCCAAACTGAAATATACTCCTGATGCTATTGATTAACAGATGATGAGTGGCTTTTCTAAAAATAAATAAGTACAGAGGCCTTCACTTACCTCCATTTTAATATGCATTTGATGGTCACATGGTTATAGCTTGGGGGTGGTCAGTAACCACTAAAACTAAAGAACAGAGATTTCATATGTGTTAAGTAAGGATACTGTAACCCCAGGGCCTGTCCAAAGAGAACACATGGCGTGTGTTCTATCACATACCATGACTGAAAGGAACAAGCAAATACATTCTAAAATTTGGAATCAATGAGCTCAGTGAGGATTAACATCAATTTTAATGTCCCTTGCTCAGCTTAAGACTCTTGCAATAATACTGGTTATTTCAAACTGTACACATACCTGTCATAAAGCCAAAGAGACAGATTTCACTAAATGTGTGTCCAAGTCATCAGCTATGAAGCCGGTGATGGGATGATGGGTCCTGAGGATTTCCAGAAGGGGTGCTATTCATGGAAATGCCAAGCAACGCAATTAAGAAAACAAGAAGACCCTATCTAGCGAACTTAAAATCTAGCAAAATGAAAAAGTTAACAAAAAATGTCCAAAATTAAGATATAGTTATGACCTTGAGGGCATTATGCTAAGTGAAATAAGACAAAGAAAGGCAAATACTGTAATACTGTATGATCTCACTTACCTGTGGAACTTAAAAACACCACACTCATAGAATGTTTTAAATATTGGTTTGGCTGAAAAGTTCATTTGTCTGTAAGATGTCTCTAGTAGTGCTTAGTTCTCTTCAATTTTATTGAAAACAATTTTGTTAGAATGTATTGTGACAGCTGTCATATCAGTGTGCACTTAAAAAAATCAAAATTGGTGAATTTTTGTATAGCCATTTTAATATTGAAGATGGAAGAAAATATGCAACATTTTGGCATATTATTCTTTATTACTTCAAGAAAAGTGAAAATGCAGCTGAAACACACACACAAAAAAAGATTTGTGCAGAATATGGAGAAGGTGCTGTGACTGATGGAACTTGTCAAAAGTTGTCTGCAAAGTTTCGTACTGGAGATTTCTTGTTGGACAATGTTCCACGGTAGGGTAGACCAGTTGAAGTTGATAGCAATCAAATAGAGACATTAATTGAGAATAATCAATGTTATACCACATGGGAGATAATCAATATACTCAAAATATCCAAATCAATAGAGTTATTGGTGAAAAGGAAAAGTATGTCTTCTATTTTACCGAAAAAATTAAACAGAGTTTTTGGCCTACCCAATACTTTTAAAAATACCAGTACTTTTTAAAGTAGAATTGTGGCTGCCAGGGGCTGGTGCGTGGGGGAAATGGGTTGGCGTAGGTCATAAGATGAATAAGCTCCAGGGAGCTAACATGCAGCATGGCGACTGTAGTTAACAATGCTGCATTATATCCTTGGAAGTTGCTGTGAGAGTAGGGCTTTCATGTGTTCACCGCCACAACAAAATGGTATTTACGTGAGGTGCAGGACATGTTAACTAATCTGGTGGTGGTAAACACCTCGCAGTGTGTGTGTGAGAATGTGCGTGTGTACCAAATGATCAGATTGTGCACTTTAAACTTACACAGTATTGTATGACAATTATACCTTATAAAGGTAGGGGGAAAGATGCCACCAGAACGGTCATCTTTATCCAAATCAGAAATTCCCTAAGCCAAAAAACAAATCCTAAATGAAACAAGGAACTTGAAGGGGTTGGCAGGAGGGATCTAAAGAAACAAAATTATAGACCTAAAATAGGAAGAAATATGGTTAGTTGGCCAAGTACTGGCTTCCATTTGTGAATTAATTATTTGTTCATTTAATATATGTTGATTATTCTAGACACTTTGTTATACTCAGTTACCTTCCTGTTGCCTGCCATCAATTTATTTCACTGTTCATGAATGGCCCCCACCCAACAGTGCGAATAGAGGGAAAAATTGAACTCCTGGCAGTTGATCTTAATCAGGTAAGTAGCAATTGTGAAAGGTTGTACGACATAATCCAAAAGATAGGAAGGGGGGAAAATTAAATTGAGTCTTGTGGAGAATCTACAGAATTCATTTATTCATTATTTAAGAGCCTTCAAGTCTGTTAATCCACATGCTTCTCGAAGCTCTGGCTACTTGACCTTGGTCTTTGACATCCCATCAATGAGTTAAGCCTGTCTACTTGTTCATATTCTGTCTCCTAAGCCTGAGCCTCCCAAACTGTAACCCGCAGCCTGGAGCATTTCCAGATGTCCACAGCAGACACCTCTGGTGCCCCAACTCACATGCTCTCAGCCTCGCCCCTAATTTCAGCCAAGTTTGTGTAGGCTCCAGCTCATTTCACACTGACAGTATCTCACACATTCCCCACACCCTCACTTCCACCCTGGGGCTTCCCCAAGACCATAGGGGCTACCAAGAGATGCCTAAGCCGGTGCACAAGTGCAGCACACGGTGCAGTAGAGTTAACACTCCCAGGATTCACATGCAACCAGTAGGAGAGAGGAGCTGATGGTAAATGCCACACCTGCCTCATGGCCTCTGGGCTGACATTCTGAGGCCTCCTCAGAGGATCTCAGAAGAAGTAAGTGCCCATTACCCACAGCAGTGACCTCCACAATGCAACTGACTTAGTCTGCTAGGACTGCCATGACAAAATACCATATACTGATGGCTGAAACAATACGGATTTATTTTTTGACAGTTCTAGGGACTAGAAGTCCAAGATCAGCAGGGTTGGTGTCTGGTGAGGGCTCTCCCCTCAGGTTACAGATGCCACCTCCTCTCTATGCCCTCATATAACCTTTCCTCAGGGATCTCAAGGAGAGAACAAAAGAGAAAGAGAGCTCTGGTGTGTCTTCCTAAAAGGACATTAATCCTATTGGAGCATCCTTAGGACTTCATTTAACTTTAATTATTTCCTTAGAAGCCCCATCTCCAAATACCACTGCACTGGGGGTTAGGGCTTCACCATATGAATTTGACAGGGACACAAACATTCAGTCCACAAGAACATCCGTATGTTGGCACTCCTCCTCCCCTGCTTCAGTTGCCCTCCTTCCTCCTTCCTCTGGGATCACCTCCCACATAAATCACACATGCATAAATTCTTTTCTCAGGCTCTGCTTTTAAGACCCAGCTAAGATGACATGTCACCTGAGACCACACCTGGACCCCCGCCAGCCAGAAACTCTACCAGTCCTAGTAGTAATGCCCTTGACAGGCTGGTCTTCTGTTCTCGCCCCTCCCAACTTAACCCATCCCATCACCTAGCTCTAAGTCGGCCACTGAGTTATTCATTTGTTCAAACAATAAATTTATGGGGTTCCTATTACAGGTCAGAATCCTAGTGCCCACAGGTCCTAGGCAGTTAATGCCTTTGAGTGCTGGAGGACAAGTAAGAGCCAAGATCCCCTAGTATCTCATGTCTAGTGTTTTCAAGTTTCATGCTTTTCATAAAAAAAGGGGGGGACTCACAGCTATTATGCAAAGCCTCCCAATTTTAAAAAATATCGGTAATGAATTTAAATCTATTTATAACAATGCAGAGATCACATCATCTCTTAACACTTCCAATTTGAAATGTCTGTACAAATTGCTGAAAAGGCAGCAGAAAACAAACACAGACTCGAGACTCTAGGGGTCTAAAGAAGGAGACAGCCAAAATGAACGGCAGTTACCACACGGTATGATAAGAGCACTGATAGGGAGGGGATGGGAGGCCAAATAATGCCCCCCAACCAAAGATGGCCATGTCCTTATCCCCAGAACTTGTGACTATGTTAGGTTACAGGGCAAAGATGAATTGAGGTTTCAGGCGCAAGTAAGGTTGTTGATCAGCTGACCTCAAGATGGGGAGTTCACCCTGAATTATCCAGGTGGGCCAAGTGTGATCACATGCTCCACGGCTATAGAAGGAGGCAGAGGTGTTCAGAGCCAGAAAGATATTTGAAGATGTTTACTTTGAAGAGGGATGAAGGGTCCACAAGCCAAGGAATGCAGAAGCCCTCTAGAAGCTGAAACAGGCAAGGAAACAGATGTTCCGCTCGAGCCTCCAGAAGGAACACCTAAAGTTTTAGCCCAGGGACACCCATTTCAGACTTTAGAGCTCCAGAACATGAAGTAATACATTTGTTTCAAGCCACTAAGTTTGTGATTTGTCATAGCAGCAATAAAAACTAATACATAGGGTAAACCCAGAATGTCAGAAGATATACCTAACCTAGTCTTGTGGTACAAGAGTTGTTGGGGAAAGCTTCCCAGAGAAAAAGATATTTGTTAATTTGGATGAACAAAAGGTTTGAGGGTGGGAGTTCCAAGGACTAGAAGTAGCATATCCAAAGGCCCTGTGGTATCTCTTCAGGGAATTTCTAGCATTTAAGATGGCAAGATTATAGATTGTTAGCCAAACTCCCAATTTTTTTTTAGCAATCTATCAAACAATTCTCTTAGGAATTCTATTAGCCAATTCCCTCGTGTTATAAATCATAAATAAGAGAACAAGAGAAGTTAAGGGACCTCAAGAACTTACATACTTTTGAGTTTCACTGTCTTTATTTGTGAAATGAGCAAGTTATATGAGGTGGACCATATACCGATCCATGACTACTTAGCAGATGAGCTCAGGTTTGAAAGAAGTACATTTCTCTATTCTTGTCACGTAAGTCTGGATCTGGTCCCCCATACCACTTAGCTGTAAGGAAACTCAATCTCAGTTATCACTGGTGCATATACATACCCTCTACTCTGGCTAGGGTTGTGCCAAGCTGATGGGATCTCTGAAGCCTTGATGTTTACTGAGGACATCTCTGTGGTTTTACCAGTCAGGTCACTGGTCTCCGATGTTTACACCTACAATGCCCATTGTCCCAACCATCAGCTCATGCCTAGTAGTTTCAGTGTCTTTAGGGTCCCAATGCTGACATTGCTGGGAGCCCAGTCCCCTAGGTCCATTGTCAATGGGCTCACCGTGATGCCACCTCCTTCATGATACTCCACGTCCTGGCACCCTTGCTCCCATGTTAACCACTTCCCAGGCTTCAGGAATCTCCCTGCTCTTATTCCCTATTGATCTCAAAAGCCCACTCCCTCATCTCTAATGATCAGGAACACTTGGAGATATCTCCTCCTAGAGCTTCACCTTTTATAGAAGAAAGGAAGCTAGATCTACAGTCTTCCAGTGGTTTCTCCCCAGTTAGATCACAGAGGAGAGTAGATGATGGAGGGAGAACACGTGTTTACTAATTACTATCTCAATGAACTATCCTGGCACACTTGTGTTTCAGAAAAGGAGATCATTATTTTGTGTGTGTGAATATATAACTCAGTAGGGAAAACAACTATTTGGGCACTCGTGGCTATAAAGTTGTCTTTATTAACAAGCATTATCTCCAAAATAAAAATAGTCTTTCAGTATCATGTAGTCCAAACACATTGTTGCTTGCTTGGTGGTTGGCAAGTTCATATTAATATTCTATACTTGTCAGATTGTATGGAAAGGGTGTAAAAATGGCACTATACTATTCTAGGGATTCTGACAGCAAAAGAATTGAAAGCAGTTGAAACCAGAATAGGAATCAGAAGATGTTCAGCAAGCATCACACTCAGAGTGTGGATTCCACTGAAGATGTAAACCTTAAACCCTGAAATAGTCAGGATTCCTTATTGGTTATAATAAAAAATAGGTTAGTTTCACAATGAATAAATGAATGGATAGATGGATAAATGACCTGTTTGCCATTTTGCTTTTGCCAAGGAAATTCATTTCCATCTAAAAAAAAAATGCTCTGCTCCCCCATCCCCACCCCCAGGGAAGACCCATTTCAAATCAGTGTGGCATCTGATGGAATACCTACCTGCCACTCACCTCATAAAGAAATTGAGCCCTTGCCCCTGGATGATCAAGGTGTTCATCTGAATTTTGCTCTCTGCCAGGTACGTTAAGAAGAGGACATGTCATCTGATGTGCAGACAGCTCTACCTGGCCACCATATCCTGTAAGAACTTATGTAGCCTCTTCCTACTCCTACCACCCCACTGCATCCCTCTTCCTGTCAGGATTTCTGAGCATCTGAACCTCAGCACATCCATCCAAGTGCCCAACTCTGACTGCACACACCCAATGTGCAGCTTACCACTATTCACTGGCAACCAAGGCCATCAAACTTTCTCCCATCTCGGTATTTGCCAAGAGTAGCCAGCACTCTTTGTACTTCAGATTGGACCATTCCCATTGTTATTGCTGAAGGCAATCCTCATACATTTTTCAACATCTGCTTGATCTGGGCTGGCAAGGAATGGCTGTTATGATTAGAGGCTATAGGGTCATCCAGCAATCATTTTCTGGATTCTCAACAGACCAGGCAGATGCCTCCAGATATGAGTCCAAATCCTCAGCCCCATCTGCCCATTCAGGAACCAGCAATCTCTCCCAAGTAGGGCCAGCTGGGTTCTGGGTTCTGGCTCTTGCTCTGCTGTATTAGCTGGTGGAGAGTAGAAGATCTCCCAAGTCGTTGTCACTCCTCTACACTAGAATATCAAATGTTCTCACTCTCCCAGGAGGTCTGGGTTATTAATGGTCAGTATTTCCTGGGGAGAAAAGGCTCTCAGAAAGTGGGCTCAAGCTACTGCAATGCACCAGGGCCTGATCAAAACTCACAGGGCTGGTCTTTGTCAGAGAGGCTACTCACTGATGGGCAACTCTTTCTGACTGACACGCTGCTCCTGCATTGTGGGCTTTTGTTCCCTCTGAGAGGCTCTCTCCTACGTGGATAGTAAAACTTACCAAAGATTAATGAGATGCCTTAGAAATGGGATTATACTCCTGGGGAGTCTATTAAGCTCAACTGGTACATCATTCTTTATTTTCACATGCTTTCCTTTCAATCACAACAACAACTTTATGGAGTTGATGGAGTAAAAGGAAGATTTGACCAATGAGGAAACTAAGGAATGTGCCCAGGACTACACAGCAAGGCCATGACAACTGAGCATCCTGACTCTTGTTCCATGCGCTCCCCAAAACTCCAAACTCCCCTCCCTTTCTTCCACTCTTCCTTCTTTCTTTCCTTCCTTCCTTCTTTTCTTCGCTACTTCCTTCCTCTCTAGTGTAGACACCGCACAAATCCTCCTCCAGAGTACAGAAAACACCAGACCTTTTTGCTTGATTTTCTTTTTTCCAGCACTCTGTAAATTTATGACATTCTGTGTGCCTAAATTCGTTGGGAATGGAAAATTTGCACATAAGTCACAGAAATAAAGGTGGCATTAAGATAATAAAGGACATAACAACGGGACCTGCCTACAAGCTGCAGCCTGGCAGCCAGCTGCCTTGGCTAAACTGAAATTGTATCTCTCACCTTCAAAGTCAGCAGATGGTGGGGGAGAAAGTACTACAAAACTACTGTCTATTTTCCCTCTAATCGAATAGAGCTCTGTTTCGACTTATTTAAAAACAATTTTTTTAATTCAAAAAAGTCTTAATTATGGGCTTTAACCTGACCAACAACATAACTCTCAATTCGGCTCTTGAGACAAATCATGAAATTCCTAAAGTCCCATCTGTTTAGACCATTCTGTGGCTTTCTATAAGATAACAGTTACGACTTGGAAATTTCTCATCTCACTCACAACCACCAACTGCTGTGACTCAGGCAGTAACCAGGTTCCTCAGTGCCCTGTAACATGAGCACTGTGAGCGTGCACTGTTAGGGGCCAAAAAAGACAACAAAACAGAAGGAGACAGCAAAGCTAGCAAGACTGTTAGTCCACATGGCCATTAGTGGGCTTCCCTGTCATTTGTGAGGGACCCCTAAGGGACGCAGAGCTCCTGTCTATGAAATTACTATGACCAGTAGAGGTGGGTTTGATTTTTCTGCATTTTATTTCGTTAGGCCAAACACTTCAAAAAGACATTATGCTCTTCTTCTGGCAACAAAGACTGCATATCGGGGTGTGTACAATATTAGTTTGCTAGAGCTGCCATAACAAAGTACCACAGACTGGGTGGCTTAGACCACAGACATTGATTGTCTCATGGTCCTGGAGGCTGGAAGTCTGAGGTCAGGGTGTCAGCAGGGTTGGTTTCTTCTGAGACCGCTCTCCTTGGCGTGTACATGGCTGTCCTCCCTGTGTCTTCACTTGGTCTTTCCTCTGTGTGTGCCTGAGTCCTAATCTCCATTTTTTATAAGTCCATGAGTCATATTGGATTAGGGCCCCCCCTACAACTTCGTTTGAACTTAATCACCTCTTTAAAGGTCCTATCTCCAAATACAGTCACATTGTGAGGTACTGGAGGTTAGGACTTCAACACATGAATTTTAGGAGAACATAACTCAGCCCATAACAGAGTAGAAAACTCATTTCAAATTTTTACTCTGCACAGAAAAGCTATGAACCTGAGTTCTGCAACCCTGCTGGGCCCCAAGTACTGGGACTCTGGAGTACACTGGTTCACTACGTGTTTCTGAGAAAGGAATCCCAGTATGCTCACCAGAGAAAATAGCAGGTTTATACACTGCATGCTCAGCATTTACCTAAATAGATACTGCATCCCACGAAGCCACTCTGAGAGCCAACCTTCCTAGGTATCCCAGTTCAGAGAACGATTGCAAAGAAAATGTTAATAGCTGGTACGGGCAAACACTGAGAGACTAAAACAATGTCTAGAAGTGTGTCATTTCCAAGCAGACCTCTGTCATAGTGAACTTCAGCTGTGATTCCCTGTGAGCCAGTCTTACATCTCTCTACATACACAGGTGTGCATGTGCACAAGGCATATGTGAGAGAATAACCATAAATGCCCGATCGTTTAGTAAAGAAGGCAGATATGCTGAGTGTTTGCAAGAATGTTTAAAATGGAAGAATCTGGGCCACCCAAAAAGATGCTGGTACTACTGAAATAAGCAAGAGGGGCTGGAAAAATCACATTCTGATTGCTGACAGATAAGCCTCCACCTACCTTTATTCCTCCCTGCTAATCAGTAACCACTACCCACACCTAGGTTCTTAAGCAAAAGAATCTCCAATTTTCTAATCCTTTAAGAAGCTACCAAAATTTTTGCCATTAAGATCTCAGAAAACAAAGTGTTAGTAATACAAAGATTTCTTTCACAAAATGCAGATAAAATGGCAGGTGTGGCCCAAATCAAAAGGCGTTGCCTGGCCAATTTTTTTTAATTGTATCTCAGCCTTGACCTCAGCAGGAAGTGCAGTGGTCGAGTCCCTGATGTCTGTGCTTGGTCAGGAAACAAATCACCTTCAGCACCATTATCACCACAGGGACTTGGATAAATTCTAGCCTGAGAGGAAAAGATAATGAAACAGAGTTCTGGCTGGTTTCTCAAAAGACCAGTAAGCAGAATATAAAGGTTCCTGAAAGAAACCTGTCAGAAGCTCTGTGGCAGACCCTTCTGCGTGGCGTGGGCCCAGCTCCCACTCAGAGATGCACAGGACCCACGCCCACAGATAGGTTCTTTCGTGGGAAATCAGATTTGCAATATACTTAGGCTGTTTTGAGAGTGTGCTCTTTGCTGAAACCCCCTCACCCTGCAAGTACCTTGCAGGCCCAGTGTAAATGCCTGCTTATTCATTTGCTAATGTCCTTCTTCTGTGATGTAATGAGGGGCATTGGCTCCTTTGTTGTAATGGGGATAGTGAAGAGAATCCATCTTGGAATGTAAGGAGATATTATTAGAATAAAGGCCTGTCATGGCGGAGGCCACAGCTTTGGCTCCTCTTGAGAGAAAAGCCTTGCGGTTATCTTTATTCCTCCACCAGACTCAGTGGTCTGTGTGCATGTTTTAATTCATCCATAATGACGCAGACACTGCTGGCCGGTGTCCGCAACAAAGCTCTCCAAAAGAGATCCTCTAGAATTTCACATCTCCTTCTAATTTATTTAAGTAAAAATAATGCAGAACATCACATAGCAGTCTATGACATATATCGTGGTAAATAAAGATACACCTGAATTGATCACATTTTAACTGACTGACACATACTTTGAAAGCTGTACAAGCAAACCTCCTTTTGCCTTGTCAAGACAGGTTGGGCTTGTGGGACCATGAAGGGCCAGCACACTAGGGTAAGGGTACTGCCATCTTGTCTTCTGTCCCTGGAAGCTACAGGACGCCCCCACTCCAAGCTTTCACAGAGATCTTGTGGCCAACAAAATCCTATTTCCTCATTTTTATCACAGTAAACAGTTTGATGATTACCTAAACGATTAGCAAACATGAGATGCTTTTAATCACTCAAGGGCCATTGGACAGTAAGATGCAAATTTTACCATCAGACATCACATAGGTGTGGGTCATGCTTAGGTCTCAGTGCCAGCTACCATTGGGAAAAAAATCTCAAAAGTATGGGAATAAAGACATCAGTCAAAAAGCACCTACTCCTAAACTATTGTCAGTAATACATCTTGTTAGACACCAGGTTAAAATAACATTGCATAGAGCTGGGCCATTTGGTGAAGTGTAGTTTTGTGATAATTGCCATAAGAAATTGAAATATAGGTTTTGTGATCATTTCTAGAAGGAGGTGAAGGCAAACCCAAGCAGAACCTTTACAAACTTCATTTCCATAAGAAAATAGACTTAAGTCATTCCTATTTGTGTGTCTTTTCCAAGATTATCAACCACCAAAAACTATAACATCCACTTGAAGCTACATTCTCAAATTACATAAATGAATCCTTGCTAGATGGAGAGAAGTAACCAAACCAAAAATTTCAGGTGGGCAGAGTTCATAACCATTGGTTATGGAAGCACAGGCCACATAGAGGAGCAGAATGAGATGAAGAGAGTTGGTCCAAACTTCAGGTTCTGAAAAGGTTTGTCTCTTCTCTTTATTCACCATGAGGAATGACTTAGACTCAGGCCCTAGACAAGTCAGGTCCTGCTTGATTTAGTTCCCAGCGCTAACACCAGCTCCATGAATCCCTATTATTCCAGATCCCTCAGAAAATCTGAAGCTCAGTAAATTGTTCCCACCTTCCCCAACAGCAAGATTAGTAAGCTTGGGTAATTAACAGAAAGGATAAACACAGCAATTGCTCACCACAATCTCCTGACCTTTACCCCAGCTCTGGGACAAGGGAGGAGGAGGTAACCTGTCAACACAGGGCCTGGAAAGTGAGCAGAGAGGGACAGGGAGGCTCCTCTTGGGGGCCAAGCCCATGACAGCATCCAAGCAGCCAAGGAATGGCGATAGTTTGGGTTTCTTCCCCCACACCGAAGCCCAGAGACGGCACAGAGGCTGAATGAGTGGCGTACCCAAACCCTCCAATCCGATAGAAGATATCAGCACTGGAAATGCCCAGAGCCAAGAGGCAGGCACCACTGAGCTAATTCAGGCACACCGAGCCAATGTTTTATCAATGTCCAACCGCACAGAAAGCATTCAAAAAAGGTTAAACTGGTAAAAGTGGTTTAAACTGGTTAAAGAGGTAAAACTCGACAAGATATCAATGTCAGCATGGATGAGGAGTCACACTGGCTGGAGACAAGCCACCACCACGCGAATCAAAGCCAACTAAGTCAGAGACAGAGGCAAACAAACATTAAACTCTGGTTTGCCTAAAGCCAGCTGGAGACAGAATCTCGTCTCCACAGCTGGTAAAGTGCAGCTCACTGCCAAGGGTTAGTATTATTTGGGTCACTCTAACAGAGCTCAACTGTGGCAAAAATCGGTCTGCCTCATAATGCCAGTTCTAAGAAAGTCAGCACGCTTCTTGGATAATCACAGGATGGTTTGTCTACAGGTCAAGTGACTTAAATATTTCTCCCCTGCCATGGAGCATTTGAATTTCCACGGGCCAAAATAGCAAAGGCAAACTGGAGAGTACCAGGGCAGCAAGGAGGTGCCTGGTGAGAGAAAGGAGCCATATCTTATTCATGAGGCTATCACTTGTGGAAGAGAAACTTAAAACCAAGTAACTGCACCGTCTCAAAGTCACTGTGAAAGATAAAAATGCATAAACCACCCCACTGAAAACATGGAGTTAAGAACATACTTTTTACAAAAATAAAATGCCAAAATAAAAAATATATTAAATTGGGAAAGAGCATGATGGCTGAACTCAAAACTAAGATGGAAATTAGAAACCAGCTGTCAGGTAAAGACTCTCTGGTCGTACATAATTAAAACTCAGGTGCCAGTGCCTCCCTACCCATAGGATGTCTTGGAAAACTAAGATGGGGGTGGGGAGGAAGCCTGGGTGAGCTGCTTGAGTGAGAAGGGCCACAGTGAGTCATTTCAGGTCCACCAGTTCTCAAACTCGGATGCGCACTGGAATCCCCTGGGGCTTTGTGAAAGCAGAGGATAGGGACCTCTGGGGATAGGACTGGGCATCTGTGCTTTTTAAAGTGCAGCTGGTCCAGTGTGTTGAAACCATTAAATGGCTGAGAGAAGCTAAGAGCTCATAACCACTTCCAATTTCCCAGGAAAAAATGGATGCAACCAATTTAAAAGATTTGTTTTCTAAAAAATGAAGGAAAAGATCTTAACTACCCACACCCCCAATCCCAGCTGCCCCAAAGCTCCATTCACAGTTCTCCCTCCACCAGAGCCAGAGCGCATATAGAAGAGCCCCGGGAAGGTTCTGGATCCCACCCTGCTGCACTTCTCCTTAGAGAGGGAGTGATGAGGTCCCATGCTGGATTTGGGGCTCTCATTCTGGCCCTGCCATGTCCCATAAAACTTTAGGCAAGTTCCCTAACTTCTCTGAGCCTCAGTTGTCTCAGATCCACTGTAGAGGATTATTTTGAGATTGAAGTGAGAGAATCTATGCAAGTCACCTTGCATGGTGACTATAAAGAGCAGGGGCCTAATAATCCTTTTATTGCTCATTCATTTGAGGGCCTGTACTATTACCAGAGAGTGGATTTTTAGGCTTAAAACCCCTTGCTAGTGACAGTCCAGCTGTCCAAGTCCATGGCACACCAGTACATGCCTAGCCCAAAGGGAAGTGCTGGCTTCTGACATCCTAGGAGGGTCTGGAGTTATGAATAGAATACGCAGCTTGATCTGCTAGCATTTGATACCATGAGTTGCAGTGTGCAAGATGTTGCACATTGCTGATGAGGAATAAGTGAATATTTGAGAGCTGGATGGCTAGAAGAAGGCTTGGAGATGAACTGTGAATTTCATTTTGGGGTGATTCTCCTTTCCCCTCACTTTCAATAAAAATGATTGAAAGATAGAGTCCTAAGCAAGCTGGAGCACTTTCCCAGATCTGTTTAATCTCTAAATCTTTCAAATAATCAACTGTTACTAATAGAACATCGAAACAAACAACAGTAGAAAACAATTTATTTAATGGTCCTGCCTAAATGCTAAAGGAAAATTCACATCTAACTCTCTCCCATAGAGCTCCAATTTTAGGGGAGAAATGTGTCATCTTTCTGCCTCTAAACAAATAAGAAACTGAGAACATGAACTCGGAACAGAATCAACAGCACAGGTTGCTGCTTGGGCCGTCTGCTTTCCTGGCCAAACAGGGACAAGAACTGAAAAGAAGAGGCAGGAAAAAGAAACTAAAATAGTCTGAGCACCCCCAAAATTTCCAGACCCATCAGAGAACCCTGAACCCACCAAGCAACTGGAAAAACAGGTAATTATCCACCCGTTCTGTTCCATTTTCTTATGTCAATGTCCAGTCTTAGGCTACGATGCTCGGGAGGTGACTGCTTCCACTTTACCATCCCAAACTATCATTCACAGGGGAAGGGCCTGAGGACATGGTGGTGGATCAGTGAGGGCGACGGGCTGGGCACCAGCCCTGGAAAATTGAAAGCAGGAAGCTGAGGGCTGAATGAATGAGGCCTCACTGCTCTTGCTGCAAAGGAAGAGAGGTGTCAGTGTTCACTTGACCACCCACAGGAAAGGGCTGAAAAGGAACCAGTGCAAATTCAGCTGGTTCAAAGCTTCTTTTCTGATCACAATGAACAGACTGCCTCTGAGAATACCAGGAATGTATATTTTACCAACAGAGATATTTGAATTGGTTTAAGTGGTGAAGCATGAAAGCTTTGTGATGAAACAGCTGCTGTCTTATGGACAGAACCCAAAACTCTCCCTGGAGAGCTGGCAAATGGTCCCACATTGGACTTGGGGTTCATCTGGACTGCAGTTCTGACCCTGCCATTTCCTACTCCTGTGACTTCAGACAAGCATCCTAATTCATCAGAGCCTCAGTTTCCTTAGAACACGTAGCGGGGCTTATTTTGAAGTTTGAATGAAAATTCACGTGGACTTCTCTGAGCACAGAGCTGTGGCCTCATAAACATTTATTTGCTCACTCATTGAAGGGATTTTGCTGCTATCACGGAGGCCATGAGGAAGAATTTTGTTTCCCAGATTCGATTAGTAACTGCTAGGGATTGTAATGCAAACATGGTGCTCCATGGTCAAAAATTTAAGTACAGGAAACCAATGTCAACCACTTTGTTTGCTTACCTTCTCAGAGCCATTAACATGCTAATGTGCACTGTGATCTTCCTAAAAGTCTCAGGGCAGGGAAGAAAATATGCAACTTTTCTCAAACTAAATTCTGCAAGAAACTCCTTTTCTGACACACACATCAACATCCTGGTAGAGCGTTCCATGGCCCACAGTTCAGGGAATGCTCATCTGGAACAAAGGTCTGTAATGCACGAGAGAGGTGGCTCATCCAGTGGCCCATGACGTTTTCTGATTGGCATTAGCCCAGGCACTGTGATGATGGAGGAGACATACAGCAGTCAGGAATGACAACATTGCTACCAGGGAAGGAGAACACCAGCTGGAGGAACTCCACACCAGTCCACATGAGGCCACAAGTGTCAGTCCATGGGATCCAGGCCCAGCCTAGCTCCTACTTTTCAGAGTCGGGACACAATATCCAAAAGCAGTGTTTTGTTTCCATGTGACCATGCCTGTACACTGAGTTAACTATTTGTCACAGGTGAGAAGAAAGTGTTTAGGGTTATTTCAAAAGAATTCCCATAAAGTAATCTTTGTCAATATTGTTATGCTGTACTATCTCAAATGCACATAGTTTATATTTGCATAAAATGTCAATAACCTCTACTCATGGCAAATCAGTCACCAGTGTTCTTTCAAAAGCATTACCCAGTCTGCCTCTTCGTTTGCCCTTTCATGTCACCAACCCTTACCATACTCTCTGGGATCATAGCAAAGCCTCCTATCCTCAATGCCTACAATACATCCCTTCCTGTTAGCTTAACTATCCTAAAACCATCATCACCCTACTCCCCCATGTAGAGACCTTTGATGGCCCCCTCTTGCTGATGGGATGTTCAAACTCAGCCGAGCAACTGACATTTGAGGCTCTCTACCATGGGACTTCAGCCTCTGCACCCACGTTCACCACATTCTTATACTGATGCTCTGGAACCTCTGAGGCCACCCTGCTCCTTCCAAGCTCCAAGCCTTTGTGCACATCAGTCTCCCTGACTAAGATGTTAGCCTTGCTCCTTGCCAACTCTACATCCACCAGAACTCCCAGTCCTCAAGTCGACAGAATCTTTCCACATGCCTCCAGTGCAGTCCTCCTTCTCATCAAATTTCTATAGCAGGGTCGGTACTCTCCATTTAGCACTTTGTTTTTAATTAACTTCTGTTCCTACTTAATTTTTATATTGATATTTAATTTTTCCTGTATGTTTGACATTCCACACAATTAAATTTCATGTTTCTCAGAGACAGAAAGCATATGATCTGCTTTGCCTGTAATCCCACTAACATAATAACAATGAGAGGAAAGAGGGGGAAGGAAAAGGCTGGTCAGTAATTCGTCCCTCTAAAGGAAAGCATTCACACCAACTTCCAGTCTCCAAAGAAAGCAGGCTCCTTCCCCAAAATTACCACAAGGGATGCAGCTTGGCTTCTTTCAGGTTCTAGGTTCATTGTTGGGAGAGAAGGAAGAAGAAAAATAAACACACTGGGGCGGAGGAACCTGTACCAGATAAGACAGCAAGGTGATGAAATCTTATAGCCATAATCTCCTCCCAAAGTTAACAACCTGTTGGTTTAAATTTTCTTTCCTTCCCTAGAGGTTAAGACTGAGGAGCCCTTATGTTTTTGCATTCAATCCCCTTTTCAGAACATGGGATTGTATACTCTCTGTGTGTTTACATGAACACATTACCTATATGCAGACACAAATAGCATTGAAAACACTTCAAAATTTGTTACCATACCCTTAAAAAGTGCAAGCCCTCAAAAGTATAAAATACATTAAAAATACCATCAAGGCAAGACCACTAGAAATCATCATGGTTTTCCCTCCCTCTGCAGAAGAATTACATGCTTTGTTACTGCCTGAAACACCAGATTAGGAATCTGAGTCTCCCGAGTTTCCCTTGTCTCTATCACTTATTTTAACCCATTCCCTGCTAAATAAAGCTATCATTTTGCATTTGATGAAGTATATACTATTCAATTCACTCATTTTCAGGTCACCTTTTCAGAATGCAAAGCAAAAGATGCGACATGAGAAAAGCCAAAGGTTTTTGTGAGATAGCAGGTAGCAGCTAGCCTGCAACTCAAGCAGATACGTCCATCTGCATGTCTGAATGGCACCTGCTTCAGGGGGGATTTGATAAAACGAACACCACGCTTCTTCCTGAAATTCCAAAGCTTAAAATAAACAATAGGTGTCACCTTCTAGCAAGGATAGGCAAACACAAAAAGAAAAACCTGGATAAAATTTAAAAACAAAAAATCATTTCTTTGAAGGTTTCTAAGAGTTAACAAGACAACCAGAACTTGAAAGGCCAAATTCCTAGAGTACTGGAGCATAGAAATTGCACCCAGCTCTCTCCCCAGCACTCTCACTTAGGCATTTGATGATTTGTAAATTTCACAGGCAGATGGGGAGAGAAGCAGAGCAGAAAACAGCTGCTAGAGTAATGATAAACTAAGCAGAGCTGTCACCGCTAACAACAATATAATTGGAGTTCAGAGCTCACCAAAGTACAGGGGCCCTGGATACACTCTAGGCTTTCAGTTGGGACCCTTGAAAGGTTATATCTTCTAAGTAAGACAGATTGAATTAAGATGATCTGCTCTTACTCTAAAACCCTTCCTGCTAACAGGAAGCAAAAGAAAAAGAGCCTCCATAGCTCTTCATTTAAAATGCCCAACAATTAATTTTAAAAAATCACCAGGCATACCAAGAAACAAAACCAAAAGGAAAAGAAAAACAGACAATAGAAACCATCTCACAGGTAATCCAGATAGTGTGGTTATTAGACACACACTTTTAAATAACTGATAAGCATATTTAAGAAAATAGATAAGCCCTGGCTGGTGTGGCTCAGTGGGTTGAGCAGCATCCGATGGACCAAAAGGTCATGGGTTTGATTCCCAGTCATGGCACATGCCTGGGTTGCAGGTTCAGTCTCCAGTCAGGGCATGTGCAAGAAGCAACTGATGGATGTTTCTCTCTCACATTGATGTTTCTCTCCCTTCTCCTCTCTAAGTATGTCCTCAGGTGAGGATTAAAAAGAAAAAGAAAGTAGATGATAGGATGAGACTCTCACATACATATATATACATACATATAATATATATGTAAAGAAATAGATAGAAATTCTAGCACTGAATTTAAAAAAAATTAAGAATGCTGTAGATGGATTTACAGCAGACTAGACCAAGCTGAAGAGAGAATTAGTGCTCTGGAAGATGATGATTCAGTAAAACATATCCATAGTGGAGCATGAAAAGAAAAAAGAAAAGTCCAAAGAAAACCAAAATGAAAATATCTGACTCTATGGAAGGCAGCAATACCTTCCTAGAAAGCTACTGGGAAAATTAAATGAGTTAAGGTACATAAAATATGTAGTAAAAACACACAGATTAAATGAATGTTAGTTCCCTTCCCTCCTCCCCCACATCCTATTTAAAGAGCATTCACTGAGAGGACGATTTATTTGGCTTAGATCACTTATCAAGCAAACGAATGTAATATACACAATATACACCTATTTCAGATCCTGTGACAAAGTGTGTGCTGCATCCTGGGGCCAACAATAGGAAAGTCCATATCACTTAAAAGAAAACGCTGAGTTTTGCCTGATTGGCTTAAAAAAATAGTGTTGATGTTGTCAGAAATATAGAACAGCTGATTTGATGAAGAGGGTGAAGAGTTTGTCCAAGAATGTGTTGGGTTTAGGGGCTAATGTGTTTCCTAGTTGATATGTCCAATAATAGTTCCAAACCTGAACCTGGGGCTCAGATGAGAGACAGAAGTGGAGACGGGGTGGATGAGGAAAGTCAAGGCTGAGGCCACCATGGGAAAATGTACAGCAGGAAAAAAGGGTCAATATACTAAATATAGCCAGTGCTTTTGGAAGCTGGTGGAAGAAGTCAACAGGTTCCCACAGTCGGAGTGAGCCGTCAGTACACAACGTGGGTCTCCTGGGGCCACTTTACCACATGAGTCACCATTACCTCCCACTAACTAGATCAAGACTCCCTACCATAGTGGTGTCATAGTAGTGTCATAGTGGCCTGTATTTTTCCTCTGTGGCCCTAATTAAAATTGTATTTCAGTAATCTTTGTGAAATAATGGGTTAATTGCCTTTGCTCCTAGATTTTACGATGCTTGAGGGCAGGGCTTTCTCTCTTATTCACCATCACATCCCCAGTACCTAAGTAGCAGGATGTCCTGCAGGCAGTAAGCACCTTTCAATACATGTGATAAATAAAAGAATAAGTAAACTAAGCTCAATGGTTATGAGCTTAGAATACTGCTGCTCAAAATGTCTTCCTGCATCACCACCACCTGAGTGCTTGTTAGAATGCAAATTCCCAGCTCCACCCCAGACCTGCTATACCATAACCCACAGATGATTGGTGCACACACAAAATTTGAAAAGCACTGGCTCATTGTATGTACTTTTGATAGCTAAGCAAGAAACCTGGCCCTGAATGAGTGGAGGGATATAAGGGAAATGATTTTGACTCAATAGTCTGGTTTCAACCCAAATTATGTGAGAACTATTTTTTTTTCAATGACAACTAGGATGTGTAATGATGATCTGTCTGCCCCTAAATCACAGGTACTCACTTTGTCTCCACATTAGTGTCACTGGGGAATTTTATAAAAGATTGATGCCTGTTTCCCATCTCCCCTCCTCAGAGATTCTGATTTACTAAGTCTGAAGCATACTGGGCCGCAAAGATTTGTATAGTTTCCCTGTGCCTCTAAAGCACAACCCAGGTTAAGAATCACTGCTCTAGGAAGTTCCAACTCCTACAGCTGGGGCCTCTTAACCAGGTGTGCCCCAGACTGGGACCCCGCCTCTCTCTAGTCACAGGTTATGCCAAGCTCTAAGGCAGTGAATGACCAGCTCAGCCTTGAGCTAGCTGGCTGTTGGTCTCACTCAAAACCTGATCACATTCTGATCCCATTCCTAGAACATGAAGGCTTTGTTGCCAAGTTCTTCAAGAATTGCACTTCTAGCCAATTATCAAGACTTTCCCATGTCAAGGTTTTATAACTCATAAATAAAAGGTTTCTGTCTCACACACCAGCACCATTTTGTTGAGCCTACTGAGCAGCAGTTTTCAACTAGTGTGCCACAAGAATTCTTTAGAAGATTTTTTTAAAGATTTTATTTATCCATTTTTAGAGAGAGGGAAAGAGAGGGAGAGAAACATCAATGTGAGAGAGAAACATCCATCAGTTGCCTCTTACATGCATCTCGACCAGAAACCAAACCTGCAACTCAGGCATGTGCCCTGACAAAGAAACAAACCAGCAACCTTTTGGTTTGCAGGAAGATACCCAAACCACTGAGCCACACCAGTCAGGGTTGCCAAAGAATGTTTAAAACATGCAACACCTGACTATTTTGTCAAGGGCACTGACCTCTTTTCCCTTAGTTTGTCAAATTAAAGAATTACAACAGACAACACAACAATAGCCGTCCGGTGTGAATGAATCAAAAGCACACCTATGTTTTTTGTCGGATCGGCAAAAACTATATTTTTTGTTGTGCTGCAGAATTTTAGTAATTAGTTTATGTGTACCAGGAGACGAAGAAGGGTGAAAATCGCTGCTGTAGAGCAAAAGCATTCTGCCCCGCCCTAGTAGCTCCAGGCAACATCTGTGCCTCTCCTTGGCCCTGAATCCTTACTCCTGTCTCTGCTTCAGGCTCCCTTGATGCCACTCACCCAGACTTCCCATTGTCTATACTTCACACTCCATTTAGACATACCACGCCTTGGACCTTGTTTGGGTCTTCCCTTAAGAGAATTCACATACTGCTTGTCCTTTCCCACTGTGGCTTGAGTTCCTAGTATGATAACAGGCATCAGACACTCACCTTTCTGTTGAGTTCATCCCAAAACACAAAATATTTGCCCTGTTCTAAAGTTTAGACCAATTTCTTTGACCCACAACCTTACTCATGTTCCCAGAACTGTCTTCCCTTCTTTCTCCTCTCTCACCTGAATGACTATGTCCTGAAGAACGAACTCTTCTGTGTCCGAAGACTTACTTATATTTCACTTTAGAGCTGTCAATTTCTCACATTTCTTAAGCAGTTAAAACTATTGAGGCCATTCTGTATAGCAACGGTTTAGAGAAAGCTATCTAACCATAATATTAACCACCTAAGAAAGGTTCTGAATCTGGGCCTGTGACTCCCCATATGAGCTTCAGAGACCTGTGATGTCCTCCCCTTGGTTGTTATGCAAATGCATATTGTGAACATACGTACATGTTTCTGTGCAGAAAGCCCATAATTTTCATAAGATCTTCAAAAGAGTCCTGAAGCAGATGAAAAGATGCTCAACATCACTATTCATTTGGAAAATGTAAATGAAAACCACAATGAGATCCCACTTCATGCCCATTAGAACGGCTAATAGTTTTTTAAATCTTTTTAATTAAAAATAAAGTTTGGTGAAGATGTGGAGAGAAACTGAAATGCTTGTGCATTGCTGGCAGGAACAGAAGATGGCACAGCCATTGTAGAAAACAATATGGCTATTCCTCAAAAATTTAACCATAGAATGACCATATGATCCAGCAATGCCTCTCCGCTCCTAGGTATCGACCCAAAAGGACTGAAAGCAGGGACTCAAGCAGGTATACGCATGCCCATGTTTAGAGCAGCATTATTCACAAGAGCCAAAAAGAGGAAACAACCCAAATGTCCCCAGGTAGATAAGTGAATAAACAAATGTACGTAATGGAATATTATTTGGCCTTAAAAAGGAAGGAAATTCCGACCCATGCTACAACATAAGTGAAACCTGAAGACATCATGCTTAAGAAATATGCCACACACAAAGAAACAAATATTGTGTGATTCCACCAATACAAGGTACCTAGAATAGGCAAATCCATAGAGACAAAGTAGAATAGAAGTTAGCAGGTGCCAGGGATGGGGGGTAGGAGGGATGGACAGTTGTTCAATGGTATAGTTCAGTTTGGGGTGATTAAAAAGTTCTGGAGGTGGATGGTGGTGATGGTTGTACAGCAATGTGAATGTACTTAATGCCCCTGAACCATACACATAAAATGGTTAGTTTTATGCTGTGTATATTTTATCGCAATAAAAAAGAATCCTGAAGCCCCCAAAATTATGTCTTCACAGAGAACATAGTCACAATATGCATAATCATCCAAAGATTAATATGAAAATTATATGAAGAACTAAAAATCAAAAGTTAACACAAACAACACAATAAAAAAAGGGGGCAACAGATATAAACAGGCACTAGGAGAAAACAACTATGGCCAGTAAAAAATAAGAAAAAGAAAACAAAAGCAACCAAAACCAGTAGCGATTAGGAGAAATGCAAGCCAAGACTACAATGAGATATCATTTTAAATGATTCAACTGGAAGAAATTTTAAAGTTTGACAATACTAAGAGTTAGAATGATATGCTGCTATTAGGTATGTCAGTTAATGCAACTCTTAGGGAAACAGTTTGCTATTATCTCCTAAACAGAACATTCTCGCTCCAGCAATTCCTCTCTTAGATGTACATCACAAGCAATTACTGTTTAAGTACATCAGGATACACGTACAAAAATGTTCATAGCACCACTTAGCACAACACTGAAACCTAGGGAATGATCACAGTGCCCATCAGTAGGCCAGTAGATGAAGAAACTGTGGTCTGCTCATATAACAGAATATTATTCACCAATCAGAACAAATGAATTAAAACAGCATGAAACATTACTGAACTGTGGCACCATAATATTAAGTGAAAAAAGATAAGTTCCAAAGATTACACAGAGCAGGATATTGAAAACCACTGAATTTTTAAATACTTTATAGGAAAACATATAGATTCAAGAAAACTAAATAAAAAGAAAGGCAAAGGAATGATGAACTCAGAATCCAGGTTGATGGTACCCCAGGCAGAAGGAGCAGAAAGATGGGATCGGAAGGGCACACAGAGATGCCCCTTATTGTTAAGGCCCCAGGTTTATGGATGTTTACTACATTATCATAAACAAATCAGTGAACAAGTAAGAGGTAGCCCTGGCATGTTCCAAAGACACAAGTGTATCATGAACTACAGATTATGACAAACACTATCTTATGTACAAGAGGAAGTTTAAGGAAGAACAAAAACCAAAAGGGAAGAGTGGCTTTTTTAGGTATATTAATAAAAAAGGACAGTTCTCTTCCTAAAAGAAATTCTGCTTCCAGCTTTTAAAAATGATCATTGTTTAGAAGGCTCTCCATACACTGACAAATCAAATAGTATAATAATACCATTAAAGGAAAACCTATATACGATCATATAAATTTATACTTAAAAACATGGATGGGGGGACCAATCACATGAGAAAGAAGTCCAATACTAACTTATTACAAGGTTAAGTACCATCGTTTATTTAAACCCAAATTCCATGTTCATTTAAACCCAAATTCCATGCATAAAACTTTAATTTGCCCAAAATCCAGGGTATTCAATTAAAGAATAATTCTATGGGATGTTCAAAAGTAATCTGGAAAAGAGGGAGCCCCAGTCTAACAAACAAGGGAAACATTGAAGGCTGGGTAAAATTAAACCAGTTTCTTCTCCCCAGAGGGCTTCTGTGAGCTCTTTACATGCTAATGTGCACTGTGATCCCCACCACACATTGTGGTGTTCCCCAGGGTGTTTGACCGAAGAACCATTTTTGCAGAAAGCCAGTCTCCTGCCTACAGAACCCACTTGAGAATTGCTGCTGCTGTTGTGTTTTTAAGCATGTTCACAAGGACAATGAAGGAAGGAAGCCTCACCAATCAGACATAAAACAAAGCAAACAAAAGAGAAGACAGCACATCACTTGCAGTAGCCACCTACTCTCGTGGCTCTCACGCCTCCGGGTTGGCTGTTGGGCCTCAGCCATTGCTGATGAGGCCTGTGGACGAGGCAGGTGCCCATTTAGAGGGAGCTCCTCCCGCATACATTCTTGGCAGTAGCACCCCATCTGTTTGAAAACTTCAAAGAATATTTATTTGCTGGATTCTGGATTCCCTACCAAATGATTTCAACAAAAGCTGTCAAGCTTTTCATAAGTACATGTAACTCACAAAATAATAATGGATAAAAAGTTGACCAGTCTATAGGGTGGTCAACAGCATCCATTAAGCATTTACTTTTTAGATGCTTGAGAGGGCCAGTGGGATGTTCCAAGAAAAATCTCAATTTCAGTGATTATAGTTCTTTTTCACCACCAACAAATATACAGAGTAGGGCCAAAAGAAGTGGGGCAACTTCACAGTTGTGAGTACATGCAACACAGAGTTTATTCTTATATTATTATTTATTCTTATATTATTTTCCAGATGGACAACTGTCAGCCTACTTTTGTCCCACGCTGTTTATGTCATGTACAGTAGGTTCCACTAGATTTAGGGGATAAAAACAGGTATAAATGTGGAGTTACAAGCTACTCAGAAAGACAGGACATATAAACTGAATATTATAACAAGAGAATAATTGGTATATACAATAAGCACTCTGCTAGAATGGCTATTATCAGAAAGACAAAAGAAATGAAGTGTTGGTGAGGATGTGGAGAAAAGGGAACCTTGGTGCAATGTTAGTGGGAATGTAAATTGGTGCAGCTATTATGCAAAGTGGTATGGAAATGCCTCAAAAATTATAAATAGAACTACCACATGATCTATAAATCCCAATCTGGATATTTATCCAAAGGAAATGGGATCACTATCTTAGAGATATCTGCACTCTCACGTTCATTGCAGCATTATTCACAACAGCCACGGTATGGAACCAACCTGAGTGTCCACTGATGGATGAATGGGTAAACTGCTGTTTATAGATTGATAAGTAGGTAGATGTTTATAGTTAGATAGATATATAGAGGTGTTATTCAACCTTTAAAAAGGAGATCGTATCATGTACAACAATGCGAATGAACATGGAGGACATTATGTTAAGTAAAATAATCCAGACACAGAAAGAAAAATACTTTATGACTTCACTTGTATGAAACCTAAAAAGTCAAATTCCTAGAAATAGAAATTAGGATGGTGGTTGCTAAGGGCAGGACAGGGAGGCAGAGAAAATGCCAAAATGTTGGTCGATGGGTACAAAGTTTCAGTTATGTAGGATGAATAAATCCTAGAGACCTAGTATACACTAAAATTTTTCTAAGAAAGTATATCTTAAGTGTCCTTACAACAAAAAAAAAGTTAACTATGTGAGATGATGGATATGTTAATTAGCTTGACTGTGACAATCATTTCACAATGACTCCATATATCAAAATATCACATTGTACACCTTAAATATAAATAATTTTTATTTACAAAAAAAAAGAGGACTGCAGGACATTATGAAATAGGAAAGTTTCTGAAGCCAGAGCCTACTTAGGATGGATTCTTGGAAGAAGACATGTTAGGCTATGTGCCAAAGGAAGGGTGATGGAAATTCAATCAGAAGGGCAGATGTACAGGGCTAGGCAGTCAGGTGAAAGGGCACATGCATGCACACAGGAAGGAAGGAGCAGATGCCACCAGCAGACCAATTCGAGTCAAAGAACCCATGCATGAGCACTGCACCTACACCCTCCCCTGAGAGTCACATGCACTGTGTTCATAAGAGTTAAGATGGCAGAGAAGGTATGATTCTGGACCAGGAGGTGTTGGAGAGCTTTCCTGGCATGGCAGGCAGCATCCTGATCATGGCAGAAAGAGCAGCACCTTTGGCCGTCTGGTCCTACAGCATGGTTTTGGAGTCATTCCTGGGAGCTCAGCCCAGAATCTGTTTTCACCCCTGCCAATGAGTCTGTGAGCTATCTACTGCACTTAATAAATCCTTTTGTGTTTAAACTAGCTATAGGGGACTCTAATGTCTGCAACTAAAATCTCATCCAATACAAATGTAAACTGTGGCACAATGTGAATTTTAAAATGTGCTGGATATAAAGAATCCAAGTGCATGTACTGAGCCTGCACACACCCATATGGACCATGGGAAACTGTGTTTCAGAAAATGCCCTGACTCTAAGGGCACCTATAGGCCCTCAGACTCACTGGAGAGGATTTACTCTGTCCTCACTGGAAAAGTACATTTCTGATGAAAACTTCAAAGCTTAAGGATAAGTGCTTTTCCTTAAGAGAACATATTAAAACATCTGTTTAAAAATCAGTGCAAAATCCCTTATCAACCTCTTTTTGAAAGAGTTTCCTTAGCTCTAGCGCTCATTATATGTTTCTACATTCACTGTGGGAAAGGATCTCATGGAAGCCTGGGGCGTAGGCTTGGGCATGTTTCAAAATAATGCTCCTCACCAGTAGAGAATACAACATATGTACTGGAATTTTTCCAAGTCATAAAATCTCCCCATCAGTCATGAGGAAATGTGGCACAGGACAGAAGAGTCACATATAGACATGGATATTTTACAAATTTGTGATCAATTTTTGAAGAGGTATGAAATATCAATGATTAGATAAGCAAAAGTCTTTAAACTATTAGAAGAGAAATGACTGAGGAATGGGAACTATTATTTGCATCCTAGTAAAATCAAAGCAGTTATAAAAAGAAACAATATAGAGGAAAGCTGAATCCTACAGGCATATCAGTCTAGAGACACAGATAATCAAAAATAAAATAAAGTCCACTGCTGTGGATATAAATAAGCGAATTTCATTGACTTAGCTTCCATATGAACTGGGGGACTGCTGTAATTCTGTCCCTAGGGCCTCAGCCAGAGAAACAAATATTAATGATTAGCTCTGTCTGGGCATCCACTAATAAATCCTCATTGAGACAAAAGTAAACAAATGAACCTAAATAAGAATTCTGCACAGAGGGGCTGGGGAAGATTGTACACAGGCAACAAACCTGAGTTACACTGTTTGCTCCCTGGTATGTAGAATTACATGTACTTATAGTCTATAGTACTGATGTTAAAATGCCCTTCAGTAATCCGACGTGGAAAATCAGCTGGTTTGCCTTTGCACTAACATACATCTCATTAGACTACAGGGTAATTTGTAAGTAATTTAACAAGCACATGACTAATTTTCCAGTTCCTTTTTGATCTATAGCAGATGGCAGATCTATAAACAGCATGTCATTCTCTACTATTGCATAGCACTTAATTACATTAAGCAATTTTTTAAATCCTTATCCGATGATATGTTTATTGATTTCAGTGAGAAAAGAAGGGTGGAGAGAGAGAAAGAGAAACATCAATGTAAGAGAGAAACATTGATCAGCTGTCTGACATACACACTCCAATCAGGGACTGAATCTGCAACCTAGGTATGTACCTTGACTAGGAATCAAACCCACCACCTTTTGGTGTATGGGACAATGTTCCAACCAACTAAGCCGCCTGGACAGGGGAAGCAATTTTATTAAAACCTCCCAAAAATAATTTAGAAGTATTTAAGTTCTTCAGGTCATTAAATTCCAAACAAGAGATGTGTCTCACATCTAAAGCTGGCTTTCCTGCCAAATCCCTTCAGGTTCAATGCAACCTGATCCCCCGTTTCAGAAACAGATGGGGAAAACTACCTTGAATCAGGAAGAGTGTGCTTTGGGGATTCCCACTTCCCAGATGTGGCTCAAGTCAGGCAGAGTAGAGCAAAGAACAAGTTAGTGTGAAGTCTTAGTAAGAACGTTAGGCCAGGCATTACAAGACCTGAATTTAAGCTCCCATTCAGTCATGAACATACCATGTGATTCTCTCTCTCACACACACACACACACACACACACACACACACACACACACAGATTGCTTATCTATAAAAACTTAGTGAATTTAACCAAGACAGTACAAAATTCTCTTACAGGCCAATGATTCTTTTTTTTTTAATTATATTTTATTAATTATGCTCTTACAGTTGTCCCAGTTCTCCCCCATCATTCCCCTCCACCCTTCACACCCCCTCCCACCCACATTCCCCCCTTTAGTTTATGTCCATGTGTCATAATTTCTTTAGCTTCTGCTTTTCCCACACTATTCTCCCCCTCTCCCTGTCTATTTTCTACCCACTGTCAATGCTACTTATTCTCTGTACCTTTTCTCTCTCTCTCCTCCTCCCACTCCCCTGTTGCTAACCCTCCATGTGATCTCCATTTCTGTGTTCCTGCTCCTGGTCTTGTTGTTTGCTTGTTAGTTTGCTTTTGTTTTAGGTGTGGTTGTTAATATCTGTGAGTTTGTTGTTTTTTTACTGTCCTATTTTTTTATCTTCTTTTTCTTAGGTAAGTCCCTTTAACATTTCATATAATAAGGGTTTGGTGATGATGAACTCCTTTAACTTGACCTTGTCTGAGAAGCACTTTATCTTCCCTTCCATTCTAAATGACAGCTTTGCTGGATAGAGCAATCTTGGATCTTGGAATACTTCTTTCCAGCCCCTTCTTGCCTCTAAGGTCTCTTCTGAGAAATCAGCTGACAGTCTGATGGGAACGCCTTTGTAGGTGACTCTCTCTGCCTTTAACCCTTGCTGCTTCTAGAATTATCTCCTTCATTTTAATCTTGGCTAATGTAATTATGATGTGCCTTGGTTTGTTCCTCCTTGGGTCCACCTTCTCTGGGACTCTCTGAGCTTCCTGGACTTCCTGGAAGTCTATTTCCTTTGCCAGATTGGGGAAGTTCTCCTTTATTATTTGTTTAAATAAGTTTTCCACATGTTGCTCTTCCTCTTCCCCTTCTGGTACCCCTATAATTCGGATGTTGGGATGTTTAAAGATGTCCTGGAGGTTCCTAAGCCTCTCCTCATTTTTTTGAATTCTTGTTTCTTCATTCTTTTCTGTTTGGTTGTTTC
>PVKU01001242.1:0-263884 GCA_004027475.1 Anoura caudifer | reverse complement strand
GCCCCGGTCTGTTCTCCCTTTTGAGCCATCCTTGGTTTTGGTTTGTTTTTGTCTTGTCACAGCTGTTACATAGTGAGGGGCGGAGCCTTAGGCATTCACCAGGGCAGGGCAGCCCAGTCCCTAGGTTGTGATGCTGGATGTGGGGGTGGGGTCTGAGAGGGAACAATGGCACTTACTCTGCGCTCTCTCGCAGATTCCAGCCCCTTCAGCCTCTTTTCCATGTGGGTGAGCCTGTGCACACTCCAGGATCCTATGGTTCTCCCCAATGAACTCTCCTATGAGGCTGCGACTCCCTCCTGGCACCTCAGCCCCTACAAGTATTTTCAATGGGTGCTTTTAGGCTTCACTTCCCGGCGCTGGGGCCCTGCATTGTGCGGTCTGTCTTGCTGCCCTTTTTCACCTGGTTTATCTGTGAGCGAATGTGTGTCCTCGGTTCACCACCCTGTGTGCCCCACTTGGCCTCCTCGCATTCAGCAATGACACCACCTGTGCACCTAGAGTGACTGCATGCCTGGAGTGACTGCATGCCCGGGACCACCACCAGTTTATCCCGCCATGATCTGACTCCATCCCTCTTACCGGTCTGGGTGAATCGTTGTTGTTGGACGCCCGCACAATTCAATTTTCTCTCTGTCCTGGTTGGGTTTTCTTTTTTTTTGGTTCTATATTTTTGTTGTCCTCAATTTTGGTTGTGAGAGGAGGAGGCACAGCATGTCCAGCTATGCCTCCATCTTGGCTGGAAGTCCCCAATGATTCTTAAATACCTTGAAAAATCTTGTAAGGGGAAAAAAGCCCTTTTATCAGATTCTAATATATTAATGTATATACTATATAATGGACAGTATCTATAATAGGTGGTATTATATAATGTAATATATAATCCATATGCTAGTATATACGTGTAGAATTCTGTAGCAAAAAATTACTGCCTCTTTGCACAAGTACATATTTATGGGGATCAACAGTGAATAATATCCTATGCATATATTCACTAAATTACACCCAGAGGCACAATTTTAAAATTTGAGGCCAATGGGGCCATAAAAACCTCCTTTGCCTATCCACTATGCTGAGAACTCACCAAGGTTGACCAGTACCAAGCATCTCTTTCAGGCTATACAATAGCCTAAGGTCTTAATCATCATATCTTCCACAGCCCCTTAGAAGAAGCTACGTTCAGTGACCAGCAGGCAGCAGAGAAAAGACAAGTACTTTCCCAAGTATGCCACTCCAGGGTGCCTGCCATTCCAGTGCCCAAACCCCTCCCCAGCCCATCTTCTCAGCTTATATATTCTTCCAGGTGAGCTCCCTGGTTCCACAAACCCATGAATCTATGTCTAAGCCATTAAACCTGTAATATAATGGGGGCTTATTCTATACCTTTGCCTAATGGAACATTAGTTAATGTTTCAGTTCACACACATTCACACTCACCCCACTGAGTGACTTGACTAAATGTTCAGCTCTATGCCTGAGTTTTAAAACAGGAGAAACTGAAGTAAACACTTTCATTAGCAGTGACATCATGATGCCAGGGACTGATTATAAATATTCTCCCAAAAGCCACTGTAAGCATGTTTAGCCTAAGCATTGTTAGCAGGGATCCTTGCCAACACTGCTTGCATGGCAAACAGTGGTATTTCCTCTCTAACCCCTGCCATTCCTCTTATTTGACATGCTGTTTGTTTTCAGGAGAGCAAGGAAGAGAATATTAATGTTGTCACACAAGTTATCATCAACAGGAAGTAAAATTTATGCCCGTGGTCTCAACCTTGTGGGGGAAATACCACGAGAAATGGATTGTAAAAGATCACTGAAAAGCCACCTTCCAAAATCAAGCAGGTTTTGTCAAAAAGCCCTTTTCATTTTTCTCTTGTTCCTAAAAACCAACATTTCACCACCTACCTCTCCTCCCCGCCCAAGAGCCTACCCATCTGTGGAATAAGAGCTAACTATAATTTGTAGTATATTTCTCTCTACTTGTAGGAAATAGAATTTTAATACAAACCACTTTTCCTCATCTTGGAAATCTGCTAAAAGGCTCCTGAAGACATAGGTTGGATGTGATAACAGCCCTCCAGGACGCAGCTGGAGTTGGTAAACTTCAAACACCACAGTAGTTGTTAGGCTCTCAGCAAACACATTTAATGCAACAAATATTTACTGAGCACTCCCCCTGTGGCAGACTAGGGAATGCATATGTCCTAGGAGAGCCCTTGATCAGTTGAGTGGGGGAGAGAGATTTAAGCAAACATTACTCTGTAGAAGGCACAACGATGAAAATGTGAACTAGCACAGAAAGGAGAACAATTAAGCACTTGAGGGAGAACGTGAAGAGAATTCCCAGGACTGGCTACACATCAGAGGGACTTTGGGAAGAAGGGTAGGCTCAGGGATCCAACACCCCCAAAATGATCAGAATTTCACCAAATGTCTTCCCCAGAACCTTACTGTGGATTTAACTGCCCATCACAGCAACATAAGGCTAGGTGAAAATCAATTTTCATTCAAGTTCCAATCAAGATCAACAGAGGCTGAATTTTCACCAATATTATATTCCAGCCAAAATATAAACAGACCCCAAGCTATTACCTCTGACAATTTTCCTATGAGCATCACTAAGAGTATCAAAATATATGCTGCTTTTGCTTCCTTTTGAAAGAAGCACACTTAACCACTGAGGTTTTTGTGCAGTTCTGCTAAAGTTACATAGTTTACACACGACTAAAAAATTAGCACCGAGAATGCACAAACATCTCAGTGACAGGCTCCCCTTCCACTCAGCTGCAGAGGGACCACACCAGTGCACAAAAGGAAGGAAAGGTGGACAAAGTATTTTGTTTTGATCCCCTGGAAAACCCCTCACTCTGCATTTAGGCCTGAGCTAACATTAATTTCACATGGGTCCACTGCCTTAACCATCTTTAAATGCAGATTTAGTCATGGACACTACGCAAACCCAAGTGGAAACTGATCCACTGTGAAAGGAAATACTCACCTGCTAAAAACTATGGATTAGGACATGTGGTATCACAAAAGAAGATAAATGATCAATGAAGCCAAGAGCAGAATGTCCACAATTTAGAAAAGGGGACTCCTGAGTTTTTTAGCAAATCGAAACTCAATACTTTTGCTTTCCTGATATTTGAATTATTCTCCTCACTTCATTTCACTCTCAAAACTCACTTTCCCCAAGAAGACCTCTCTGGCTATTCACAGGGGTCACCCACATGACAGTGTGGTTTTACCAGGGCAGGCACCTGGCCTCACTCAAATCTCCTTCCCACTCCCCAAACATTATGCTGGACCATCCACATCACCCCCACTAAATGTTTGGCTAATTAAAGAACATGAACAGAAAATGAGGCAGGCTATGAGAGACTGAATAGATTGTCAAACCTTCAGAGAGCTCCCACCCCACCCCCCACATTTTACCCTCAGCTGGAGCTCAGCCCCTTGGACATGGATGGGTATTTTTTAAATGACAGAAGGAAATTCTGCTCAGGTCTCTGGCCATTTCAACACTCCTCTCAAGTAGCCCTGCTGTGGCCCATGGCAAGAGCCCACAGGTTGCATATCAGGTAAGAAGAGGAGAAAAGGAAAAAAAGGATTCCAATTGTTGTACTATGGGCTCTTGGCACCATATTTTAGGGCCATTTGAGAAATGGGCATTTAAAAAATAAACTAATATAAGCTCACCATGAAACTCAGCAAAACCACCGTGACAGTCTGGCTTCCATTTCCCTTCGTCCCAGACCTCATGTCACTGGTCTTATATACAACCATTCTGAACTCACCACTTCTTAAATTATTCATTTCAATTCAACTTTTAATAGCTGTAGAAAAATGATTTCTAATAGCTGCTGTTTAAAATAATAATGCTACTAAAAATTTTTAAATGAATGCCATTAAATAAAAAGCTCTTTGCAGTTCAGTTATCTTTTAGGTAGATAATTTGCTGATCAAAATTTCAGTAAATAAAACACCCAAGTACAATAAACACAGACAAACAAGAGGACTCATGTCTTACATCCAGCCTCCCAACACCAGACACCCCTGTGGCCAGGTCCCTGAGATTTCAAAGATAGGAGGACAACTGAACTCTGTTGCAATCCTAACAAATGTGATGTATGTTTCCTGCTCTGACTCTCAATACCCCAAACTCTAAAATTCACTAATGCACACCCTCTTTTCATTTTCTGTCACCTTGCTTTTTATCTCTTCATGGTGCCTTTCCCTGTAGTCCGTACAGGAACAGCAGAAACCACTGCAAAGCTGTCGAAAGCGCTCAACCATTTGCAGGAGAGTTCATCCGGAGATGGACACTCCTGGGAAAGGCTGCAAGGGAAAAACAAACAGGCCTTTTTCTAACTTCCTTTTGCAGTTCTACATTGTATAATGGAATTAAATGTTAATCTATTTGGCATAAAAGAGATCTGGAGAATGTAGGAGATGTGGATACTAGAAAAACAAAATTCTTTTTGGAAAAAAAAAATATACCTTTAATGAGCTTCATATAATTTGTGGAATGATAGATTAACCAGTTTGTGAAAGATCCAATTTGTCTCTCTCTCTCTCTCTCTCTCTCTCTCTCTCTCACACACACACACACACACACACACACAGAGTTCCTTGTTGTTGCCAAGAGCAGCCATTTAAAGAGCAAGCATAACAAAGTGGAAAATGCACGGAAAGTCCTGAGCCCATCATTTCATGAGATGTTTCATTTTTAAAAATTCGATGTCAAATGACTGATGATCACCACACATATTTTTACTCTTGGAGAACCACAGTAAATAGCACACACAAAGCTCTGTGAAGTCCTGCTATTTAAAAAAGGTGGGGAGAGATTTATTTAACCCTGAATCTCTCATGAAATCCCTTTTTTAGGGGAATAGATACAATATTTTGGGAAATCCTATTGCAACCAATTTGTATCCTTTTGGCTACCTGGATTTCAACATTTGAGTACAGGAACTAGAGACTGAAGGAAACTTTGGTAATCAGTGAACTGTTCCACTAGGGATAAGGGGACAGGGCTGCAATAATAAATTGAGCTCTGATCAAAAAAAAAAAAAAAAACATAAATGTAATTGGAGACAATGTAAAGATGATGCTTGTGGCTCCCTGACACTTTATGTTCTTGAATAGGCACCTGGGGGACATATATGCTGAGGAGTCCTGTCCAGCAGTCACTCAAGCCCCACCTGAGAGATGACACCTTGGCACATGCCACCCAGTGACACCCGCACCCCACATCCATCTGGGTGAGAGACACCACTCACACAGAGCACCACCCACAGCACTCCCAGTCCGTGGTAAGCATCAGGGGTCACCTGTCTGGGAGGTTCTGCCACATCAGCAATTCCAGAAGTTTCGGTCAACCCTCGTCCTTCCACACAAATCCTTATGGGGCCAGCACAATGGAAAAAGGAAGGTCAGCCAACAAAACCACCTTGGAGACCTCCTGACCCCTATCCGTGGGAGGAAGGTGATTATATTACACTCAGTCAGGAAGTGATATTTTGAGCTCTCCTCTTCTTAACTGGATGTATCTGCCTGGAAAAGTTCTCTTTGGCAAAGTAAATCAACATGCATCCAAAACACCAAATTCAGGAGGGGGTGATGCTGGGGCGCGAAAAAGAAATGGGAAGGGACAGGTGTCCACAGTAAGCTGCGTATTTGTAATGCTTTGTTACCTGTTTGTTAACATGCTGCTTCTCAAGCTGGATGGTAGGTCATGGTGTTTGTTATTATCTATTTTGTATGTATTTGTGAACTATTATCATTTAATTTTAATATAAAAATATGTACGCATCACACTCTGGGCTCCCAAGGAAACACATCTCACATACACCAAGAGTAAGTCATGAGTTCTGTCATTCTGCTAGGTCACTCCAGGACAATATAGCTCTAAATTAACTAATGCCCTAAATGGAAGATGGTTTGATTAAAGCCTCTTCCCACTGGAACCTAAAACTGACACACAAAGAGCCTTAAACGAAAAGATGACAGCCACACTGAGTCCCAGTTGACATGGAAACATTTTGAGGAGGAGATGCTAATAAACCAGATTCAAACCATCCGTTAAAAATCCCATCTTTTGACTTCCGGCCAAGATGGAGGCGTAGGTAGACACACTGTGCCTCCTCGCACAACCAAAATTAAGGACAACAAAGATTTAGATATAAAAAAAGACAACCAGATCTAACAGAAAGCTGAACTGTAAGGAAGTTTGACAACCATTCATCCAGACCTGTAAGAGAGGCAAAGTCGGTGGCCCTCAGAGAGGGGTCCCGGCAAGAAAAAGCGGTGGTTGGTAGACTGGGTGCACAGGTGGCGGCTGGAGCACAAGTCGGCTGGCTGACCATGGACACACATTCATGCGCAGATAAACCAGGCAAAAACGGGGAGACAGACCACACAAGCTAGGGCCCTAGTGCCAGGAAATAAAGCCTAAAAGCAACGATTAAAAACATTTGTGGGGATTGAGGTGGTGGGAGAGACTCCCAGTCTCACAGGACAGTTCGTTGGAGAACCCACAGGGACCTAGAACGTACACAAGTCCACCCACCCAGGAATCAGCACCTGAAGGGCCCAATTTGCTTGTGGAAAGCAGCAGAAGGGACTGGAATCCAAGAGAGAAAGGAGCAAGCTCCATTTTCCTCTTGGACCCCGCCCCCATGTATAGCATCACAACCCAGCGACTGGGCTGCTTCGTCCTAGTAACACCTAAGGCTCCACCCCTCACTACGTAACAGGCACGACCAGACCCCCCCCCCTAAAATGGCTCAAGCGGAAGAACACATCAAAGCCCCAGAGCCAAACTTCTAAGCGACCAAGAAATAGCCAAACTATCAGATGCACAGTTCAAAGCCCTGGTGATCAAGATGCTCACAGAATTGGTTGATTGTGGTCGCAAATTAGATGAACAAATGAAGGCTACACTAAGTGAAATGAAGGAAAATGCACAGGGAACCAATAGAGATGGGAGGAAAACTGGCACTCAAATCAATGGAATGGACCAGAAGGAAGAAAGAAACAACCAATCAGAAAAGAAGGAAGAAACAAGGATTCAAAAAAATGAGGAGAGGCTTAGGAACCTCCAGGACATCTTTAAACGTCCCAACATCCGAATTATAGGGGTACCAGAAGGGGAAGAGGAAAATCAACAACTGGAAAACTTATTTGAACAAATAATAAAGGAGAACTTCCCCAGTCTGGCAAAGGAAATAGACTTCCAGGAAGTCCAGGAAGCTCAGAGAGTGCCAAAGAAGTTGGACCCAAGGAAGAACGCACCAAGGCACATCAGAATTACATTAGCCAAGATTAAAATGAAGGAGAGAATTCTAGAAGCAGCAAGGGATAAAGGCACAGTCACCTACAAAGGAGTTCCCATCAGACTGTCAGCTGATTTCTCAAAAGAGACCTTACAGGCAAGAAGTAGTTGGAAAGAAGTATTCCAAGTCATGAAAGTCAAGGACCTACATCCAAGATTGCTCTATCCAGCAAAGCTGTCACTTAGAATGGAAGGGCAGATAAAGTGCTTCTCAGATAAGGTCAAGTTAAGAGTTCATCATCACCAAGCCCTTATTATATGAAATGTTAAAGGGACTTATCTAAGAAAAAGAAGATAAAATATATGAACAGTAAAAAGACAGCAAACTCACAGGTATTAACAACCATACCTAAAACCAAAGCAAACTAAGCAAACAAGTAGAACAGTAACAGAAACACAGAAATGGAGATCACATGGAGGGTTAGCAACAGGGGAGTGGGAGGAGGAGAGAGGGGGAAAAGGTACAGAGAATAAGTAGCATTGACGGTGGGTAGAAAATAGGGGGAGGGCAAGAATAGTGTGGGAAATGTAGAAGCCAAAGAACTTACGACACATGGACATGAACGAAAGGGGGGAAATGTGGGTGAGAGGGGGATGCAGGGTGGAGGGGAATGAAGGGGGAGAAATGGGACAACTATAATAGCATAATCAATAAAATAAAACTAAATTTTAAAAAAATCCCATCTTGCCCTGGCTGGTGTGGCCAGTTGGTAAGAGCGTCATCCTGTAAATGAAACATTGTGGATTCTATTCTTGGTCAGGGCACATGCCTAGGTTCTAATCCAATCCCTGGTCCAGGTGCATACAGGAGGCAACCAATCAATGTTTTTCTTTCATACTGATATTTCTCTTAAAAAAATAATGTGCTCAGAAGAGGATTTTTTTAAAAAAGTCTCATTGGGCTACAAACATGGCATGGGGTTTGGTTTGATTTTTTTCCCCAAAACTGGTCCCAAATGTCTTGCATTAAACTCAGCTTTTCCACTGAGTCCCTTAAAAATATCCAGATTCTGTCCTGGTTGGTGTGGCTCAGTGCACTGAGTGCCAGCCTGCAAACCAAAGAGTTGCTAGTTCAATTCCCAGTCAGGGCACATGCCTGGGTTGTGGGCCAGGTCCCAGGTAGGGGTGCATGAGAGGCAACCACACAGTGATGTTTCTCTCCCTCTCTTTCTCCCTCCCTTCCCCTCTCTCTAAAAATAAATAAATAAAATCTTTTTAAAAAATTATCTAGATTCCACAACATTCCGGTCATTCATAGGTATTAGAACAGGTTGATGTAGGTATTTAAGACTCAGTCCTAATCTGTTAAAGAGTTCAATCCTAAAATCAAATCTAAGCCTATGACTCCAGCAGCACAGCATGGAAGGGTTCCTTCCACACCTGGCCCTCATTTATGCCCCTTGACTACTCAGTGATGCCTCTGGAGGACAGGAGCCCCAGTGCTCAGCATTAATGCATTCATTGAAAGGTTCTGCTGGGTTTCCCCTCCACTCTGTTCCAAGATACAGGAGCTCCAGCTGTGTGTCCACCTCCCCAGCCTCCACCATCCACAACAGTGCACTGGGGTCCCCCGGCCTCACGGGCTGCCCAGTTCAAGCTCAGCTATGTTCTCAGTAACCCAGCCGATTAATGGAAAAATGAAAAAGAAAAAAGAAAACAAAGAGGAAAAAAAGAAAATGGAAAAAAAGTCAACTGACAGATACGAATAAAATATAAATGCTTGAATTTTGACAAGTTTGCATGTCAAGCTTATATTGGCATAATTCAGTCAACAAGTTCATAAACCAGTACTTCAAAGGCAAGAGACCTTCTTACTGGTACAACGAATTCCTTTACACTGTGTTCCCCAAGTACAGTGCACGCTCCACAATGAGTACCTGAACTAATTTTAAGTGGTACACAAACTTCTTTTAACGTAAAACCATGATTTCACAGCATAAAATCTCCAATTTAAAAAGTTGGCTTATGCAATTGAAAGAAAAATATGAAACAACTGTAAAAATTGTGGAAATGGCAGAGCGATGACTGAAGTTTGAGAAGCTGATGAACTACAATTCAACACGTCTATTGTTCTTTGTCAAAGACACTCAGTAGTGTTTTGTCATTAACCTTATTTATATGACAGGAGTATTGCTCTCAGTCTAACAAGAATCCAACCTCTCATCCTAAACCAGCTTTGTTACCTTAAAATAAGATAAAGCAGAGTTGCTAAGTCATCAAGAAGTAATTATTAAAATATTTATTCCTAGACAACACCCATCTATCTAAGATCCACTGAAAACAGTGAATCTGCATTTTTATCAAATGCCCTGCTGAATTCTATGCATGGAAAATTTGCAACAAAATTACAGAAAGCATATCTATGTAAGTTCCAAGTGATGGCAGAAAAATTATAGTTGAGGAAAAAGGAGATTTAGGAAAAATAGGGTGATTTCTCCAAGTTTGACACTTTAAAGCTGGCTACTATGAATGAAGAATGCATTTCGCCAGGATTTGTAGTACACTGGGTTTTGCAAAACTAAAAATAAATAAAACAAAGTATAGCATGCTTATAAAATGTCATAGGTAGCAATGCTCAAGTTCGGTACAAGCTTGAGGGAATTATGTACAATATTCTTTCCATTTGAATTTCAGCTCACATACCAAAAGATGTGAACTAAAATTGTTCAAGTGGATAATGAAACTGTAACTTTTTTTTTAATTTATGAGTACCTGTGCCCCAAGAATCTCAAGGAGAATTAGCACTGTAAGAGCAAATGTTAAAAATTAAATAAAAGTCAAATCCAACGAGAAATGGAGCATCTGAGTAAATTCCAAAGTGGGACTAAAAACTAAATATTTTGCACAACCTCCCGAATTATATCTAAGTGGCATAATAGAAATAATTTAAAATTCCAAATTATTCTAAAACGTTGGAATTTTTAACTGCAAAGGATCTGGTATGGAAAAACCATTTACTACTTACCAAATATTCATGGGCTCCTCCACATCCCCCAGTCTACTCCCATAGTCAAGGTCAACTGCTGACCAGTGGAGTGTGAGCAAAAGGGACTAGGTGATATCTGGGTATAAATATTTAAGAGCTGTTGTGCAACCTTCTGACACTCTCCGTTTCTCACCTGCACAGATCTTGGTGGCTTCAATAATGAAGGAACAGCCAGGATTGCTGAGCAACCGCATGAAGGACACATGTCCTGAAGAGTTGTCCAATTGCATTACATCTTAAAGGAGCAAAACTGAGCTTTTATGTTGCTAAGGCCCTGAGATTTCCAGGGGAATCTGGTGCCACAGAATAATCTAACCAATCCTAATATACTTGGTAGTCACCTGACTTCTCTGGTTCCCAAATCAGAATTCTCCAGAGCAGCAGGAACTCTGTCCATGGCTCTACTAGGGTCACATCCACCACTGAAGCGAGATACCCTGACACTGTACTCTCCGCATTTCTCATTATATGTGGGAAACTAAAGCTCAGAATTACTGTTTTTTGTCCGGGGCCACAGAGCACACTGATGGAAAGACAAACTTCCTGTTCCTCAAACTTTCTATGTATTATTTAGAAACTTCTTGAGAACCATATAGGGCCAAACATGACACAGAAAATCAAATTAAGAAATATTTTTAAGTAGTTATTTCAAATTCCATGATGGAAGATAATAGGCTAAAAGTTTTTCAGATTTAGTTTAGTTCCACTTCCCATACAATCTCTATGATTCTAATAAAGGAAAGAGTTTGTATACTCCCCTACATTCTCAGCCTAGCCAGCCACATGGGGCTATTTAAATTAATTGAAACTAAATAAAATAAAAAAATAGTTGCATTTCATATACTCAATAAATACCTGTGGCTAGTACACACCGTAGTGAGCAATGCAAATACACTTCCATCATCAGAGAAGTTTTACTGAACAAGTGACAGTCTGGAACACCCCAACAAAAGCCACCCCAAAAAATAACAAAATTAATTTGTTTAATTATATATACACATATGTGCATACATATGAAAAAATAGTGTACTTGTCATGTAAAAACATCTCCAAGACAAGATTCCAAACCCCCTCTCCCAACATTAATAATCAGAAGTATAATGGCATAAAACTGAAAAAGGCAAAACTTGGAAGAAGTACCTATGAGATAACAACAGGCTTTACCCTCAGGTCTGCCCTGTTAGCTTTCCAAACAGAGTTTGGAGATGGGGCATAATAGTGGCACACGTATAATAACTTTAAGTGGTAATATCCTTGTAGATTTACTGGGTCTTCAGTTTTTATCACCAAAGTGCAAAAACCATCCTAAACCAGGCAGAGTTGGTAAAGCTGACACTCAGGACTGTTACTGGCGCTGAGCTCCATCAGGGCGGCAAAGCAAAGCACACTCAGCCCAGAAAATGCCATGGCTTGTCCATGCAAACACAACTCTGTATGAGGGGGTCCCAAATGACACCAGGAGACACCTTGCAGCAAGGTGTTTTTCCCCTGAGGGCAAATCAGCTGCTCATTCATTGCACTGACAATAAGATGAAAATCCCAAAAGAGCCAGTTTAAAAAAAAAAAAAGCTAGAGGGAAAGGAGACTAGGGGTAGGTAGAGGTGAGCAAAGGAGGGGAACTGGAAACAGAAAGAGACTTTGCCCGGAGCGATGGCGCATGATGCAGTATGCAGATGATGTTTTGTTAACTGTACACCTGAAACCTGTATGGTGTTGTGAACCAAGATCACCCTAGCAAATTCAGTTGAACATTTTTACATAAATAAATAAAACTGAGGAACTGTGAAGGATATGCTGTAGGGAAAAAAAAAACCCTCTTTGAACAAGGGAGCAAATGAAAGAGCCTCAAAGAGCTCTCGCCATTGTGACACTTCACTGAAAACAGCTACCTTCATGAGTAAAAATGACGGTGAAGAAAATGACTTTCTGAAACACCAGGACTCAGAATGCAGTAGGATGTCACAGCTTCCTGCTCCTGCCTCTCTGTGCAAGGCATTTATGAGACTCATGAGCTTGGGGCGGGGAGGGGGGGCGTTGTTAAAAATTATCCTACAAAGACATACCACCACATCCCTACCAGACAGCTAAAATCCAAACTGCTAACAACACCAACTGTTGGTAAGGATGTAGAGTGTGGGAACTCCGACTCACTGAGGATGGAAAAGTAAAATAAGGTCTTACGGTCATTTTGGAAGACAGTTCGGCAGTTTCTCTCACCCTAAACCTTACCATAGGAAGCAGCAATTGTGCTCCTTAGTTACACGTATGGTAAGTGACTCAAGTGAACTTAAAACTTACGTTCACATTAAAAATCTACATGTAAATGTTCATATAGAAGCTTTACTCATAAATGCCAAAACATGGAAGCAACCAAGATATTTGTCAATAGGTTAATGGATAAACAACCTGTGGCACATCTAGACAATATAATATTACAAAAATTAGAGAACTCAAAAAATTACATTTTAAAATATCAATACCAAAATAAAATAAAATATGTATTATTCAATGATTAAAAAGAAAAGAGCTGAAGGGAGTCAAGAAGTACAAACTTCCAGTCATAAAATAGGTAAGTCCTGGGGATGTAATGTACAGCACAGTGACTGGATCCAACAATGCTGCGTTGCATATTTGATAGTTGCTAAGAGAGTAAATCTTAGAAGTTCTCATCACAAGAAAAATTTCCGTAACTATGTGAGGTGACAGGTGTTAACTACACTTACTGTAGTGAGCATTTCACAATATGTACAAATACGGAATCATTACATTGTACAAATGAAACTAACACAATGTATGTCAGCTATACCTGAACTAAAAACTTAAATTAAAAAATAATAAATCACTAAAATATGCTTTTCAAAGAAAGGGAAGGAAGAAAGGAAGAAAAGAAGGAAGGAAGGAGAAGGAAGGGAAGGAGGGAAGGACGGAGGGAGGAAGAAAGGACCAATCCACAAAAAAACTGTAAGGAACCTTAAACACATATTGCTAAGTGAAAGAAGCCAGTCTAAGAAGGCTACGGAATGTTTGATTCTAACTATACAAGAACCTGGAGAAGGCAAAACTGCAGGGACAGTGGTAAAAAGGTCAGTGGTTGCAAAGGGTTTGGGGAGAAGAAGGGAGGACTGAATAGGTAGAAAAAGGGATTTTTAAGGGCAGTGAAACTATTCAATACAATACTGTGATGGTAGGTATATGACACTGTACATTGGTCAAAACCCATAAACCACACAGAGTGAACCCTAATATAAACTGCAAATTTTAGTAACAATGTATTAGTATTGGTTCAGCAATTGTAACAAATGTACTATACTAATGCAATATGTTAATGATAGGGGAGGGGTGAATAGGAGGAGATGGAAACTCTGCATTTCTGCACAATTTATATATATGTATATACACACTCATAAAACTACCTTAAAAATAAAATGTGTTTATTTTATTTAAATAATTCTCAGTGTCCATTTTCTGGCATTTCCAGCTATCAGCACATGCACAATGTATGCACACACACACGCACACAGTGTCAATACAGGGTGTGCATGCACACACGCACACACAGTGTCAATACAGGGTGTGAGCACATTTTGAAAACTATTGATCCATAGACTCATTAAAGGCAAATCCTCTAAATGAAATCACCATCTTACTATCTTTGCACTGGTGTCATTGCAGCGCTATTCACAACAGCTCAGACATGCAAACAACCTAAGTGTGTCCAACAATAGGTAAATGGACAAAGAAAATGTGATCTATACACAAATATTCAGCCATTGAAAAAAGGAAACCCTGACATTTGGGACAATGTGGATGAATCTTAAGGGCATTATGCTGAGTGAAATAAGATAAAGAAAGACAAATATTCTATGGTCTCACTTACATGTAAAATCCAAAAAGAAAAAGAAAGAAAACAGCGGAACTTACAGAAACAGAGAGTAGACTGGCAGTCAGGGTCTGGGGGGTGGAGGGGGATGAAAAGATGTTGATCAAAGGGTACAAACTTCCAGCTATGAGATGAGTAAGTTCTGCAGATTTGACATAGAGCATGGTGACCAGTTAACCATACTATATGAGTTGAAAGTTGTTAAGAGAGTCAATCTTAAATGTTCTCAGGAAAAAAAAAAAAGTAATTACGTGAGGTGATGCATGCATTAACTAAAAAAATGTTCTTTTAAAAAGGTAAAGTCTCCTCCGTCTTGTGGAGCTCTCTCCTCTCTCCATCTCTCCTGCTGCGATCTAACACAGGAGGCCCAGTGCACGTTTGCTCACGTTTGCTGAATGACTGAGTCAATTAATCTCAATGCAATTGGCTAAAAAGGTTGCAGAATTAATCTATCTTTGGACTCGAACAAGATGCAAATATCCAGAGACAACAAAATATGAATTTGGAAGTGAGGAGACGTGTGGAGAATATGAGTTAGCGTCTCTCTAGCATTTTTTTAACTTACAGTTCAATGCTTTATAATCATTTGTCAGTTAATTATTAGGCACACTACTAGGAGAGATAATAAAGAAAGCAAGCCTTAAACTGAAATTCCCTACCTAGAACGATTGGATTTATCTTTTAAATTACCTTGCAAAGTATGTGTGAAATATATTATGTCCAGATCAAAATTATCAAGAACAGACTAATCTAGTTTATTCTGATGTCTATCAAACAATATTAAAAGTCAATAAACAATTGTTTTTCTACCACTGCTTTTCTGTAGATCTTATACAACTAAAGATTTTCCTTTGGAAATTCTGCTTCAAAACTGCACTTCTTTACATATCACAGGAATCAGTAAATATCTGTTGAAAGGTGAAGACGAAGCAAAACCCTTTATTTTACATACAGGGTACCACATTAATTTTTCAGAGAGCAGAACTACATCCTGAAATTTTTATAAATGTAGAATGTGCTTTCATGGGAGATAACAATGCATCTGGTTATACAGCTGAGCTACCAAGCTAGGGGCAATTTCTTACAGACACAATTATCTATATTTTTCTATAGGAAAATGATACGCATGTGCCAATAATTACATTATACAAAACTATGCATTTAAACCAGGCAGGAATGTTAGAATACAGCAGTGCCTACCCACCATGAAAATCCGTATTTGCTGCCTCCGGGGAATGAGGTGATTGCTCTGTAACAAGCAGCTAGGCAGCCACATCTCCTATTTGTTCTTGGAAGGAACGCCTTCTCATTGTTAGTGAGGCCGAACGTCCATCCCTGCAGGAGTGCCCACATTGAGAGATGCATCTGATTAAGTGACTGCCTGCACTTAAGAGGAGAGAAGGGAAACCAATTCCAAGTTTAACATGATCCTTTTTTCTCTGTAATGAATTTACCTCCTCTCTTCTGCTCCAATTCTAAATGAGGTACAATTTCAATCGAGCACCAAAATTTGTTACTGATGGAAGCAACCTCTCTCAAGTACCTGAATCATTCACTTGTTTTACTTATTCATTCATGTGCCTTGTTCTGGAAAGGATTAAGATAGAAAACATTCACTGTTTCTAGGTAGGAACCCAGGGGGATGGCTCACAAGACTGGGCAGTGTCAGCCAGGGAGAATGCGTGTCGACCTTTTTAGAAGAGAAAGGTAAGTGTTTCGGCCAGCAAAATCAAGCTTCTTCGGGAACAGCAGAGGAGTTGCAATTCAGGACAAGCAAGCTCTGGTGAACCATAGACAAGTCCTCAGAACAAGGAAGAGCCGTTCTTTTATAGAGGTGAGGAAGGAAGAAGTTGGGGCGGGGAGGCAGGGCAGCGGCTGTTTTGAACAAAAGTTCATTGGAGGAAAATGAGAACTTGAAGCAGTGGCAGCTTTTCACTGGCTGCAGGTGAGGGCAGCTTGCTGTTGCTGGCCAAGGGGTAATCTTCCTTCCTCCTAGGCCAGCTGCAAGGACTGGCACATGTGTGAGGGCTCTCCCTTCAGGACTACCTGACTCCATCTTGAATGAGATTTCCTTTATTCATTTTCACACATGCAAACTCCTAAGCAGGGCCACATAGACTTCAGGACCAAAGGAGATTGCACCCCATTCGCTAAATATTTACTGGCTGCATCTATGTATGAGACGATGTGCTAGGATCTGGGGATACAGTGGTGAGTGCAACGGAGAAGGTCCCCACTCCTGATGGAGCCTACATGCTGAAGGTGTTCCCGGCACCAGAAGTAAAGGTAATGGGCCAGGTTGCCTGGCAAATCCGGAGTTGAGTTGGAGAAGAGATGTTCTGAGACTTGATATCTGCCTCTAAACATCTGAATGAACATCTTTTATAAGAGAAAAGGCATTTTGGTAAGGTTCTGAGCCATATCTGAGTACAATGGGTGAAATCAGAAGGAAGACAATATGGGCCGATAGGAGAAAGAATTTTTTAATGAACAGACCTGTCCAAGAATGGAATGGATGGCTCCGTAAGGTAATGAGCTCCCAATCATGAGAAGTTCCAGCCAAGGTGGCAAGATTCATGGGTACATTACCAGGAAGCTGGCTGTGACACATGAAAATAGAAGCATAGGGACATTGGAGGTTACTTCCCAATTTATGATGCAGGAGACTCCAAATCAAACCCAGAAAGTGCCTTGAACATCTCAGCCCTCATAATTTTAGCTTTAATGGGAAGGTTTAATGACCATATAATGATATAATAAGCCATAATTTCCTTGTTTCCTGGCCATTCGAACAGAAACACTAAACATTAATTTTTGAGCACTATGCTGGGTTCTAGGGCACCAATGGCTTCAAAATGCCAACTGTCTCCATAATAAAGGAGGAACTAGGGTTCTGGAAATAAAAGCACACTGCAGTAACCGCCAAGGTACACCAGTCACAAGAGAAAAGACAGGTCTGCAACTGCTACTGATATTGGAAGTGAAAGAGCCTGCCAGGGTAGGCAGAATGGCCCCTGGACATCCTGCCCTAGTCCCCAGAACCCACCACTGTGATGAAACAGTGCTCCTGTGGTTACGCTATGCTCCATGCCAAGTTTCAGATAGGGAGACTCACTTGGATTACCAAGGTGGGCCAAACATAATCACATGAAAGCTTAAAAGGAGAGTGCCTTCTCCAGCTGGTGACAGAAGGGAAGTGAGAGAGAGACAAAGGGTAAGAAGGATTCAGGGCACCGTTGCTGGCTTGAAGATGGAGGGGGCCATGTGACAACAAACGTGGATGACCTCTAGGAACTAAGAGCAGCTCCTGGCCAATAAAAATGGGAACTTCAGCTCTACACCCCAAATAACTGGATTCTACCACCAACCTGAATGACCTTGTAAACAGATTTTCCCCAAAAAATCTAGCCAGGCCAACACCTTAATTGCAGCTTTGTGATTCCCTGAATATAGAACCAAACTGAGCCCACCACACTTCTGGCCTAGAAAGCTAATAAACAGGTGTTTTCAGACACTCAGTGTGTGTCATTTGTTGCTCAGAAATAGGTAACTGATACAGATTCTAAATAGTGAAGCTGAAGCACTGTGAACCAGACATAGGGTTGGAATGGCCCTCACTCCAGGGCCACATCTCCAACAGCTAAGTGAACCAAGTAAGTCCAGATCCAACGAAGTCTGAGGAAAGCACTGCCCAGTGGGTTTAGCCGAAACCAGAAAAGGCCCACTTCCACCTCACACCTGTTAGAAATGCCATCATCAACCAGACAAGAGGTAAGGGTTACAAGCACATGAGAAAAGGGAACCCTTGTGTACTGTTTGTGGGAATGTGAATGGGGGCAGCCGCTATGAAAAACAGACTGTAGGTTCTTCAAAAAAATTAAAAATACAATATCCATACAACCCAGCAATCCCAATGGTGGGTATATATCCAAAGCAAATGAAAACAGGATATCGAAAGATAGTTGAATTCCCATGTTTATTGCAGCACTATTCACAGTAGCCAAGACATGGAAACAACCTACATGTCCATCAACAGATGAATGAGTAGAGAAAATATGGTATGTATATATAATGGAATATTATTCAGCCATGAGAAAGAAGGAAATCCTGCCATCTGTGACAACATGAATGGACCCTGAGGGCATTGCACTAAGTGAAATAAGTCAAACAGAGAAAGACAAATACTGTATGATCTCGCTTATGTGTGAAATCTAAAAAAAAAAAAAAAGAAGAAGCTGAACTCCTAGAAAAAGAGAGCAGAATGTTGGTTACCAGGGGCTGGAGGAGTAGGGAAAATGGGGAGATGGTGTTAAATGGTACAAACTTGCAATCAGAAGATGAATAAGTTTGCCTACTTGTTTGTGTCCTTGGGCTCCTCAATTTAGAATGAGTCTACAAGGAGGAGCTTCCCCCTCCTGTCAAATGAGAAAGCGCTCAAGATGGACAGGGAGGCTGTGTAAGCTCTAGCTGTTGACCTGGGAGTGTTCTAAGATTAGCCAGGTGCTGAGGCCACCAGATAGACAGCTGGGGCCATGTTGTTTACCAAGAGGATGACTTACAGATGTGTGCTGGCTGAGCAGAGGGGCAATAGGACAGGTGGCCTGAGAGAGCCAGGAGAAACGGGACAGCCACCAAGGTCCTCCTAATGAAGTGATCAGATTTCTATCTCATGACTCCACAGCTGCAAAGTGCACCTGGTCTGCATTTTCAGCACAAGAACTGTATTTTTCAAAAAGGTCAGCTTCAAAATCATCAAAAAGTGATGTGCTCAGGGTGCTGCTGGAACACTTTGTGAAGAATATTTGCAAACACAGTTTTCTCTTCTTTAGGCAGATTCCACCTTGAGCTGCCTAAATATTTAAGTTCCTTCCTAGGATGTGGGAGTTAAGTATTATGGCCTCAGAAGTGGAGTCTTCCTACAGGGCGGGTTTACGATTCAGAGAATGCAGGTGCTCCGTGGTCCCACAGACTGTGGCTGAGGAAGGACTTGCAAGAAGCCCTGAAGCCCCAGCACAAAAAGCCTCTTTCCAGAACAGACAGGCAAACATCTGCTAGAGGAATGTCAAAAGGCAAAGGTGGAGTATCCCCACACAATAACTCGAGTGAACCACACCAACTCCCGATGAATCTCCACTGCAAGGCCAAGGTCTGTGAGCAGCTGTGGCACTGACTGGCTCTGACCCTGAGCTGCAGCGGGAAGACAACCACCTGGACAAGTCTGTGAATGTTCTAGGCCTGCCTTGTTATTAAAGATTTGTGACTGTTTTCCAAAAACTCCAAAATCCCCCAAATATATGCTAGCTCTTTGTCTGTCACTTAAAAGTTTTTGGTTTTTTAAGTTAAAACTAACAAAGCAGTTTGCAATGGCCCAAACTGGAAATTACCAAAATGTCAATCAACAATAGAAAAATGAACTAAATATCATATTCACAGAACTGACTCACATACATCAGCAAAAATTAAAGAATTATAACTACAAGCAGCATTAAGAATGAATCTCAAGAAGGGAAAGGGTCAAGTCCAGGAACATGTATAAAGAACCCATGGTCAAGGACAACAAAAAGGAGGATTGAATGTGGGAGAGGGGGTTAGGCAGGGCAGGGGAGAGCAACGGGGGAAAAATGGTGACAACTGTAATTGAACAATAAAAAAAATGTTTTTAAAAGAATGGATCTCAAAAACATAATATTCAGCACAAGGAGCCAGTTGCAAGAAGACAACAGAGGGAGTACACATTGCACAAAGCCTCTTATGAAAAATCATGTCAAGTTCAACTGTGGGCACAACTAACCTGCGGTGTTAGAAGCCAGCATGGTGATCACCCTGTGGGGACAGTGCCCAAGACAGGGCACGAGGAGGGCTTCCGAGGTGCCAGTCACGTGGTGTTCCCAGATCCAGGTGCTATCACCCAAGAGTGTTCACTTTATAAAAGAGCGCCATGCTGTGCACTGCGATTTTGCATACTTTTCTGTATGCATGTCATTTTTAAGAAAGCAGTTCATTGAGTATTCTCTCGAATATTCTTAATAAGCATGTGTTGAGGATGCATTGGCCTACAAAGCCCACAGGACTGGCCCTACCATCTTCCTCACCTCCTCTCCTACTACTCTCCTACTTATCACCCAACTCTTACTGCTCTACTCTCAAGCCAGCCACCAGTCCACCTCAGGGCCTTTGCACTGGCTGTTACTGCTACTTAAAATGCTGTCCCCGCAGATACCCACAGGGCCTGATTTCTCACCTCCTTCACATTTTTTATTCTAATCCAGAAATTGACAAACTGCAGCCATGGTCAAACTCAGCCTACCGCCTATTTTTGTCAATGAAGTTTTACGGAGCACAGTCATGCTCACTCCTCTATGTCACGTCTAGGGCTGCTGTTGCACTGAAAGTTACTGAGCAGTTGACCAGCAAAGTTTAAAATATGTACTATCTGGCCCTTTGTAAAAAAGGTTTGCCAACACCTACTCTGGGGAGTAGGTCTTCCCTGACCTTGTTTAAAACTGGAATCCACTGGATGAGTAGAAAAGGGAACCCCATGCACTAGTGGTGGGATTATGAACTGGTCGGCCACTATGGAAAACAGTATGGAGGTTCCTCAAAAAATTAAAAGCAGAGCTATTATCTGATCCAGCAATTCCACTTCTGGATACCTATCCAAGGGAAATTAAATCACTTCCTCGAAGAGATATCTGCACCCCCATGTTCATTACAGTGTTATTCACAGTACCAAGACATGGAAACAACCTAAGTGTCCATGAATGGATGACTGGATAGAGAAGGCGCGGTTCCTATATGCGATGGAATATTACTCAGCCATGAGAAAGTCGATCATTTGCAACAACATGGATAGACCTTAAGAGCGTTATGCTAAGTGAAATAAGTCAGACAAAGACAAATACTGTATGACCCCATTTACACAGGGTGGGGCAAAAGGGGGGGTTACAGTTGTGAGTATGCAAAACAGTTTATTCTTGTGTTGTTATTTATTAATTATTGTATTATTTTCCACATGAACAACTATAAACCCGCTGCTGCCCCACCCTGTATGAGCTATAATCCAAAAGAAGAAAAAAACTTCACAGATAGAACAGATCCTTGTTCACCAGCGGCCCCACGGTAAGGGGTTGGGGCAAAATGAGTGAAGAGGTCAAAAGGCACAAACTTCCAGCTATAAGATAGACCAGCCTTGGGGATGTAATGTACAGCGTGATATTAAAGGCTTTTTTAAAAAACTGTAACCTGGAGCCACTTCCTTCCCCCTCCTCACTATGGCCTCATCTCACACAAATACACACACACACACACACACACACACACACACACACACACACACTGCATTTCAGCCATAGCGTTTACCAACTACTGGCATCCCCAGTTTTACTGTTTTGTTTTTGTTTTTAGTTTTCGGTGTCCCCTCAGGAGAATGCAAGCTCCTCAAGGACAGGGATCTCTGCATGTCTTGTTTTCTAATTATACCCAAGCACCTCAAGCAGGGCCTAACACAGATAGAATTCTGTAAGTATATGTGGGATCCACGAGAGCACCAAACTCGGGTGATATCCCAGGTACTGCCCTGACCGATCTTGTAATCTTTAGCTCATCCACATTCTTTGCCTCACTTAGATTTTTTTCCCAGTGTAGGTAGGTCTAAGTTAAAATGAGACTTTTTGCAGGCTTAATTTCTTTTACAAGTTCAACAGATTAGGGGTGGCAACAGCTACAGTGGCAGAAGGGATTCAGTATTAGCAACTGATCCTTAAGAAGGGGATGAGAAGGAAGAAAGGGGTAGCGTCAGTAGGTTTGTCTACTTTAAGCCAAAATAATTCACGAAGCTGAGGGGGCGCTATCAATAAATAACCACTCTTCAGGAGCAGCTCATTTGATGGTGGGGTCATGTGCTCCCCATCCTGAGAAAAGCAGAGAGCTGATGGCAGCAGAAATAGTTTGAATTCTTGGCACGCTTCCAGAGTTATTTTCCAGTCCCTGAGTAAGTCACTTTCTCCCACAACTAACCAGTTCCAAGGATGGGATCTCTCCATATTACTTCTTAACAACTGCAAGTGAATCTACAACTATCTCAAAATGAAGAATTTAATTAAAAACACATCTCCAAGGATTTGGCATTGCTTATCTATTCACTCTGAGGACATGGGAAAGCTGAAAACATGCACATTCTTCTGGGCTGTGGGCTTGACATGCAGCATCTTCACAAAAACACTTGTGACCTTAGAAACTCTCATAACTTGGTCTGTAACTATGACAAGGCAACATCTGTAACTGACATTTAAAAAAAATTGCTCTAAGTTGTCATTTTTCTCATGGATCATGTGGTGATCACAAATGACCAGCAAAGCAGCAGATCAACTGGGAAGATGGCTAACAGAGTGAAGGTCATGGTCCCCACGTGCCTCCCCACAGCCCAGATGGGAAAGGCTCCAGAGTGAGGGATGCACTGTGAACCTGAGGCCTCCTGAGGAGACTCGGGCTCCAGAGACTGCCACGATCTCTCCTCACCTCTTCAAATGTCAACCCCCAGCAGAACGCTCAGCCACCTAAGGAGAAAAAGTATTGTCAAGATGTAGGTTGAAGGCATCAGGGAAATGCAAGTCCACTCCTCCATTTCACCTGCTAAGGATGGCTACAATCAAAAAGTCAGACAATGGCTCTGGCAGCGTGGCTTGATTGGTTGGAGTGTTGTTTGTGAACCAAAAGGTTGCGGGTTTGATTCCCGGTCAGGGCCAACGCCCATGTTGCGCATTCGATCCCCAGTTGGGGTGCATACACGAGGCAACCCATCGATGTTTCTCTCTCACATCGATGTTTCTTTCTCTCTCTCTCTCTCCTCCTTCCTCTCTCTCAAAAATCAATGGAAACATGTCCATGGATGAGGATTTAAGAAAAAAAGTCAGACAATAACAAGTATTATTCCTGCAGACATGGAGAAATCAGAACCCTCAGACACTGCCAGTGGGGATATAAAACAGTGCAGCTGCATTGGAAAGCAGTCTGCCAGTTCCTCAAAATTTAAATGTGAAGTTACCACATGAACTGGCAATTCTGTCTGCTTGTAGGTGAATGAAAACCTCTGTCTACACAAAACCATGTACACACACGTTCACGGCAGCACTATTTGTAATAACCAAAAGTGGAAACCAGCCAAATGTCCAGCAACCGGTGAATGAATGAATAAACTGTGTTATATCCATACAAAGGAATCTTATCTGGCAATAAAAAGAAATGAAGTACAGACCCATACCACAACATGAATGAACCTGAAAAATATGGTGGCCCATGGAAAATGCTAGTCACAAAGACCACAGAGTGTATGGTTCTGTTTATGTGAAATGTTCAGAGCAGGTGAATGTAGAAAAACAGAGAAGAGGTCAGTGGTTGCGTAGGGCCAGGGGAGATGCAGTGGTTGGTCCCTCTGCGGGTAACAAAATTCTGCAACCCAGACTGTGATCCTGGCTGCCGGCTCTGTGCATACTCTAAAAAAGCACTGAGTCACGCACTTTCAATGGGCAAATTGTATGCCATGTGCATTATATCTAAGTAAAACTGGGTTGTTGTTTTTTTTTTTAAGAAAAAAAGGGTATTAGACTGAACAATACTGACCCTCATTAAGAAGGTCCCTCTTAAAAGTTCTGCCCTTGCCAGGTTTACTCACCAGGATAATCCTTCCCAGTTCTCCTCCTTCCCTGCTTAGTAACTTAAGAAAATGACCAATAAACTGAAAAGGAGGCATTTACAAAATACAATGTGCTGCATAAATTCACACAGTTGATCCCCAAATAGCATAACAGCTGAGGAGGAAAAACAGCAGGGAGGCCCAGGGAGGACCCAGAGCAGGAGGGAACTGGCCTCGGCCAGGGTGCTCCATAGGCCTCTTACCGCTCTCCGCTTAAGCTCTCCTGGTAGGAAAATGGATCACACTGAGTGCTCTCTGGGCACCCAGAATGGTGAAAATAGCTCTCCGTTATTTTGCGAAATATGACATAATAAAAATAAAAAACTTGCAAACACCAAGGGGCCACTTGGAGAGCCAGGAAAGAGTAACAAAAGGTGAAACATATGGCCATTTGCTGAACGGTTATTTTTTCTCCCCCATTCATTAACGGAAAAAAATAAATATCTGCTGGACCTCTCGGCTTTCATTTCATGCACAATTTTCAGTTAGGGTTCCATGCCAGGAAGTATTTCTGCCTCAGCACCTAAATAATTCACAACTGCTCAAAGTATCTACCAGGCACCAGCATCAGGGACAAACCCGCTCTGCCGCACTGTGTTGACAGGGCGTGTGGGCGTCCCCAGCTCAACTCCTGAAGAGCAGGAGCCTGAGCTGCCACCAATCACCTCACACGCACCTGGAAGGCGCAAACCCGCTCCTTGGTGGCGTCTCTTTCTGAAGTAACTGCTCAAGGCTGACATCTCCAGGGATTACACCTTAACTGGTTGAGCTTCCAGGTCTTAGACAGGGTTCAAAGCTCAGCCTACTGCTTACTGGCTGTGTGACTTGGGGCAGGATCCATCTCTGTGGCCCATTTTCCTAATCTGTAAATGAGGGGTATTAATTCCCACTTCACAGGGCCGCTTCTGAGGATAAATGAGATGGACGGTGCTTAACACAGGGGCTGGCACATAGTAAATGCTCATCAAACGGTAGCAATCACTGTTGCTATTGTCATTATTATTTCATAGAGTATATTTATTTCTGTATTCATTCAGCTAACTGATATTTGTATTGCGCACCTACAGTGTCCCAGGCACTGGGATGCAGCAGCCCTGACCTCCTACAGCTGACGGTCTGGTGGGGAACGCAGACAGCCAGTAGGCACCTAATGGAATGAATAAGTTAATCAACCGCCATCAGTGCTATGAAAAAAGTACGAGCAGCAGTGTGATTGGGAATGTCACTTTAGAGAGAAGGCTCAGGTAGTGGGTGTCATGAGGCATTGAAATTTTGTGGATTTAGTAAAGCTTATTAGCTGAGCAACTGATCATTTGGACAACCCACCCAAGCCCTCCAGCAAAAATGAGCGCAGCACCTATGAGGTTGTATGTGCACCCAATGCCCTCACTGCAACCCTGGATCACACACACTACCTGAGCAAATTTCTGGGCTTTCCCTTTCTGCTCTTCTCCTGCTGGAGACCAGCCCCCTTTCCTCTTGCCCCTCACTGTCTGGGCACCCCCTGGGATCTAAATAAGTCATAATTCCCTGGCAGGAATCTTACACATCAGATGTCTTTCAGCATCTCTGACTGTTCTTCACACATCACTGAGGAAGTGGAATTTTAAACAGGGCCCTTGAGAGGAAAGGTCCTCTTTGAAGGCAGTCTAGTCTGCAGGACGTGACAGTGAGCAGAGAAGGGGGGAGAACATGGAAGGATTCTTCATTTATTCTACTCACACTGCAAAGAAGGAAATAAAATGAGGCAATGGAAGAAGCCGTGCGGACACACCCCCAAAACTGGGATGCTGCTATCAGCCACCCAGCACAAGAACAAGCCCACCAAAGGCACTCAGAGCACCATGAAGTAGATTCCACCTTTTCTGGAGGCATTCAGAGCCCAAGAGAAAAACTCAACATGTCTTTCCCCTAGTTCTAGAAGTGTCAGCCAAGCTAGTCCTAGAAAACAATTCTTCACGTGGCCCATACAAACCACACCCCAATGGGGCTGTTATTTCTCCCTAATAAAAGGTGGTCAATATTGTTTTATGAAAGAAAACAGAAAATTCTGGAAGGATGCACCTAAAAAGTTTGTGGGGAGTAGTGACCTCTGAGGAGTATATCAGGTGTAGGACAATGATTTGCTTTTCATTAAATAATCTTTTGTATTATTTGAACTCTTACTGTGTGCTCTATGATAATTATTAAAGAGAAAAGATGGCATTGTGTTGGTCAAAAATTTCATTTGGTTTGTTTCTGTAAGATGGCTCTAGTAGAACTTAGTTGTCTTTAACTTCATTTTATACAAATGAAGTCAGTATCTTTAACTTCCTTGAGTAACTTCATTTAGTATCTTTAACTTCATTCAAGTTAGTATCTGTAACTTAGTGTCTTTAAATTCATTTGATAAAAATTTTGTTAGATTGTATTGTGACAGCTGTCATATCAGTGTGCATTAAAAAAATCTTAGCAAAATTGGTGAATTTTTGTGTAGCCAGTTTACTATTGAAGATGGAAGCAAATACACAACATTTTCAGTATATTTTGCTTTATTATTTCAAGAAAGGTAAAAATGCAACTGAAATGCAAAGAAAGATTTGTGCAGTGTGTAGAAAAGGTGCTGTGACTGATCGAATGTGTCAAAAGTAGTTTGTGAAGTTTCATGCTGGAGATTTCTCGCTGGATGATGCTCCATGGTCGCGTAGACCAGTTGAAGTTGATAGCGATCGGATCAAGATGTTAACTGATTACAATCAAACGTTATAACACATGGTAGATAGCTGACTTACTCAAAATATCCAAATCAATAAAGTTAATGTGTCTTTCATTTTACAAAAAAAAAAAAAAGTGGACTTTTTGGCCAACCCAGTATTTCCAAAATAAATGATGGAGTGGAATTACTGAGGTGCTGTTTATTTTCAATAATTACAAGTTTTAGGAATGAATTTTCCTTGTCTAAATCATTAGATGATGAAGGTGGGTATGGAGGGGAAAAGAAAAAATAAATAAATCATCAGATAATCTAACAATGTATAAAAAGAACTACATGCCACAACCAAGTGGGATTCATTCAGTACTCAAGGTAGGTTCCACGTTCAAAAATCAATTAATGTCATCCATCACAACAGCAAATTAAAAAAGAAAAAACATATGATCACATCAATAAGTACAGAAAAAGTATTTGACAAAACCCCAAGCCCATTCATAATAAACATTCTGAGTAAACTGGGAATAGAGGGGAACTTTCTCAACATGATTGTTAAAAAATCTACAAAATACCTATAGCTCATATCGTACTTAATAGTGAGAAACTGTAAGTTCTCCCACTAAGACCAGGTACAAAACAAGAATATTCAGTCTTCCCACTCTTTTTCAAGATTGTACTAGGAGTCCTTGCTAATGCAAAAAGGCAAAAAATGGAAATAAAAGGTATACAGATTGGGAAAGAAGCCCTAAAACTGCCTTTGTTCACAGATGACATGATCATCTATGTAGAAAATCATAAAAAACTGTGTGGCTCAGTTGGTTGGAGCAGCATTCCACACGCCAAAAAGTTTGTGGGTTCAATTCCTAGTCAGGGCACACACCTAGGTTGCAGGTTCCATCCCCAGTTGTGGCACATACAGGAGGCAATCAATCTATGTCTCTCTCTTTCTCTCTGTCTCTGTCTCTCTGTCTCTGTCTCTGTCTCTCTCTCTCACACACACACACACACACACACACACATACACATTCTCTTCTCTTCTCTCTCTCTCTCTCTCTCTCTCTTCCTCCCCTCTCGTTCTCACTCTCCCCCTCGCCTCTCTCTCTCTAAAATCAATAAAAACATATCCTCAGGTGAGGATTTGAAAAAAGAAAAAGATGATCAGAAAGAATAAAAATTTTTAAATTTAAAAAAAACCTCCTGAAACTAATATGCAATTACAGATATAGCAAGGTTGCAGGATACAAGGTTAATATACAAAAGGCAATCCCTTTCCTACATACCAGCAATGGAAAGTAGAATTTGAACTTAAATGATTATATGCCACTTATTTCTAGATACAAAGAAAAAAACTAGCAAAACCTAGCAACGTTAACCAAGTTGACAGGAGCAATGCCTTATCATGAAGCCAAAAGAACTATGAAAATGGAAGTCTGATGCCAGGTCCCAATGGTCTCTGACACTCACCAGGTTAAGTGAGACCCTTCTCTTCTTTGGACTTCAAGTGCTCCCTGAGAAAGATGCAGGCATCCCTTCTCAACACAGTCCCCCCAGTAAGGGCCAGACAATGCCTGTTTTCTTTTAAAACTCATCTGAAACATCATTTCCTCCACAAGACCTTTCCTGTCCTTCTTAGGCTGCATTAGGTGCCCCTGTGGCTGCCCCAGAATTTCTATATAGGAGACATTTGAAGGTGAAAATCTGGTAGAAATCAGGGAAGAAGGTGTGTGACTTTTCTTAAAATCACATTTTCAGCAAGATACAATTTTTGATGAGATATTTGCAAGAAGAGCAAAGTTCTTAGAGATGTTCTTACTTACTAAATGTGAGTCAGAAAATATTAGTGATCTGCCCTGGCTGGTGTAGCTCAGTGGGTTGAGTGCAGGCCTGTGAACCAAAGGGTCACCAGTTTGATTCCCAGTCAGGGAACATGCCTGGGTTGGGGGCATGTCCCCAGTGGGGGGCATGTGACAGGCAACCACACATTGATGTTTCTCTCCCTCTCTTTCTCCTTCCCTTCCCCTCTCTCTAAAAATAAATAAATAAAATCTAAAAAAAATTAAAAGCAAAATGAGAGTCAAGAGAAAATATTAGTGATCTGTTTCAAAGAATATCCTTTTGAGGAGTAGTGACTTTGGAAGAGAGTGACTAGAGATTAAGGAAGGGCTACATCTTCCCTCAAGCCATCCCTTGGCTTTCCTGTTGGCTTCTCTATGTACTCCATAACATCCAGGTGAGTTCTTCCATCATAATAGTACCACCTGGAATCTGTTCAGCTCTCTTCTCTACTGTAAAGGACCATATTCTTATCTATCTTTGTATCTCTGGTACCCAGACCAGTCCTTAACAGAGGTCCTCAATAAATGTTTGTTGGCTGGATGGATAGACAGATGGACAGGTGGGTGGATGGATGAGTGGAGGAGCGGGTGGGTGGGTTGACAGATGTATGGTTGGATGAGTGGATGGATAGCTGAAAAGATGGGAGGGGACCCTTTCTTTACCTTCAATTTTACCTTCGGACTAAATTTTCTAAAGGGAGAAGATCTTCAATCTCAAAATCTCTCGCTCTCTCTCCACTTCCAGTAATATCAAGAAAATGGTTCATATTTAATAACTGCTCAAAACATTCAGAGAAAAAAATCTGGCATTTCCCACTCAGTTACTGTACTAAAGAAAGACTAGGGGAAGGAAGGAAGAAATCGTTAACAATAAATATTGGATGATAGCACTAAAAGCCTCCCTTTCTCTAATGGAAGTACAATTTGGAGATAAAACTAAACCACCTTCCTCTCTGTGGCATACGATTAAAATCTGCTTTGTTCTTCTAATTTGCTATTCTCAAATTACCACACTGCTGCTGGCGCTGCAGACTCAGACTTCAGGGCTGCCCTTGAATTACCATACAACTTCTCCTGCTCTGTTTTGTTTTAATCAGCACTGAACCAAGAAAGTGCCATCTACACCTGGGGAGAAGCTATGCCTCCAAATTTGGAGACAAAAGGTGTCATTCAAGGTCCCCCATCCCCCAGCTCCCTTCCCTGTACCACAGTGCCCCTCAGCAGAAATACGTCTCCCGTGAGATTTGAGAACACAAGAGGTGAAGTTACCCTTGACAAGGCTCCAGGTGGTAAGAAGTAGTTTTTTTTTACCCCTGACTCCAGAGATATCATTACTCTTCTGCCTAAGCCTTCAAAACAAAGAGAGTCCAACAGGATGTAGCTAGCGCTTAACAACAACAAGACATATTTTCATATTTTTCTCAAAGTCATCCAAATATCCTGGTCTGGGATTGCTAAAATTTTAATTTTCAGAGTCAATCTCAAAACTAAGAAGTAAATTACCTTAGCAAATAGATTTAAAAAAAAAACTCCATTAACTTCATTCTTTCTCTTTTCTTATTTTCAATTTCTTGGGTGTTAATTTGAAATTTCAAAATATAAGCAATGTCTATACCATGTCATACTGTGCTATGTTAAATGGCAAAGTATTCATAAATACATGATAAGTTGATTGCAATTTTCATTCAGATATACCTTGAGCGACATGTTGACTAAAAGAAAGTAGAGAAAAACTAAAACTCTGTCCTTAGATGACAGTTGTAAGATATCACTAGGCTCGCTTTACCCAGACATATGATCAGTATGTGGTTTTTCCCTTGAGTTATTTAAAAAGTTGTCAGTGGAAAAGAATTACCTCATTTAGACTACCAAGGAAGATTCAAAACTAAAATAATGGTAATATTGAGTATAGTGGGAGACAACCTAAAACCCAAGACACCATACTCCATCCTAATTATGCTAAATATGCAACCTTAGGCAAATCACGTAACATCTCTAGATCTCAACTTAATCAGCTACATAATACACACTATTAACATACTACCCAAGGACATAAAGAGGTACATGAGTGAAGATGCTGGTAAAAAAAGAACTACTAAACACCTAACACACCGTACGCTGTAGCCAACACCCACACACAGAGATCATAAGGACTAGCATTATCTTCAGAACAATGTACAGTAACATGTATACAGATTAGACCCCAAAATAAAATCAGTTAGCAACAGCAAGGAAGAATTATTAACCAACTTATTAATTAGGTTTTATCCTCTTTTCTATTAATAATGTTGATTAATCAATTTTTAAAACTACTTAATTTTATTACTGGTCATTAGTAAATGATACTGTATTTGAATTTTCACAGTTTGTGTGTGAAGACTCTGGTTCAGTCCGTCCTTTCAAGACCAACATTTACCATCAAAGGCTAGCATCCTAAAGCAATAAATTATGCTTCTGATGCAGGAGTTATAGTAAATCAAACCTTGATCTGTTAATATACTAACTCCTTTCCCCTGCTATAGAATAATCATATTTCAAAGCTTAGCATAATACATAGATGTATTCTGACAAAACTCTATCGTATATCTAAGATTCAGATTATTATGTTACTAATATTAGATTTCTCTTTTAAAAGTTTTATAGAAATTGAATTTATTTTAATTAATATTCACAATACCCCCTGGAAATTAAGTAACAACATTTCCCATAAAAAATATCTGAGATATAAATTTTAAATGCAGAATAAAGTATTGCAGCACAATTTGCAAACCTGATCTTCACAGATGTTTACTTCAATGCTGTACCATGTTAATAGAATTTTAAAATGTATTATCCATTTAACGTTCATGACCCTATTTCAAAGGGTAACTTCCCTAGAGTGAAAATCCTGTGCTTTGTAACTCAGAACCTTAAAGTTGAGAAAGGACTTTTTATCATTTGCTAGTCCAAGCAAAGAAATGAGGATTAAGAACAGGAAAATGCTTTCCCACGGATGACTCTGACTTGGCTGTACTAGTTACAGAAGAAAGTGGGGAAGCTCTTGCTCAGGCCACAGTTGCCTAACAAATGGAAAATAATCAAATACCCTTGGAAAGAATTCCAAAGCTCATAACCCATTGGTCTGGTTTCCAAGGATGACCCAGACAGAAACACAGACAGAAAAGGGAGACTCATTATGGTGGTTTCATTCTTGCCCCGTGTTTGAAAAGCAGCCTCTCAATTTGACTGGGGTGGGAGTCCAAAGGGATCATTCCATCCTCAGCATCAGTGCCTAATCAGCACTTCGGTGTATTGTGACAGACATACCTAGATGATTTTTTTTTTTTACTCACTCACCCAGTCACTCAAACATTCATTGAACATCTGCTGAAGGAAATGTTCCAGGTAAGGCATTATCAAAGGAGATAACAGCCCAAATGTCCCCACCCTCAAGGAAATTAAGAAGAGTATTACAAAAAAGATAAATTCCACAAACACTTTACTATTCCAAGTGTGGTTCACAGACTACCAGCAGCAGCATCACTTGGAAGCTTTGTTGGAAATGCCAAATTTCAGGGTCTCCCCAAGACCTCCTGAATCAGAATCTGCATTTTAACAAGACTACAGAAGATCCATTGGAATACCAGAGACTGAGGAGATTTACACATCCCTCCCAGAGCTGCCACTTATGTATGTAAAGCTCAGATTCTCCATGAAATACATTCTGATATTTCCATTCCTGCAATGTTTTCAAGTTTTTCCAAAATGTCTACTTGGAAAAAGATGTAACAACTTAAGAATTCAAGTGACTGATGGACCTGAGTCAAGTGGCTTACACTTAAACACCTAATGTATCATGGTCCATAACCAAAAGAGGGGTCTCAAAATAAACATGGCTTTATCTAATTATTAAAGTTGAAAAATCATAAATCAGATAGCAGGTGCAACTGAGGAATGCTTACTATACCAGAGCCTGGCCTTGTCTCTCTACTTTTAACACCAGGTGTATGATTACTACTGAGCATTCTAAATATGCATATGCTTACCCATGTACATATTGGGTGTTTTTTATTTAACTGATATCATTTCAAGCACTTATAACTTGTAATCTTGGAGGCCCAAGATGCATGGAAGTTCTATTTTGTTTTATTTGGTTTTCTTTTTAATTTTTTGGGAAGTTCAATAAACTGAAAGTCACCAAAACCAGCAACTTTTAAGTTTGTTGGCCCCAAGACTCCATTACTCTATTAAGGATTTATAGGACTTTTATTTGGGTTGTATACATCAATATTTGCTGAGAATTTTTTAGTCAATTTTTGGCTCATTTAAAAATAACAATAGCAGCCAAGATGGAGGCGTAGGTGGACACCCGGTGCCTCCTCTCACAACCAAAATTAAGGACAACAGAAATTTAGAACAACAAAAAAAACCAGAACAGATAGAAAATTAAATTGTACAGAAGTCCGGCAACGATTCACACAGACCAGTAAGAAGGGTGGACAGGGATCGCAGCAGGAAAAAGCAGTGGCTAGTGGTCCTGGATGCACAGGTGGAGGTTACCAGGTGCGGGGAAGCAACGAGCAGACCAAGCAAGGTGCACAAGGTGGCTGACCATGGTCACACATTCACATGTAGATAAACTAGGCAAAAACGGGCAGCGAGACAGACTGCACAACCCAGGGCCCCAGCACCAGGAAATAAGGCCTAAAAGCACCAATTGAAAACACTGGTGGGGGTTGAAGTGCCAGGAGAGACTCCCAGCCTCACAGGAGAGTTTGTTGGAGAGACTGACAGGGTCCTAGAATGTACACAAGCCCACCCACATGGAAATCAGCACCAGAAGGGCCCAATTTGCTTGGGGAAAGCAGTGGAAGGGACTGGAATCCAAGAGAGCGTGGAGCAAGAGCCACTGTTCCCTCTTGGACCTTGCCCCCACATACAGTGTCACAACCCAGCAACAGGGCTGCCCCACCCTGGGGAACACCTAAGGCTCCACCTCTCACTATGTAACAGCCGCAACCAGAGCCCTAGAGCCAATTATCTAAGAGACCAAGAGATAACCAACCTATCAGATGCACAGTTCAAAGCACTGGTGATCAGGATGCTCACAGAATTGGTTGATTTTGGTAGCAAATTAGATGAACAAATGAGGGCTACAATAAGTGAAATGAAGGAAAATGCACAGGGAACCAATAGTGATGGGAGAAAAACTGGGACTCAAATCAATGGAGTGAACCAGAAGGAAGAAAGAAACAACCAATCAGAAAACAAGGAAGAAACAAGAATTCAAAAAAAAAAAAAAAATGAGGAGAGGCTTAGGAACCTCCAGGACATCTTTAAATGTCCCAACATCCGAATTATAGGGGTACCAGAAGGGAAAGAGGAAGAGCAACAAGTGGAAAACTTATTTGAACAAATAATAAAGGAGAACTTCCCCAATCTGGCAAAGAAATAGACTTCCAGGAAGTCCAGGAAGCTCAGAGAGTCCCAAAGAAGGTGGACCCAAGGAGGAACACACCAAGGCACATTATAATTACATTAGCCAAGATTAAAATGAAGGAGAGAATTCTAGAAGCAGCTAGAGATAAGGGGACAGTCACCTACAAAGGAGTTCCCATCAGACTGTCAGCTGATTTCTCAAAAGATAACCTATAGGCAAGAAGGGGCTAGAAAGAAGTATTCCAAGTCATGAAAATCAAGGACCTCCATCCAAGATTGCTCTATCCAGCAAAGCTGTCACTTAGAATGGAAGGGCAGACAAAGTGCTTCTCAGACAAGGTCAAGTTAAAGGAGTTCATCATCACCAAGCCTTTATTATATGAAATGTTAAAGGGACTTATCTAAAAAGAAGATAAAAAATAGGACAGTAAAAAGACAGCAGACTCACAGATATTAACAACCACACCTAAAATAAAAGCAAACTAAGTAAACAGCTAGAACAGGAACAGAACCACAGAAATGGAGATCACATGGAGGGTTAGCAACAGGGGAGTGGGAGGAGGAGAGAGGGGGAAAAGGTACAGAGAATAAATAGCATAGACAGTGAGTAGAAAATAGGGGGAGGGGGAGAATAGTGTGGGAAAAGCAGAAGCTAAAGAACTTATGAGACATGGACATGAAGTAAAGGGGGGAATGTGGGTGGGAGGGGGTGTGCAGGGTGGAGGGGAATGATGGGGAAAAATGGGACAACTATAATAGCATAATTAATAAAATATATTAAAAAAATAAAAAACAATAAACTCACTGCATATTAACATGTTACATATTTTATTTAAAAAAAGAACTTACTTATAAATAATAACTAATTTAGTAAGCAAGGGATCATTGTTCTACATTTTTGTGATTATCTTTAATGTCTGGCTCACTGGAAGACAGCTGGATTCTCACGTCTGCTTCTGCATTCAATGTGTTGCAATATCACATATCATGCACCTCTGGAAAACTCCACTGTATGATTGTGAGATAAGAGAGGGAAAGGCAAACAACATCTTAACAAAGGTAACAAGACAATTAAATGAGGAAAAATTGCTTTTTCAACAAATGGTGGTGTGACAGCTGAATAAAAAGCCAAAGAATGAACTTGAATCCCTACCTCACACCATACACAAAAATGAACTCGAAATGGGATCAGAGATGGGGAGTGGCTGCTAATGGGTACAGATTTCTTTGGGGGATGATTAAAAAGTTCTGGAATTAGATAATTGTGTAACATCAGAAATGTTCTGCAATTAGATGATTATACAAAGTTGTGAACATACTAAAGTCCAGTGGATTGTACACTTTAAAATCATGAATTTTATGATATGTAAATTACATATCAATAAAATAATAAATCAAATTCCTAAATGTAAGAGCTAAAACTGCAAATGTTAGAAGAAAACAGGCATTAATTTAAGACCTTGCAATAGGCAACGGTTTGTTAGCAATGTCCCAAAACCATGAGCAACAAAAGAAAAACTAGATAAATTGAATTTCATCAAAATTTTTAAATTGTTGACACCTTCAAGAAAGTAAGAAGGCCACAGAGAGGAAAGAAATATTTGCATATCATTTATTGTATGGAGTTTATATCCTAAGTATATAAAGAACTCTCACAACTCAATAATAAAAAGAAACTCTAATTTTAAAATGAGCAAAGGATCCAAATAGACAGTTCTTCAAAAAAGATACACAAATGGCCAATAAACACAGAAAAAGGTGCTCAACATCATAAGCTATCGAGGAAATGCAAATCGAAACCACAATGAGATACACCACTTCATACCTACTAAGATGGTTATAATCAAGTAGTCAGAAAATAACAAGTGTTGGCAAGGTCATGGAGAAATTGAAACCCTTATACATTGCTGGTGGGAATGTAACATGGTGCAGCTGCTTGGGAAAGCTGTTTGGTACTTCTTCAAAAGAGTAAGCAAAGAGTTACCATATGACCCAGCAACATCACCCCCAAGTATGTACCCAAGAGAAACGAAATGTGTCCATGCAGCAACTTGTACAGGAATGTTCACTGCAACACTACTCATAATAGCCAAAAAGTGGAAACAACCCAAATTTTCATCAACTGATGAATTTATAAAATAAAATGTGATCTGTCTTTTCAATGAAATATCATTCAGTAATAGGGGAAATACTGACATAGACTACAATGTGGATGAACCTTGGAAACATTATGCTAAGTGAAAGAAGCCAGTCACAAAACCTACATATTATGAGATTCCATTTGTATCAAATGCCCAAAATAAACAAACCTCTAGAGACAGAAAGTAGATCAGTAGTGACCTGGGGCTGAAAGATTTCAGAGGAAATGGGATTATGACTGATAAATGGCACAGGGCTTTGGGGGGAGATGAAGAAACTGTTCTAAAAATTGATTGTGGTGATGGTTGCATAATTCTGTAAATATATTAAAATTGTACACTTTGAGTAGATTTTATGGCATTATATCTCAATAAAACTTACCCCCAAAAGATAAACAACATCTTGGGAATTTTTTTGAAAATAGTTTGAACCTCACAGACCTTCTGAAATGATCTCAGGGACTTCCAGGGTCTGTAGACCTATTCTGAGGACCACTCACCCAGAAAAAGCACCTGGAGTAGATGTGGTGGGTTATCTTCCTAGAAGCCATTTTCCCTCTTCCCCCTTCCTCCTTTCTGAAAAGAGCCCTGATTTTTAGATATCGACCCCTCCTCCATGCAGAACACCACCAAGAAGGAAGTTGATTCCACCCTGAGTTCCAGGCTCAAGTTCTGGTCACCTTAAGCTGATTAGAAGATTCCCTTCCACTGACTGCAGTCACTGGTTCAGGGGTGGACATGTGACCTAGGAGGTCTGATCACAATGACAGCAGGACTTTCGTTTCAAATGCTGAGTTGGAAGTAGCTTCTCTGTTCCTCTGAATGGCGTCCTATAAAAATGTGACGACTGGAACTACTACAGCCTTTGCACTATCAGTTCAAAGGTAAAGCCATCACAAAAAGGAGGACAGTCCTTTAATTCAGTCCTTAACTCAGGACTTCTGGATACATGAGCCAGTATACATGCTTGATGTTAATGCCAGTTTGAATTAGAATTTGCTAGACGATGTTAAAAGCATCCAACGGACATAGTGTCCAAATGACGTGGAGCTAACACTATTTCATTCTCCCCACAGTCAATACACTTTGCATTTGCTCTGAGGACATCAAGAGATAAGATCTTAGCAGACCATTGAAATAAGATTACTTTATTTTTCAGAATATACTTAATACAAAGAGCTGGCCCATGTATTCTCGCCTAAAAACGTCAGGACTGGGCCACATTATTCAACCATCTCTCCTTTCCATTTCTTTTGTGTCTGATTTTCAGTGAACTCTAAATGGCATTCTAGATGAGTTTAACAGAGAAAGTGTTGGGTTGTTACTAACAAAAAAGGTGTGGCTGTCATCTAAATCTAGCTTGGATTTCACCAGCAGAATTATCATGGGGCCTGACATTTAGTATATATGTATGTTTGCATGGGACCATCCAATCTCTGTGCCAACAGATAAGAAATCTGGGGAGCAGTACCCTACTAACTTTAAAAAAAAAATAAATTGATTAAAATAGTACTCTACATTTGGGTGATATTTCAACAATTACACCATGCTTTTACGTACATGATCTCAACAACCCAGGGGAAGATAGCAATTGAGGAATTACTATGCCCATTTTACAGATGAAAAACAGGAGACTCAGTGACTTGCTTAAGGTCTTGAACAATCAGAAAGTGATGGAGTTTGGGCTTAAAGATATTAGATTCTAAGCCAAAGCCTTCCCCTACTTGGGATTACTTCTATTATACCTGCACATAATAAGATAACTATCAATATTTTTTCTGCTCTTACTCTGGGCCAGGCACTAAGCCAAGTATTTGACATATACTGTACAAAGAGTCCTTCCAAGAAGCCCATGAGGTCTGTGCCATTATGATCTCCACTTTACAGATGAGGAAACTGAGGCCAAAGAGGTAAAGTGACATGCCCAAAGTCACCTGGCTAGTCAATGGCACAGCCAGGGTTCGAACCCAAGCAAGTAGCACTCCAGAACATAAGGTCTCCACCGCTTTGCCATACTGTCACTACAGCAAGACTGGGGACACCTGCTCTGCACAAGACGGCTGTGGCTGCCCAGAACCCACCAGTTCAGTAAGGACTGAACTCATATTTAATAACACAAACTATGAAGGATTATCCAATAATTTTTCTTGTTCTGGAATTTGATCATACAAAGATGATAAAATTTGACTAAAATAAGCCAGGATTAAGATAACATCTTATTAAACCCTTCTGATAACCTTATTGTAACAATCATTGTGACTCAATTTGACCTATTCTGAAAGACACTATTGGTTGCTTAGTCGAAAGCCAGTCCCTGCCTTTCACCACACACACACACACACACACACACACACACACACACACCCCTCCTTCCTTCCATACTGGCAAAGCCCACTACCTACTATAGAGCGTAAAAAGTGAAGACACCAGATGTGCCTGTTCCTAGACTTTTTTGCAGCAAGGCCATGGGTGTATGACACAATCCTGGCTAATGGGATCTGATGATAAGACTCATGGGGCCTCTAGAAAAGCTGTTCTTCCATGACTTAAACAAATGGATTAGGAAATGTCCCCTCTAATACGGTGGATGTGGAGTGCCTTACTGACATCCAGAATTACTGCAGCCACCTTACAATCATGATGACTATAGTTACCTAGCCAGCACGCAGGACAGCAGAACGAAAGCCAGACGGTGCCTGGGTCCACGCAGAGCTGCTGAACAACCCTGAAGCTTCCATACCTTTGGACTTCTCATCCGGTAAGATAATAAGTGTCCCAGTAATTTAAGCCACTTCAGCCTGGCTACTGTCTTACTTGCAGCCAAAAGTATCCTGACTCTCAAGTTTCAAGAGGTAGTGCTATAAAGAAGAAAGAACTCTGGATTTTGAGTCAAAGGACCCAGGTTCTAATCCATTCATTTGCCATGTGACCTGAATCACTTACTGTCTCGGAAACTCAACTTCCATACCTATAAGTTTGAGATAATACTCAATTAACATCAATAAAAATGTAGATAATACAGGATAGTGATGAAAATCATGTGAGATGATGTATATACAACCAATCTGCCAACAGCAATGTACTTGGTCCTAGGTAATAATTAAACTATAGACTTGTCAAACAGAAACCATCCATCTAATCTAGCTCCTTCATTTTACAAGAGAAGAAACATTGACTCCAAATATACAGTGACTCACTCAATGCCACATAACTGCTTGGTAACATGATTAAACCACATAGCTCCTGATACCAAATCTGATATTGTCATGCTAGCCTCATGTTGATAGGTAATAAGCTAGATTAATATTGGGCACTCATTCATTCAGCAAGTGTTTAGTGAACACATACTATATACCAGGTGCCACTCTACATATAGGGGACTCCTTGATGAACAACAACAAAATGTTCTTACCCTCATGGATTTAACAGCCTAGAAAGGAAAGGATCCAATCTACACTTTTTAAAAAAAATTTATTGAGTGACTACTATGTTATAAGCATGATGCTGGGATTTCTATTCAAATCCAAATCCAAATTTCCAATAATTATCAATCATGCTTACCAGACCTTGCTAAAGAATGAATAATAATGTGAAAAGCCTACATTTTACTCAATAAAAGTCATTATTTAAAAATGAGAAGTTCATTAGAAGCAGTTGTAAATAACCAAACTAGCATCTGAAAACATGGACAGAATGGGAAAGAATGCTAAGGACTCCACTCTACTTGAAGCAGCAAGATTGAGTAAAACAGTTAGAACTACGCTATGTCCTTCCTTCCATAGTCTCCTGACTTCAAGGGTTGGCTCAGTTGGAAAAGTCCAGTAGGAAGCATTCAGCAACTCCTTCCCTTCTCCGGGCCTCTGTCTGGTGCCCTAGACTCTCTTTTGACTCATAGCCTATTCGGAACCCCTCTTCTACACTACCTAAAATAAACAATCACACACAAGTGACATGATGGAACAGTATCCCAGACCTTGTAAAAACAGACTGAGCTAGTGACTTGTAGCATCTCCAACTGGAACTGGCTATCCGGCTGCTTAGACTGGGCCATTAGCTTGTTTGTTTGAAAGTTTTATTTGCCAAAATTACATAATTTGGAAAAGGAATATGTAAAAGCTGTTCTTTTTCAAAAATTTCATAACCCACATTTTGTATGAGTTATTAAGGAAGAATGTATGTAACACTGTTTAACGTCCATACACTTTTTGCAATTCCCTGGAACAGAGGGAAAAGGGAGGGAAGGAGAGAAGGAAGGAAGGAAGGAAGGAAGGAAGGAAGGAAGGAAGGAAGGAAGGAAGGAAGGAAGGAAGGAAGGAAGGGAGGGGGAGATGGCTTCCCCAGGACATGTACTGGTAATTCTGAAAGATTCCTTAAAAAAAAAAAAAAAGCATTCTGTTCTCCCTCTAAACAAATGGCAAGGGTTTTTCTGTGTATGTGTGACCTTGTACCCAGAAGTACAATTTTAATTCCTGGGTTTGGAACGCTCTAAGAAGTATCATGATTATCAAAATAAAAATTTTATTCATTTTAACTGGTTAAATGATAATCACCATTGAGGGGCAGAAGGGGCAGAAAAAGATGTACCACAAAATAAAACATTTGACTTTTTGAAGCAATGCCAAAATCAACATCTTTAGATTGCATCGTTTGAACCACATTGGCATCAGTTGGGCCATACAAAGGCTAACTTTCCAACTGTCATTAGACTGGCTACAGTTTTGTTTCCTAGAACACCAGACTACAAATGCATGTCTTTGAGGAATACTTATCTGTTCTAAGGAAGACTTAGTCTGGAACCAGACAAAAACAGCAGCATCAACTCCAAGTGGGCACAGGACAGAGCAAAGGAGGACTCAACAGCCCCACTCCCCACTGGCCCCTTCATTAGCTATATATTCAATATGGATTAAAAACCTTGTACATCCACTTTATGATGTAAAGCAAAGTGCACCCACAAACTGCCTTGGGATCACAAGACAGTACATGCCAAACATTTCTGTGCAACCAACTCCGGGGCAGCAGAAAAACTGCCTACCCTGCTAATCTTTTTATTAGTAAGTTTAGCAGCAATACTTAGCTCAGAATGAAATTCAAGATCCTCTAGAAAATTCAGGGGCAGCCTACTTTCCAGGGAGATCATGGGGCACCACATTCCTGCCTTGAAACTGTCCAGCTGTCCCTGTGTCACAAGCTTCCACCAAAAAAGAAATAATAATAATAAATGGGAAACACCTTTCATTCATTCATTTATCCATTCTTGGGTAATCCAGCCCAGAAGCATTCCTGTCGTTGGGATATGCTGCCCCCATTCACCTCTCACCAGAACTGCGTAGGGTGCCCTGTATCTGAAGCTCAGTCCTGGAGCTTCATTGAAGACTGGGGTAGGTAAGAAAAGAAAATCTCAGGGTAAATAGATTCGAAAGTCAAAGGCAAATAGTGGTGAGCCCAAACTGGACCTTTCCAAATTGTGCGCTGCCCGTAGGTCGTGGAAGAGGGCACACACCTGCCTACAAGTGCATGCGCCGATAACACACACTTGCAGCTCATAATAGCTCTCCTGCAAGCCCAGAGGCAGTTACTACCCAAGGATGGGGCTCCGGGCAAAACTGCCTTCGCCTAAACAACTTTCGCCTTCTCCAGCTTGGGCAAGGGACGATTTTTTTCGCTGGGACTCAGGTGCTGCTGAGGTCCCTGAGCCCTGAACAACTCTGCCCGCCTCACAGCCCTTTTCCTTTCTCTGAAACACCCAGATTTCTCACAATTCCTTTTGAGGTAGCTCCAGTTCCACGCAGCGCTCACCCCATCCCTCGAGGCTGGAGCCCGGGGCTGCTCAACCTCTCTCCCTCCCAAGAAACTTCTCAGCCTCCTACCCCCACCACGCCGTGGAGAAGTAAAGGCCAAGGGAAGGGAGCTGGCAGGGAGCTGGTCGTTGGGTCTGATGGCACCTTAGGAGCCCGAGTGCAGAAAAGAAAAAGGAGTGCATGCCTTCTCCACGTGGAGGAAAGGAGAAAGGAAGAGTGGGCGATGTGAAGGTGCCCCTCTGGGTTCTCGGAACTCCCATTTCCTGGTGGGATAGGGGGCAGAGGGGTTTTTCTCCCCAGGAGAAAACTAGCGCAGCCAGCCTAGCGCCAAGCTTGCATGCCTAAAGGGGCTTGGGCTCCGATAACATTCTCCTGGCGCCTGCTGGGAACAGTGCCCCCATCTCTGGGTAGAGCTCCCAGCCTCAAGAGGCGGAGGAAACGAAATCTGGCTTTCTAGCAAGGCCTGGGGTAGGTTCCACACAGCTGCTCGCGCACGCCCACCCGCAGAGGGCTCCCCACAGCCAGGCGAACCCCACTTCCCTCGCCCCGAGCCGCCCGCACCTGGATGTGGCAGGAGATCTCCGAGTCGTCCAACAGTCGGATGGTGCATTTCATTTCCTGGCTGAGCGATTTGATGCTGGAGCTCCGAAAGTGGATCATTTTCATGGTCCTCCTGCCTCCCGGCACACAGTGGCAGGAGGCGAACATGCACCGCAGCCAGGAGGAGCGAGCAGGAGGCTCGGGCCGGCTCGGTGCTCGCCCTCAGGGAAACACACACTCGAGCACGCACCGTCCTGGACACCTGGGTGCGACTCAGCTCCGGGACGACAGTGGCGACAGGCGCCTGCAACCACACTTGCCGGGCTGCTGGAGCGTAGCGGGCGGGTCCCCTCCCGGGTCCCCTCCCTCTTCCTCCTCCTCCTCCTCCTCCTTCCTCCTCCCTCTCCGCTCCCTCCTCTCCAGCGCCTCGCCCAGCTCCTTTCCCCGCCTCTGCCCAGTGTGCGCCCTCCTGCGCCTCCCTCCGCCTGGGCTCCCTTGCAAAGGGTGCCCCCAGCCCGTAATCCCCAGGCAGGCTTGGGATGCAGTCACTCCCGCACCCCTTGCCTCGGGGGAAGGCAGAGAGACTGCTAGTACTGGGAGCTGGTCGCCCAACAGTGGCCTGTTCCTGCCGCTGCGTCAGGCTGGGCCCGGCCACCGCCTCCTGCTCCCACCTCGATGGCTCTAGCTCCGGGTAGCGCTCGTCCCTGCCCCGGCTCGCCCATGCGCCCGACAGCTCTGCTTGGCCCCAGGGACCTAGCTGCAGACAAGGGATGGCTGGTGATCCTAACCTACAACTGCCGGGAGGATTCCAGCACGGGAGAGGATTGTTGGACCAAGGACGAATCCCAGAGAGTGACATGAAACGCTGGCACAGCTATACCAGGAATGCCGCTAATAGTTTCAGTCCCTGGTACTCGTAAGGATATTTTTTAAGCCTTTATTTTATTTAATATTAACTGGAGTCAATCTCCTTCTCTGAAAAATTTAGAATCTCCCTTAAATTCTCATGTCGATGTCTCCCAACATTTCAGTATGATCTCTGACAGCAGTACTTTAGACCCGAGCAAGGTGGCCCCTACCCTGCCCCGCCCCCTCTAGGGACCTTGCTCCCCCTCCCTGTTGCCCAGGAATGTAGACGTGCCCCATTGCCTTTCAGGCCAGCCTCTGGGTTCTGAGGACCCTGGGATTCCTGTCGGCCTCCAGGGTGTTAGGGATCTCCTGCCTCTCCGCCTTACCCAGGGTGGTTCAAGCACCCATGTGCTGTGCCCAGGGGCCCAAGGGGTGGCTGTGGGGCAAGGGGATGGAGGCTGGATGAGGAGACCAGGCGTCCAGAAGTGGGAAGAGAAGGAGGGCCCCTGGTCCTGCCACCCTTTCCTGGGTCATTATTAAGGAGTCAGAGGACGGACTTGTTGCTCAGCTGTCACCTCTTGCTGCAACTACATAGAATCCCCCATCCAAAGGCTCACTCTGTCCTTGGGCTGAGGCAATCATGGCCCATCTTTCTCACATAATGTTGGTGTGGTCCAATGGGCCACACAGGCTCCAGGCCACCCTGTGGGGTTGGCTGGGTTTCAGTGGAGCCTGCATTGCAGACGGACTTCTCCCACCCACCCCCTCCCGCTCCTGCTCTGTGCTGATCACTAATGAATACCCTGCAGGCCAAACGCAGTCTCAGTATCTGCTTCTGCAGACTCCAAATGTGACAACTGGTGAAGACAGAAGTATAGAGTATATTTTAATGCAGATTGATTGTTGCTTTCAAACTGTTAGATAAGAGTATGTGAGCATCCATGTGCACGCTGGCACTAGGCCTGTGAATATCACTGCAGTTCCTGACAGGGTCTGGGAAGATGTGGATATGATTCTTGACCCAGCTACCAGCCGACCCTGGGGGATCCTGGGAAAGTCTTTTCATTTCTGTTAACTTCAAAAATGAACACATTCATGTTTGTTTTGCCTGTCTCACAGGTGGCCAAGAAGCTGGGGATAAGCAACATCAGTAGAGGAGGCCAGGTTATGGCCCATAATCTGTAAATCCCCACACGCACAGAGGAGGTGGCAATGATAAAATCGTCCCAGTCCAGTCTCCCAACCCAAAGAGCAGATCTAAGATAGCCTGGAGATCAAGGAAAAGTCCACACCCAACATGGTCCATACCTTTCTTTGAAGGATAGCTAATCCATCCTTATTATAATTGCCTTTGGCTCCAGAAGAGTCATGCTCAACAGTCTAAAATCATTATCTCGACTTTCAAGGAAACAGATTGAGACCAACAAGGACAGTAGGAAAAAGAACAGAGGTCACCCATAGTAGGAAATGAGAAGTATCTGGGATAGGTTATCTGGCCTGGTTTGGAAAGAAGGCTGAAATTCAGCTAATATGAAGATATGGGCCTTGAAAGCCCTTGGCATACATGAAAAAACCAGCTAGGTAAATTACCGCATACTGACACCTGGATTGAAGTACCCACTGAAGACAAGGCTTTGGGAAACCAAATGGCCAGGGCGAAATATATATCTATATATCTATATATCTATATCTATATCTATATCTATCTATCTGTACCTATATCTGTATCTGTATCCATATCTGTATCTGTATCTTTATTTGTATCTGTATCTGTATCTATCTATATCTATACAGATACACATACATATCAAGAGGAACTCAAAGAACTCAAGAGATGAGTATAAAACTGGACTACTTAATGAAAAGCAATGAAACACTCAGATTTCTAAATTCTCAGCTCAAGACTTAAAAATCTGTATTCTTTACCATATGATTTCACTTACATGTGGAATCTAAAAAACAAAATAAATGATTAAACAAAACAGAAACAAATCCACAGGCACAGAGAACAAACTGATGGAGACTGGGTTAGGGGACTCGGTGAAAAAGGTGAAGGGATTAAGAAGTACAAAATGGCACTTACAGAACAGTCAAGGGGATGTAAAGTACACCTTAGGTGATATAGTCAATAATATCATAATTATGTATGGTGCCAGGTGGGTTTTAGAATTGTTGGGGTGACCACCTCCTAAGTCATATAACTATCTAACCACTATGCTGAACACCTGAAACTAAAATAATATTAAATGTCAACTGTAACTGAAAATTTTTTTAATTTTTAAATTTAAAAAATCTGCATTCTTTCTACATAGGAGCCCAAATAATGTTTATTAAATGAACCACAAGGCTAAAATAACTGAAAATTACTCAAAATTTTGTCAACAAATTGCCAAATTACAAAGTCAATTGAATTATCAGCCTCACCTTATTTCATGTGCAAGAGATCCTCAGGAAAGAGTAGGAATCTGGGAATAAAAATGGGACTCTAGCCCTAGCTAGTGTGGCTCAGTTGGTTGGAGCATCATCCTGTAAACCAAAAGGTTTCAGGTTTGATTCCCAGTCAAGGCACATGGCTAAGTTGTGGGTTTGGTCCCCAGTCGAGGGTATACGAGAAACAACACATTCTCACATCAGTGTTTCTCTCCCACTCTCTCTCCCTCATTTCCCCTCCCTCTAAAAAAGGGGGGACCATAAAATAGGATTTGGATACTTCCTAGTCACTCAAGCCCCCAAGTCCCTCTTGGTAGCACAAGCAAAACCTGTTCCCTTATATCCTGAGAATGTTTCTGCCTTGTTTGATGACCTTATTCTGACCTCACCTGAAGCAGTTACCTCTGAAAGGAAGCTAATCTCCCCATCCCTCGATCACCACCTCTGACTACTCTCTTAACTCATAATACTTGAATCAGATCCAGGTACATCTGAGAGGCCAGTTACAAAGTCAACCCCAGAGGGAGAAAGAATTACAAGGCTCTGCTAACTTAAACTGAAGATTATATGCATGAATAGCCCTGGCTGGTGTAGCTCAGTAGATTGCATGCTGGCCTGCAAACTAAAAGGTTGCTGGTTCAATTCCCAGTTAGGGCACATGCCTGGATTGTGGGCCAGGCCCCCAGTTGGGACGTACAATAATCTGATGTTTCTCTCCCTCTCTTTCTCCCTCCCTTCCTCTCTCTAAAAATAAATATTTTTTAAAAAGCATATGTGTGAATAAATCTAAATTTGTCAATTTGAGCATACTTTCCAGTAACTCTGGTTTCAACACACTATCTAAATTAATTGACCTCTAGACTCAACTAAAGGAAAATAAGGAGGAAATCCCATGGTATTCTACAGGAAAGAATCCAAAGAATCAAGGAGAAAGAAATATTGAAGTAGATTTTCACATGTAGCCAGCTCACCTCTCTTGTAACCATTTCTCCCAAGGGAGCCTCCATCAAGCCTTTCAGAGAACCATTGGTGAAAGAGCACCACCACATTTGTAAAGTTCCACAGTGGCTGTGAAAGATAATGCAACTGAAAGGAGCTCCCTCATTTAAATGGGATGATGGGAGCCTGGATTAGCAGAGGACAAGTAGTATCAAGGAGGGAATGAGCAATGGGAACCAAGCAGAGTTTAGAGTGATGTAAACCATGGGGAGTACAATATTGGATCTGTAGGAAGACAATATTTCTTGGTCTAGTAAACAAAAGCCTAATAAAAATCCCCTACAAAAATTCCCATATCAGAACCTATCCCTACAAATGACCAGAGACATCTGAGTAAAGAAAAAATGGGTCCCCCTGAGGAAAGAAAACATAGGCCATAGCAGCCAAGAACTGATGTGGTCCAGTTCGTAGTAAAGGAGTAGCAGTGGGAGAGATGGTAATGTCTCACCATCAGCGGAAGTATCTGCGACTCCTTATCAAAAAACTTCCACTTCCCAACCCATGAGTCACAGCACTTTGGTGAGCCACAGATGGAAAACAGGTGGCCTGACCATAAAAGATTGATGGTTGTAAATTTTGTATATTGATTAAAATTTTAAGCATTTTTACAGCCCTTAAAATTGATAATTAAAATAAGAACTACTTAGGCATAAATCTAACAAAATATCTAGAAGATTTACATGAAAGAAACTACAAAACTCTGATGAAAGAAATCAGAATAAATAAATAAATGGGGAAATGCCTGTTTGTGGATAGGAGGACTCAACATAGTTAGGATGTCAGTTCTTTTCAACTTGATCAGTGCAATTCAAATCATAATCCCAGCACATTATTTCATGGAGATCAACAAAATTTTTTTATAGTTTGCATGGCAAGGCAAAAGGCCCAAATACAGCACAAGACTGAAGAAAAATGAAAGAAAAAACTAACACTATTTGACTTCAAGACTTAATATAAAGTCACAGTGAACAAAGACAGGTGGTACCGGAAAAAGAATAGACAAATTAATCAATGGAAAAGAATAGACAGCCCCAAAATAGACCCATATATATAGAGTCAACTGATATTTGACAAAGAAGCAAAGTCAATCCAATAGGCAAATTCAACTACCCTTTGTTTGTGCTGGAACAACTAGATATCCACATGCAAAAAAAAAAAAAAAAATGAATCTAGACACAGAACTTACACTGTTCATAAAAAATAATTCAAGCCCTGTCCAGGTAGCCCAGTTGGTTAGAGCACTGTCCCATTCAACAAAAGGTTGTGGATTTGATTCCCAGTCAGAGAGCCTATGGGAGGCAACCGATCGATATTTCTCTCCCACATCAGTGTTTCTTTCTCTCTCTCCCTCTCTCTCTGTAAAATCAATAACAATAAAAAAATATCCTGGGGTAGGGATTTAAAAAAAAAAACTTAACTCAAGATGAATTGCAGACCAGATTGTAAAATGCAAAACTATAAAATTTCTAGAATACAGGAGAAAATCTAGGTAACCTGAACTTTGCGGATGCCTTTTCAGATTTAACACCAAAAGCACAATAAGATGGATTTCATTAAAATTAAAAATTTCTCCTCTGTGAAAGACACAAGAATAAGAAGACAAGCCACAGACTGGAAGAAAAGATTTGCAAAACACATATCAGACAAAGGATTTGTATCCAAAGTATAGAAAAAACTTTTTAAAACTCAAATTAGCAAAACAAATAATCCAATTTAAAATTAAGCAAAGGAACTGAAAGGGCACTTCAGCAAAAGATATATGAGGTAGAACAAAAGAAAAAAAAACAGAATTATCTTCTGGAGGGCAGGTCCCTTATAGTACAAGCTTCCCCGGCTAGGTGAGTGTTCTATCCCATCTGTTATCAGTGTACCAGCCGGCACTGTGGTGAGAGCCTGCATTCCGCTTTAGTGAATTGTTTTTAAAGACTTTCAGTGTCTTTGCCCATTTCATGATGGGTGATTCACAAGTGCACCTGCCCACACCATGCTGAGTGTTCAGTAGTTTTTGACCAAAAATCTCATAAACCCTGTGCCCCACCCTCCCTATTCACCTGATCTCACCCCAAGCCACTTTTTTTGTTTGTTTCCCCACACAAAAAAAAGTCCTCAAAGGGAAATGTCTTGCCAATGTGGAGGAGGTAAAACAAAAAAATGGCGGAAGCACTAAAAAGGCATCAAAATCAAGGAGTTCAAAAACTGTTTTGAGCACTGGGGGGAAAGGTCTCAATAGGTGTATTGCATCAAATGGAGAGTGCTTTGAAGGTGACTGAAGCTTAAACATGTAAGAATAAATACATAATTTTTTTATAAACAAATTCCGGTTTGGGGGTCCCCCCTCTACAGATGGCAAATAAGCACATGAAAAGATTCTCAACTTGCTAGGGAATTTCAAAATTAACTATACTGAGAGCCTGCTGAACACCTATTAGACAGTTGAATCCAAAACACTGACAATACCACATACTGTTGGTGATGTGGGCAAAGGAATTCCCAGGCATTGCTGGTGGGAATGTATGGTAGCAGCTACTTTGGAAGATAGTTTCTTAAAAAGCTAAACATAGGCTTACCATACAATCCAGCAATTGTGCTCGTAAACATTAACCCAAGTGAGCTGAAAATAATGTCCACACAAAAACCTAGACACAAATGTTTATAGCAGCTTTATTCATTATTCCCACAAACTGGAAATACCTACCTAAAATGTCCTTCAATAAGTGAATGGATAAACAAAGCATGGTAGATCCATACAATAAAATGTTGCTCAGTCATAAAAACAAATGAGCTATCAAGCCTGAAAAAGGCCTGGAGGGACCTTAAATGCATAGTACTAAATAGAAGAAGCCAGTCTATACACTGTACAATTCCAACTATATGACATCCACCTGGAGAAGGCAAAGATAATAACAGGAAAAACTGGGGGCCAGAGAGGAAGGGAAGATATACAGAAACTCTTTATAATTCCTGCACAACTTTCTGTAAACCTAAAAATGCTCTAAAAAGTTGTGGGGGTTTTTTGCTTTATTTTTTATTGTATTTATTCCATTACTATTTAGTCCCCTTATACCCCCTTGTCCCAACAATCACCCCACTGTTGTCCACATCCTTGAGTCCTTTTTCTTTTTAGCTCTATCCCTCCAGCCCTTAACCCTGCCCCCCTTAGCCATCATCCTGTTCTCTATCTATGAGTTTGTCTCTGTTTTGCTTGTTAGTTCAGTTTGTTCACTAGATTCCACACATGAGGGAAATCATATGGTATTTGTCTTTCTCTGACTGGCTTATCTCACTTAGCATAATGTTCTCCAGGTCCATCTATACTTTTGCAAAGGGTAAAATTTTCTTCCTTTTTACAGCTGAGTAGCATTCCATTGTGTAAATGTCCCATAGTTGTTGTTGTTGTTGTTGTTGTTGTTTACAGGGAACGGAGGGTTGTTTTTATTCATTTATTTTTAATATATTTTATTGATTATGCTATTACAGTTGTCCCATTTCCCCCCTTCATTCCCCTCCACCCTGCATTCCCCTCTCACCCACATTCCCCCCTTTAGTTCATGTCCATCTGTCATAAGTTCTTTAGCTTCTACATTTCCCACACTATTCTCCCCCTCCCCCTATTTTCTACCCACCACCTATGCTACTTATTCCCTGTACCTTTTCCCCCTCCCTCCTCCTCCCACTCCCCTGTTGCTAACCCTCCATGTGATCTTCATTTCTGTGGTTCTGTTCCTGTTCTAGCTGTTGGCTTAGTTTGCTTTTATTTTAGGTGTGGTTGTTAATATCTGTGAGTTTGTTGTCTTTTTACTGCTTATATTTTTTGTCTTCTTTTAGATAAGTCCCTTTAACATTTCATATAATAAAGGCTTGGTGATGATGAACTCCTTTAACTTGACCTTATCTGGGAAGCGCTTTATCTGCCCTTCCATTCTAAGTGACAGCTTTGCTGTATAGAGCAATCTTGGATGGAGGTCCTTGACTTTCATGACTTGGAATACTTCTTTCCAGCCCCTTCTTGCCTATAGGTTATCTTTTGAGAAATCAGCTGACAGTCTGATGGGAACTCCTTTGTAGGTGACTGTGCCCTTATCCCTTGCTGCTTCTAGAATTCTCTCCATTTTAATCTTGGCTAATGTAATTATGATGTGCCTTGGTGTGTTCCTTCTTGGGTCCAACTTCTTTGGCACTCTCTGAGCTTCCTGGACTTCCTGGAAGTCTATTTCCTTTGCCAGATTGGGGAAGTTCTCCTTTATTATTTGTTCAAATAAGTTTTCCACTTGTTGCTCTTCCTCTTCCCCTTCTGGTACCCTTATAATTCGGATGTTGGGACATTTAAAGATGTCCTGGAGGTTCCTAAGCCTCTCCTCATTTTTCTGAATCCTTGTTTCTTCCTTCTTTTATGATTGGTTGTTTCTTTCTTCCTTCTGGTCCACTCCATTGATTTGAGTGCCAGTTTTCCTCCCATCTCTATTGGTTCCCTGTGTGTTTTCCTTCATTTCATTTATTGTAGCCTTCATTTGTTCATCTAATTTGTGACCAAAATCAACCAATTCTTTGAGCATCCTGATCACCAGCGCTTTGAACTGTATCTGATAGGTTGGCTATCTCTTGGTCTCTTAGATGAATTGCCTCTGGGGCTTGGATCTGTTCTCCCGTTTGAGCCATTTTGGGGGTTATTTTTTTTTTTTTTGGTCTGGTCACACCTGTTACACAGTGAGGGGCAGAGCCTTAGGTGTTCACCAGGTCGGGGCAGCCCAGTCACTGGGTTGTGACACTGTATGTGAGGGTGGGGTCTGAGAGGGAACAATGGCACTTGCTCCGCTCTCTCTCATATTTCAGTCCCTTCCATCACTTTCTCCAAGCAAACTGGGCCCTTCTGTTGATTTCCATGTAGGTGGGCTTGTGTACATTCTAAAACCCTGTGGGTCTCTCCAACGAACTCTCCTGTGAGGCTGGGAGTCTCTCCCGGCCCCTCAACCTCCACAAGTGTTTTCAATTGGTGTTTTTAGGTTTTATTTCCTGGCACTGGGGCCCTGGGTTGCGAGGTCTGTCTCGCTCCCTGTTTTCACCTGGATTATCTGCATGCGAATATAGGACCACCTGGTCAGTCAACCACCTTGAGCATCCTCATTGGGTCTGCCCATTGCCACCCCGCACCCAGGGCCCGCTAGCCACTGCCTGTGTGCCTGGGGTCTGTTAGCCACTGCCTGCACACCTGGGGTTCCTGCGTGCCTGGGTCTGCCAACCTCTGCTTTTTCCTGCCACAACTCCGCCCCTCTTACTGGTCTGGATGAATGGTTGTTGGACTTCCGTACAGTTCAATATTCTATCAGTTCTGATTGTTTTCTTGTTTCTAAATCTTTGTTGTCCTTAATTTTGGTCATGCAAGGAGGCACAGTGTGTCCACCTATACCTCCATCTTGGCCGGAAGTGTTTCTGTTTTTTTATAGTAATCATCCTAATGGTGTAAGGTGGTATCTCATGCTGTTTTGACTTACACCTCCCTAATGTTCATTGATGTTCAGCATCTTTTCATGGGCTTATTGGCCATTTGTATGCCTTCTTTGGGGAAACATCTATGCATGTCCTTTGACCATTTTTGAACTTGATTTTTAGTTTTGTGTTGTTTCATGGTTCTCTACATATTCTGGATATTAATCCCTTAGTAGACATATAATTTGCAAATATTTTCTATCATTCTGTGGGTTGCCTTTTTACTCTGTTGATAGTCTTTTGATACACAAAATTTTAAACTTCCACAAAGCCCAATTTGTTTAATTTTTCCTTTGTTAGCTGTGGTTTTGGTGTCACATCCAAGCTCATTGACCTCTGGCTTCCAAAGTTTCTGATGAGATATTTCTGATTATCTTATTGAGAATCCTTCATATGTGATGAGCTGCTTCTCTCTTGCTGCTTTCAAAATTCTCTCTTTGTCTTGAGCTTTCAAAACTGTCTACATGGTGAGACAGATTCCTGGTGCTTCCTAAACCATCATCTTCCCAGAATCCTCCCCTGTAATTTGTTTTAAAACACTCTAAAGAATAAAGGTGACCTAGGAATGTACTAACCAAGAGATTTTCTGAAGCTATAAAAAGGCCTCTAGTTCCATTGTTTTACATTTAAGTATTTATTTTTTACACATTTTTATGGAAAAGTTTTTAATTAAATTCTAAAGCTGTTAAATTCATAAAACATTCATAGCAGTAAAAAATGATTTTGAGTGACTAATTAGGGGTTTATAGGAACGTCCTGACTTTGAATCTGTGGGCCTAATAAATCCTCTTTCTCAGCTTAGACATCATATTTTCAGTTAGCAAAAAAAGCAAAGTCCCCTGCAAACTACTTCCATCACCTGAGCCAGAGTTCTCCATATTAATCAACAAAAGATACAATGATTTCTATGAATTGTGTGCTCAAAATGAGAAATGACATTCTTTACAAGATTGGTAACAATATCAGAACACTGGTTGCAAACTCATGAAATTAATAGCTGAAGTTAAAATGCCGCACAGAAATGTAGAATTGCTCTTTTTATCTACCTCCATAGTTAATACCCACAACCTAACTGAGACCACTGCAGGCAGAGTAAACAGAAAAAGCCCCCCATCAGATGATACTATCAGCAGACACATGGACAACATTTTCTACAATGGGGAAACACAAATTCAGAACTTTATCAATTGACTGACATAACTGCAGTCATGAGTAACTGTTAGTTAATGGCACTAACTAGAAGGCCCAAAGAGAAATGCTTGGAGGAACACAATTTGTTCCACAAGCAAAGTGCCAAATCAAACTGTTGCAGATGAATTATTTGAGGTAATCAATAAAGATTTTTAAAATGAAATATAATGGAAATATTGCAAGCGTTTGTGCACTTGTGATTTTACTGCAATGCTGGAAAGATATAAAGGCCCTATACAGCATGAATTTTGTCTAAAATCTTGAGATTCAAATAACACGTTTTATTCAGAGAGAAGCTCTCATGTGTAAACGTTTGTCTATAGCTTTAAATTGCACATTAAATAATGAAACCAAAATGGGGAATTCTAACAAAATAAAAGCTCCTAGAGTCCATCTGGTTTCAGCTTTCAGTGAAGCATGAGATCAAAATACCAGTTTTTCATACCAAAATGTGTGGCATTCAAAGTAAGGGTTGTGAAGAATGTGTGAGATGACAAGATGGATAAAAGACTTAAATATAAATCGTGACACCATAAAAGTCCTAGAGGAGAACATAGGCAGGAAATTTTCAGATATCCCATGCAGCAATATTTTGCTACATGCGATACATCCCCTAGGGCAAAGAACATAAAGAAAAGAATAAGCAAATGGGACTTCATCAAATTAAAAAGCTTCTGCATATCTAAAGAAAACATCAGCAAAATTAAAAGGGAATCAACTGTATGGGAAAACATAACTGCCAATGATAAATACCTCAGACAAGGTTTTGACCTCCAAAATAAATAAAGAACTCACCTGACTCCACACCAGGAAGACAAACAATCCAATTAAAAAATGGAAAAAGGGGCCTGGCTGCTGTGGCTCCGTGGATTGAGCACCGGCCTGTGAACTAAAGGGTCACCAGTTTGATTCCCAGTCAGGGCACATGCCTAGGTTGCAGGCTAGGTCCCCACTAGGGGGCACATGAGAGGCAACCACACATTGATGTTTCTCTCACTCTCTTCCTCTCTCCCTTCCCTTCTCTCTCAAAATAAATAAGTAAAATCTTTTAAAATAAATTTTTTAAATGGGCAAAGGACCTGAACAGACACTTCTCCAAGGAGAACAGAGGGCCCAGAGATACATGAAAAAATGCTCAATGTTGCTAGCCATTAGAGAGATGCAAATTAAAACCACAGTGAGATACCACTTCACACTGGTCAGAATGGCCATCATAAACAGAGCAACAAACAACAAGTGCTGGTGAGGATGTGGAGAAAAGGGAACCCTACTACCCTGTTGGTGGGAATGCAGACTGGTGCAGCCACTGTGGAAAACAGAAAGGAATTGCTTCAAAAAACTAAACATGGAACTACCTTTTGACCCAGCAATCCCCCTGCCAGGATTGTACCCTAAGAATTCTGAATCACCAATTCAAAAGAACCTATGCACTGCAATGTTCATAGCAGCATTATTTACAATAGCCAAGTGCTAGAAACAGCCTAAGTGCCCATCAATAAATGAATGGATCAAAAAACTATGGTACATTTACACAATGGAATTCTATGCAGCAGAAAGAAAGAAGGAGCTCCTACCCTTTGCAACAGCATGGATGGAACTGGAGAGCATCATGCTAAGTGAAATAAGCCAGGTGGTGAAAGACAAATACCATATGCTCTCACCCATAAATGGAAGGTAATCAACAAAGCAAACAAATGAGCAAAATAGAACAAGAGACATGGAAATAAAGAACAAACTGACAGTGACCAGAGGGATGGGGGGAGGGAGATAATGGGGAAAAGGAAGGGAAGGGGCAAGTCAAGGAACACAACTGGAGGACTTGTGGGCACGGACGATGGGGAGGGATTGACTGTGGGAGTTGGTGGGGGTGGGAGATGGGGCAAGGGACAGTAATGGGGAAAAGGTGCGACAACTCTAACTGAACAACAATAAATAAAATTAAAAAATAAAAGAATGTGCAAGTTGAAATGAGGATTTTTTTACAAATGAATCTCACGAATGGAGCAGGAAACAGCATAGGAAGAACTCTGAGACTGCAATACTGTTACTGGCCAGCATTTAGCACCCTGGTTGCCAGGAAACATCTTTTACCAATTAAGTAGAATAAACAGTAAACAGAGGCAGGGAGGAAAAGGAAGACATGTCTCACACACTAACTCAGCAGTTCTGAGCCTGGTCTGATAATATTGCCAGGTGTTCCAACATCACAAGAAACACTATGTTAACAAGAAAGAAGGGAAGTCCTTGAAATTCTATGTAACATTTCCACTATCTGGGAAAGAAAGCTTTGAAACTGTGCTTTAATCCCAAGGCCTGGAATGTGGGAGAGGGTCCCCGGTACCCAAAGAAAGAGACCATAAAACAACTTTGGTTAATTGCCTATCTCTGCTCACTATCTGTTTTACGAGGGAGTCCCTGATGCTTACAGAAAGAGCCCATAAATAATTTTGGAAAGTGCCCCAATTTCAATTAACTGCCTCCTGTCATGTATTTGTTTTATAAAAAGATGAACAAATGGGGTCTGGAGCAAGATAAGGATTCAGGCTAACAGACCCCCACACATACCTAAGTTTGGGTAGTCACATTCCCCCAGGAAAGCTGGCACCACATTTACCCGTTAATCAATATGTAACTTTTTTCCCTCCTATCCCACCAACTACTTAAGTCCTGAGAACAAAGGTCTCTCTCTCTCTCGGGCTCAGGGTGCTCTTGGCTCTCAGGCCACAGGGCCTTGGCCACCCAGCCTCAGGCTGCCCAGGGCCTTGCCACCCTGGTCTTCAGCTGCTCTTGCTTTTCTCACCCTGCTTTGCCCTGAAACTTTGCCTTTCACCCCTATTCTACCCAGTCCTGTTCTCTTTCATGGGAATGGGCAACTAATAAACTGATTACATACTACAAGATTTGCTGATATGCAATTCTTTACACGTGTCAGCAAGAAGAACCAGGTCTCTCCGTCAACACTTTGAAGACTTGTTGAAGAATATTCCTAGTTTAAATGAAATAGCTTACTTTCTAACACTTTTGCTTACCTGAAGTTAAATTGAAAGCTACAAATTTTTAAATTTAAAAACATGTGAAATGTGTGTGTGTTAATAAATATTATAGGTTCGAAGCAAAATGCCAATTCTGATGAAGTTAAATTGTTCACATATGATACTTACTTAGCCAACATTATTAGTGAATTGTTAAGAAAGTAGGCTGGCATCGATACATGATGAAATAAAAAGCTTCTACTTTATTTTGAAATATTTAATTAGACAAAATTTGATTGGATTAGGTTGGACCACATAAAATTGCCATTTTTGCAGGTCAGAAATGACCTAGCACTTGCAATTTTATGTGGTTCAAACTATTATTTATTACTGTTATCACAAGAAATTTCCACAAAATTTGAAAGTAACCTTTTTAAGTATAAAATTTTGACATCTAAAATAATCTTTATGTACTAAATTATCAAAAGGCATCAAATTGTAAAGACGTGGACTGTTTACCTTGAAACTTAGACAATAGAAAAGTTCTATATTCTTTAAATCACTGGATTTTTAGCATCTTTATTACAGCCATATGTTTTTACCTTTACTAATGGAAGTGCGAAACACTGCTTTCTTTGAGAAGTTCTTTGATGTTATTGCTGGAAACTTAGCTGCAAAGCTGCTTCTCTAGCCCACTCCCCCCTCTCCAGTGATTTCGTGAGTTGCCCAGTATCCTGTGATATTAAGTCACTTCCTTTCTGGCTAATCAGTAGAATCAGCTTCTAAAGCTTGCTTGAGACATAGCAAGCAAACAGAAGACATAAAGGGAAACACAAGTACTGTGAACCTTTCCTGTCAAGTTCACCTGGAAACGTTTATAGCACCCATCATGACCAAGCTCCTGCTGAACTTTTTCACTTAAGGCCTTCCAAACCCCTCTAAAGCTCCCTTCTCTTTCATTCGAGCCTATCTAATTCCTTTCCACTCTTCACTCATTCAACAAACATTTATGGAGTAGCTACTATGCACTACTAGACAGTGGGGTACAAAAAAATAAAAGTGCATCAGTCAGAATTCACTAGGTTATGCTGCAGCAACAAATGACCCTTCAGTCTCAATGGCTTTAAACAACCATTTATTTCTTGCTTACTCTGCATGACCAGCATGCTAGTTCCACTACAGGACCCAAGCTGATATGACAACCTAGGATAGTTGCTGTTTGTTATGGCAAAGGGCCAAAGAAAAGAATATAACGGACCATGTGCTGGATTTTGAAGCATTTGATTCAAAATGATACACCTTATTTTATTGACTCAAGCAAGTCCCAAGGCCGAGTTTGGCATTAATAGAGGAGGGAAGTATAATACTTGAGAAGAACAGTGTGTATTTGCAAACAAGAGCACAGTCTACCACAAAGAAGAGCCCAATCTGCCCTCTTTTCTTCTATGACTCTCTCTCTTACTTATTTCTCTATCTGCACTTACTATGTTGTATCACGATGGTATAGGTGTCCATCCTTCTCCGGTACCGTGAGCTTCACAAGGCAGTGATCATGTCTTATGCATCATCCCTGCCTAGCTGCACTGCTTGGTACTAGGCAACTATTGCTTATTTTAAGAATAAAAGAGTAAATAAGTGGATGGAATCAAGCACTCCTGGTCTAGAGAAGGTGTGAGATAAGGCAAGGGCACATGCCCAGAACAATCTGACTAGATAGTTAGGAATTCCTAATGAAATGACATCAGCTTCAATTCCACAGGCTTCTTCACCCAGAAGACAGAAGAGTACCTTAAACAGGGATGAGAGTGGGCATGTAATTAGCGTTTACACGAGTAGGTTCTTGGATGTGTCATGCTTTACTACTTGAATTTGTTGTCAACCTTTGAAGGAAGCTGGGGGAGAGGGAAGATGAACTAGCACGAACTGGGTCAAAGGCAGAGACGGGGAAGCTGACGACCAAGCAGGCCACCACGGTGACCTCACAGCTGGAGGCTACCCACAAGCAGCTGGGAGGCTCTCACTCTGGTGTGAGCAAGCTGTGCTCCAGAGAGGGTTTGAAAGCTTAACAAAAACCACATCCGAGAGCAGACCACCACAAGGCACTCAGAGGCCGTGCTCAAGGTGACTTCACCCACAAATAAATACAAGAACATGAGATTCCACTGCCAGGCCACCTGGAACTCAGTTCTTTTCTATACCTTAGCTGCCTTTTCCACCAGGCTTGGCTCCAAATGACCTTCAGCCATTTCCAAATATTGAAACCAATCCCTTAGGGCAAGAAGGTACTGTCACTGAGCCACAAGCTCTGTGAAAGAAAGGGGTAGGGGGAATTGTGTGAAAGTTGCAATAATAATACAATTACAGAACGGCAGAACTTGGAGACCAGTCTCCCCGGGTCCCTCATTTTGGAGCTCTGGGCCAGAAGTTCCTTGAGGACAGAGCCCAGGTGTATTTGTGTATTCAGCATCCAATGGTGCTTTCACCAATGAATGATGCTCAAAAAAATGTTTATTAAATAAGAAATGAAGATTAAGGAAATAAACTGTTAAAGAAAAAAATTAATGAGAGGGTGATTGAAAGAAAGAAAGAATGAATGAATGCAATGTGGAAACTGAGACCCAAAGAAATACAGTATTTACCCAAGATTACACTGTGTATTAAAAGCCAGGGCCCTGTAGCATCCAGCCAGGGCCTTTTACAGGTGACAAGCTGTGTTTACCACTTTCCCAGCTCAGGGGCTTCCAAGTCGCACCCTCTCAGCCCCACACTTCCCAGTAGAGTTTTGGGGACTTTTGCTTCCTCCTGCTCTCACCCGCTGGGTGTCCAAGACCCTGTGCTATTTCTCTCGGATTTACCGGTGAGAGTGAGGGACAGCAGGGTGGAGGGATTGTCTCCACAATGTGACGGTCCTGCTGTACAATCTCTGTAAAGCTGGTGACTGTGGAAGTGAAGCTTCACAGACTCCAACAAAAAGCTGGGTCACCCTCACCAGGGCTCAGATGATGAACGATGCTCACTCCAGGGTGAGCACTGGCTTGGTTCCCAGCTGGCTGCCAGGTGCACACACCACACCCACAGGCCCTTCCTGGTGAACCCAAGGGAAACCTCCTCCCACTGGCTTCACTGACCGCCTGTTCTCTGAGCCTACACCCCATCCCCGCAAGGATCTGGAACCTCTCTCTCACCACACCACAGGCTGCCTATGCCCCAGTCCTCTCCAGGTCACAGAGGGTGAGGGCTTTGGAAATGCAAAGCCAGGAAGAAGCCTTGTTTTTTCTCTGCTGTCCAATAAAGAGGAAAAGACAAAACCAGAAACAAATGATGAGCACGGGGCTGGGGGTCAAGTCAGTATCACAAACGTTGTCCTGCCACAAAGTGCAGAGGGTCTCCGGCACACTTCACCAACGTTGTTTCATTGCACTAAGAGCATTCAAACAACAACACGTTTGCCTGTACACATTCTGACATGTTTATGTGAAACTCGTATCCTGACGGCATTCCCACCTTGCAGTGCCACCTCTCATGCCACATCACTGCCATGGGTCCTTCCTTAGTCTTGACCGGTATGAAATCCATTTTCACAGTATTTAAAGGCTGTCGCCAGGGCTCAGTCCCAGAGGTGCTGGGGCCGAGTCTCTGCCTGAGTCAGCCCTCAGGCATCCGGAGTACAGAGGCCACATCAAAAGCGGAAACCGTAATCAAAGGTTTGTTAATTGACTTAATGAGAAAACTCTTCTAATTTTTAAAAAACAGTCCCCACTCCTATATGGACCTTCAAATGTCTCCACTTATTGCCTAAATATTCCTTTCCAATGTTACTCCACATAAGTAGGAAGAAAGGGAAGGAGGAAGGGAGGGAGGAATTCTCCAAATCCCTAGTAAACGCCAAGCTCTGTCTGAACGGCCCCAGGGCAGCACCGGGTCAGGGCAGCCGTCTCGCTCCCTCCTTATGTCTGCACACTTGCCTGACTAGGACGTCTTCCATTCCAACCAGACTGTCCAAAACCTGACGACGTGTGAAAACCCACCCAAGAGCAGCACGAGAATGATGCACAGGCTGTCTTTCCTCACTGAAGCCCAGGAGAAAACTGAGCTAGTTCTTTACCCGACACTGCAGGGGGAGTGCAACTCTGGTCTGCCGCAGCTGTCCAAACCTGCCTGTGCCCTGGACTGCGCTGGACTGACAGGTGCTGGCCCTTTTGTAGAGAGAGAGAGAGAAAACACCCATGCTCAAGAGCCATCATCTCGGTCACCCCATGTCTGATTGCTGGCACCAAATCTACCTTTCTTTCAAAACCTCCCCTTAGTTCCTCAAGAGAGGAGGTGAGGGGACCTGTCGGGGTTTCATCCAGGAAGCAGACAGAGATGATTATTTGCTTTTTAACGCCAAGCACCGAGGCCTTCAGGTGGGGCTGGCTGGCCAGCTTGGTGGCACTGAGTGAATCAGAGTTGGAAAATAATCGCCTCAGAAGGCAGAGGCAGCAGGTGCCGGAAACATGTCGGATTTAAGGCTTTCTGGCTGCCCAGCTGGAGCTGGCTGGTGATCAGCTTGTTGACACGAGGAACATTTAACTTGATTTTTCCCCACGTGAACACTGTGTGAACTCTCTCACCCACACAGCCCACTTCCCAGGAACGATCATTATAATGAGATTTTACCACCATGCACATGAATGTTCCGGTTGCCTTCCTTACTCCATTGTTCCGCTGAAGCGTTCCAGAGGCCGCTGATGCTGGTTTTGAAACGGAGGCAAAGGGCAGAAACCACTGCCCATCCCGGAGGCAGCCCACTCCTGTCCTTCAGGTGTCTACTACGCCCCCCAACCAGGCCATTGCAGGTGGGCAGAAAAGTACCTACAGGTGGGGACTTTCTACTGATTTCAGTGTCATTGTGGATCACTGAAAACACACGATACAGTTCCAAACAGGACTGTGAGGAAGAGCAAGAGCTAGAGGAAGTTGTCTTCCCAGAGGTGGAGTTTCAGAAAGCTGATTCAGGGGTGGACCCATTGCCACCCCCTTCCACCCCCTAACCTGAGGCTCGTTCATCTATCTTTTTAATTTATATTTGTAAGGGAGTTCTCCATTTGTAAAGGTGTCTCCCTGAATGTACCAGGAACAGGGGGATGACCTCAGTTCTGGAAACTCTTATCAATGCCAAAGGACACTTAAATCTGCCTAATGGTCCTACCTGCTCTGGCTGGGCTTTCCCTGGAAGCCTCACATACCTGACTCCCCCCACCCCCAACATCTCCTTTGCCTTCAGCTGAGGATGGTATTGAAGGTGGTGGCTTCAATGCCTTAGTTTTACTGGGTCCCTCCCATGAATACAGGAAGTAGTCATGTTATTAAAATTTTATCTCCTGCTAATTGTCTTTTATTATAGGGATGTCTCAGCCAAGAACCCAAAAGGGTAGAGGGGGAAACTATTTTTCCTCCCCTACAGAGCAACAGGTTGTACCATCTACCCCAGGTGGGTAGTAGGCCATCCCATCTAAGTCTGTAAGTACACTCGATGGTGTTCGCACAACAATGAAAGTGCCTAATGATGCATTTCAGAAGCATCCACCCTGAAGGAACTCGTGGATGTATATACAATTCTGGGGTTAGGGCAGACGTATAGCTGGGATAGAAATCTGGGAGTCTGTCGCTAGTATTTAAAGCTACGAAACTGGATGAGATCACCAGAGGGCGATTTGAAGACAGAACAGAAAACGGTCCAAGGACTGAGCCCTGGGGCGCTCCAGTGTTTAGGGGTCAGAGGGATGAGAAAGAATCAGCAACAAAGACTAGAAACATTAGCCAATGAGACAAAAATAAACATAGGGCCTATGGTGACTGTAAACATGTCTTTTTAGTAACTTGTTCCTTTCTGCCACTATAAGATGCTCCAGCTCATCTTGCAGTTTCCCATCTCATGGACCTAATATCAGCCACTTGTCCAAGGAGCCTGGTTCCTTTTACAAAGGAAGAGTACAGTGGAACCTGGGTTCTCAAACTTAATTCATTCCGGAAGGCTGGTCGAGAAGCAATGTGTTCAAAAACCAAATCATTTGTTCCCGTTAGAAATAATGTAAATTGAATTAATCTGTTCCAGACCCACAAATGATTCCCTGATTTAACCTTTCTCATATACAGTACATGTCTAATGTACTGTTTAATCCATAAATAAACACTGTGAAAGCAAAAAGGACATGAAATGTAAATGAAAAGTTTAAAAAAGGAAGTCAAATGTACAGTAAAAAATAAAAATGTACGTACACACTTTAACTTACTCTTACTGTTGAAAGCTATTGATGACTGAACGTGGAGAGGAGGGATGGAGCGGTGTTCTCGTTTGGAAGAGGAGTCTCCTTCCCCCAAAACGGCAGGGCGCTGTACTTCTGGGCTGCTTTCTCTCTTTTGTCTCTGCTCCCCTAGAACTTGCTTCAGGCTCATTGGGCCTCATCTCACTAAAAACCTACCCAATGATGTTTGGTTTCACCTGTGTTTTAAAATAGTTGCCTGAAGTGAAACACTGCATAGTCATTGAACAAGTTTATTGCATGGGGTGCTATTTCTTTGTCAGGGTGATATTTCTCAATGAAACCTTGCATTTCTCCCCACTTCCCAAGCGTTTCCTTGACTAGTGAAATAGGAATATCCTCCATTCCTTCCTCCTCCCTGAAGAGAGCTCTTCAGCTGGCGTTTGTTGCTGCCCCCTCTAAGGTCTGGGAGTCCATGGTCAGCTCAGTGTTGTGGTCCTCCACCAACTCTTCCGCATCATCATCATCCACCTCCAAGCCCATGGACCTTCCCAGAGACAGGGTATCCTCCACAACAGACACAGGTGTGTCCTCAAAGCCCTCAAAGTCTCTTTCAGCAACAGACTCAGGCCACAGTTTCTTTCAGGCTGATTTCATGGTCCTGGAAGGTACATCGCCCCATGCTTTACCTATGAACTTCTGTGGAACAGCTTTGCACACAGAGCCTCCCGTCTGCCACAGATGAGAATAAGCCTACCAAGACATGACCTGCCTGGGGAGGAAAGGTGGCTGATCTCTCAAAGGAGAAGGGCCAAGAGCCTTTTCCTCAATGGCTTTTATTAGGTTCATTTTACACAGGAATACAGGTAAAGCTCATTAATCACTGTCAGGCAGTAAGGATCAAACAACAGATAACATACAAAGAACTCTGAGGGCTTATTCTGAGTCAGAGTCTGTCAGCTAAAGGGCCACAAAACTTTGGGAAACAAACTCATTTCCTGCTCAGACTCTTATCATTTAATTGAGAGCATTCTTAGCAAAGCAAGTTTCACAGGATTTTATATAGTCTTTCTTAGGCCTGATCACCCAGGGAGCCCGCCCTATCAAGCACAGAGCTGCACCACCATCTGTCATTGTTTCAGGCTTAAGTCAGGCAGAGTAAGCAAGGCAACCAAGAGATTAGGAAACTTCTCGCAGACAGAATGAGGACTCAGGTTATGTCAGGATAGCCAAGGGGCAATGGTCCATCACCCCCTTTTGCTGTAGCCCCCAAGACCTTCCCTGAGGTCCTCCCATGTGATTGTGCCTGTCTTAGGTGACCCCTCCCTTGAGGAAATCTTACTCGTCATTGGCTAACCAACCAAGCATTGGGGGCCAGGCAGGGTGAAGTAAAGTGGGCAGAGGTGGTGCTCCTGCCAGGGAGATAAGCTTTGTCTCCTTAGTGGCTTACAGTCCGAAGGTTGCTCACTCAGCCTTAGCCAAGGGGGGGGGGGGGGGGGGTGTTACAGCTCCCAAAACCAGGCAGGGCAGTTCCCAACAAACCTCAAGCAAGGGAGGCTATTAAAATGTACTTTCCAGAACTCCCTGAGTGTTAGATGAGTTTCAGAGGTCGCTTCGAAACACCTCTGAAACAGTGCCTTTGTGCAGAGTTCCCTAAAATAAGAAATGGCCTGCTTGTCTATGCACTGGCTGAGAGGAGTGGTGTTAGGTGGCGAGGACCTAACAGTGAGGAAGCTGCCCACCTCCACCAACTCGGCCTCCAGGCCTAGAGGCTGGGCAGGAGCACTGTCCTTTACAAAAAGGGCCCTGAGTGGCTACTGTTTTTTGCAAAGATATTTCTTCACACTTGAGGCAAACGCTTCATGAATCCACTCAGTAAAATATTTCCTGGTTACGCAAGCTTTGCTATCAGGTCTCCACATCACATTCAACTTGTTTCTTATGACGTTATTTTTCTTAAAAACTCACAGGTTTTCAGGACAGTGGATATGTAGAGGCTTCAATTTAAAGTTCCCACTCACATTGCCACGCAACCATAATGTCAGCCTGTCCTCCATTGGCTTGTGTCCTGGCAACGACTTCTCCTCCTGTGTGCTGCGGGTCCTCTTTGCCATTATATTCCTAGAAGAGGCCTGTCTCATCACAACTGAGTACTTGCTGGGGAGAAAAAGTCCCTTGGCCTCTATGTATTCTTGAAATTCTGTCATGAAATTATCAGCAGCTACTTTCGTAGAACTGGCAGCCTCCCCATGCTTCACTACACTATGAATGCCATTTCTTTTCTTAAATTTATCATGCCCTTGCCAGTATGGCTCAGTTGGTGGGAACATCACCTCATGGCTGAAAGGTTGCAGGCTCAGTTCCCAGCCAGGACATACACCTAGGTTGCAGATTCAAGCCCTGGTCTGGGAGTGTACAGGAGGCAACCAGTCAATGTTTCTCTCTCACATTGATGTTTCTCTCCCTCCCTGAAAGCAGTGAAAAATGTTCTCAGGTGAAGATAAAAAATACTAATCATCATACCACCCCCTTCTGGCCTTAACCAAGTCACTTCCAGCACTCGCTCCAGGGGTGTCTTCCAAGAGGTCGGCATGCAGCCTCTTCGCTTCTCTCATATCATTGCCTCCAAAATGCTCTCACTGGCTAACTGCCTTTCGTTAATCCAAATCAACACCTTTCCTACTTCTGATTATTGTTTCACAAGTACTTTCACACCCGTAGCAACGTCAGCACTCTGGATGGCCTTTTTATATTTTAAAATTGTGCTAATCATCAATTTTACCATGCCATACTCAGTAGCCAGACCAGACACACAAGCACTTCTATCATACTTTGCAATTATTTCTTTTTTAAGCTCTATCATCGTTCACTTTTCACCTTGCTGCCATCACTAACCTTCTTAGGACCCCTGGTCACTGACCGTACATAGTTCATAATAAAAAGCAGCAACAAAAGCAAAAAACACAAAAACATTTGCAGCAAAATTTCCTGAGATGTTAACAACGTAAAGTTTAGTGGTAAACTGACTCATACTTGCGCATTCTCTCATTTGTCACCTGAGAGGCTCAGGACTGCTCATACAGGCATCAGTATGGACGTGTTGTTAGGTCAAGACCCGAAGTTTTGTTCTACAGCAGACACATTTTTTCCACGAACAATTTGGTCAAGAACTGAATTGCTCAAGATGGGAGATGTTCGAGAACCAAGGTTTGACCACATCACCTAGGCCGTGAGTGTTGCTGCTGGGATGTCACTGCTCCTAGACCCTCTCGGTGGACAGAGCTAGGGTGCATCGTAACCTAACCTGCACAGGGAGCCTAGAACAGATTAGCCTGCAGGGGTGTCCAACCTTCTGGCATCTCTGTGCCACCGTGGAAGAAGAATAGTTGTCTTGGGCCACACATTAAATACATCACCACACGTAATCACAGAAAATATTTCATAATGTTTTGAGTAAATTTACAATTTTGTGTTGGGCCACACGCACAGACATCCTGAGCTGCATGCTACCCACGGGCCACAGGTTGGACACCCTAGGAACGTATAACTTTGCCTTGATTACTCTAAAGATCACTCTAAAATGTATAAGGTTTGTGGAATGCTATCTTGTAACTTGCTGAGAAGTTTCACAGAAAAGCTGTTAAAGGACAGGAAGAGTTTATCCACCTGGCACTAGCAGGGCCAGACACTAAACACCACCAATTGCAGTTGAAGAAAGAAACATTGACTCTTTTATTGATGAATGGCACCGTTTGGGAAAACAGCAAGCTAACGCTCAAAGCCCCAAGTCGACTGTTTGGCCGCTAACTAATGAGCCTTCAGGCCCGATTCGGTCTAGCAAAAATCCATGCACATATATGCTCACACATGTATACATACATATCTGTAATTATTTTCTGTTTATCTATCCATATGTATGTATACTTATATTAAACTAAACATACATTCATACTGCTGTCTCTGACTATGCTCCAGTACCTTAGGGTTCATTCTAGCCTTCTTGTCTTGCTTACCTGTAACTTTCCTCCCTGGTAATAAGTGTGACTCCCACCAACAAAGGTCATTTTTGACCTTGACAGAGCAGTTTCTATGGAATGCAGGAATCTAAAGCTTGGCTGGAATGTGTTTCAGAGAGAACGAGAAAAATTGGAATCAGCAACTGCAGCATATGCCAGAGCGGCTCTCAACTTTTAGCATAGCTCAGACTCACCTGGAAGGCTTGCTAAGGCACCGACCGCTGGCCCCACTCCCAGAGTTTCTGATTCAGTGGATCTGGGGTGGAGTCCAAGAATTTGCAATTCTAACAAGCTCCTAGGTGATGCTCATGCTGCATCTCGCAGTGCCCTTTGAGAACAGCTGGACTAAGAAATTCTGCTTGAAAAGGAAGGTAAGAAATGGAGTGGTAGGTGGAGAGTAAAGTGGGTCACGAAAAGTTTTTTGGGTGTGTGCATGCATGTGTGTATGTTAAGGAAAGAAGCTGTGAACAAAAGGAGGGCTATGCAATAAACCAGACAATGCCAAGGTTGCAGGTTCAATGCCCAGCCAGAGCACATACAAATACCAATCAATGAATGCACAAACAAGCTGAAAAACAAATTGATGGTTCTCATTCTCCCCCCTGCCCCACGCTGCACCCCATCTCCCTAAAATCAATAAAATAAAATAAACCTGAGAAGCTCAGGGGGGCCACATAGCAGGCCTGACAACTCACAAATTCCTAACTGGGCAGGTCACAGCAGGTAGTCATGTACCAAGCCTATAACTTCCTTAGCAAAGGTCAATCTTTACCTCAGATGAGCTCTGTCCATTATTCTTATGCATCTAGGATAACATACCTTCGAAACGCCGGTTTTCTTTTCCAGATTGCTCCAAGACATAACTGCAGGCACCAGAGCGCAAGACCAAAGACCCACTCCCGCAGTGTTATCTAGCCCCCTGCGTGCAATTGCCATGTGCTGCAAATGTTCGTTATTAACTGTCCTGTGCCCACCAATGTAAACGAAGTGTGTGTTTCTCCATTTTGCCTTTTACCCAATCCTAGAGATTTCCCCACTGTGCTTTCTCCTGCCTCACTAATCTACCACCAGTGGATTTCATGTAACACTGCTTACGTCTCCTCCTTTGAATTTAATATATAAAGTAAGCTGCAAAACTGCCATTCTTGGGAGCATTTTCTCACTCCATTGAGATTTTGCTTCCCAGCATATGTTGCCAGTTTGGCTCAAAAAAACTCATAAAAATTCTCTACAGATTTGGACATTTTTTACATCAACAAAGTAATGACATTTGCAGTCTAATGAGAAGAGTCTGGTAAAGAAATAATAGTGATGCAAGAGATGGGGGTGGTGAGGGTGGCAGGAAATTGCTGGAGCAAATCCTTGAGCCTCTGAGGAAGAACAGATTCAGTGCCAAGTAAGAACTGGCCTTTAAGAGGAGCATGTTCAGATCATGCATAGTAACAGGAGGAAAGGCAGGATCTATCAGAACAAATGGAGGTAGACAAGGTGGGGTGATCTTGGGGTCTTGTAAGTTTTCTTCTGATTATCTTTTCTTTCTCAGTGAAAGAAAGTGTAAGGTCATCAGCTCATATGGAGGCTGGGTGAGACAATGTGAGAAGTTGGAGCTGGAAGACTGAAGCAAGTGCCTAGGAGATGGAATGTGCCTCGATTCAGGAAATATGAAATGATGGCGGCATAGCATCAGGGCCCTCCCTGGGCTAGTGACAAGGAATGGGAAGTGGACAGTCAGTGTGGCGGTGGAGTTTTTCCAGCCACATTCAGATGCACAGGTGTAGGTGTGGTGTACGGAGAAGAGCTGAATTTGGGTTTGCGAAGGAAGGCCATGCAGCGGAGAGGGGCAGATCTGCCTTGTTGACTGTGACGAAAGCACTTTCGATTCCTGTTTGCCTTATGAAATAGTATTCAGTATAAATACTTTCTAAATTTATCTTTCCCATTATTAAAGCAGTAATAATAGCAATTTCGAAGGCTGTGAACATCACAGAAACATGTTTATGATATATTGTTATTTTAAAAAAGTAGTACGCAAAACTGGGTCTGCCCTGGGACTACACTTAAATATAAACGATAACACCCTGGCCAGGGTGCCGGTGTGGCTCAGTTGGCTGGAGCATCATCCTGTAACAGAGAGGCTGCAAGTCTGGTCCCCAGTCTGGGCACATACCTAGGCTGCAGATTAAATCCCTAGTCTGCATGCATATGGGAGGCAACCAATCACTGGCTACCAATGTGAGAGAGATGATTCTCTCTCACATCAATATTTCTCTCTCTATCCCTCCCTTTCCCTCTCTAATATCAATAGACATATTTTTTTAGAAAAGAAAGAAAAGGAAGGAAGGAAGGAAGGAAGGAAGGAAGGAAGGAAGGAAGGAAGGAAGGAAGGAAGGAAGGAAAGAGAGAGAGAGAGAGAAAGAAAGAAAGAAAGAAAGAAAGAGAGAGAGAGAGAGAGAGAGAGAGAGAGAAAGAAAGAAAGAAAGGGAGGGAGGGAGGGAGGGAGGGAGGGAGGGAAAGAGAGAGTGGGGTAGGGAAGGAAGGAAGAAGAATCTGGATCCAGGGAGAAGTGAAAATGATTTTATTCACTTAGTAATGGGATTTGGGGAAAATTTCTTTCTTTTTTATTTATATTCGATTCAATCATTAAATATTAATTGAGCATCTATTAATGTTGGACACTGTGCTAGGCTCCAAGGGCACCAAAAATGAGAGTGCAAAAAAGGAAGAGGAAGAAACATTATACTTCTTTCATGTAAGGAGCTGATAGGCTCAGGAAGATGTTGCTATGTTTTTGTTTGCATGACAAATCATTATATTAAATGTATTACCACATTAGTCTCTTAGGATGTTAGAGACATAGGATGTTAGTCTTCATTTAACAGACTGAGTTAGTTAATATTGTTTTGGTTGGGAGTAGCAGAATGTACTAAAATTAACTAAAGCAAAGAGGAATATCTGATTTAAGGGCTGAATCACTGAACCCATGAGACACTGGGACCCAGATGCAAGCTGGAACCAGAGACCTGACCACGGTCTCTTTCTCTCTCATTTCTACTCTGATCTTAGTGTTGCCCTCATTCCTCTCTCTTCCTTGCTCTCCTCATCGTCTACATAGTGGAAAAATCATTCCCATTCCCATTCTCATTCACTCTCTCTCCTCTCTCTCACTCTCTTCCTCTCTTCCCACCCCTAACTTGAGCCAGAGATTCATTACTGAATTGAAGAAATAGCAAAATGGTCTAAAAATGGATTTGGGCTACATCTGAGTCAGATGGCCGTGCCCAAACCAATGAAAAGTGGCCAAAGGGTTGTCATAATTCCAAACCACGGCTGCAGAGAGCCCTGCCTCTGTGAGCAGGTGGAGGAAAGGGAGAGGCTGTGCCCAGAAATAGGAGGGTTATCATCTCAGCGGGTATCAGTTACATTCCCTTCCTTTTCTACCTAACACATCCATAGCATCCTCCACTTAAAATATAAATTTCCAAAATGGCCTTACCTAATATAGTAACAACTATCTTCTCCCCATTGGCAAAGTCCCACCCAATGACTACACTGAGAGATTTCACAGAGACACTGTTCTTTATCCAGGATCCTGCATTATTTCTGTGGTGCAATCTCAGTCTGGGCCAGGTATGAAACGTCCTTATTTTGCAACAGCTGGGGAATGATAAATGTAACCCCCTCCTATACAGTACATAAGGATGAAAAAATCCAAAACAAACAAAAAAAAATCCAATTGGTCACTCACTCAAAATATACATCTTACCTTTTTTTGTTAGACATGGTAAGATATATAAAATTTCTGGTGTATCTCATAGATGATTAATAAGTTCCATTTGAGAAGAACTCCATTTGACAATACTACATGACACACATATTTTCCTTACCTTTAAAGCCCTAAGTCTCCTAAATGGTACTCCAGAAATAGGGCCACATCCATACAGCTTCTGTTTCCTAGCAGAAACACTGAGGAATCTGCCCATTCCTTTCGTATTCACATAATGACTTTGGTCTAAGGCCACTCAAAGTGGCATTCCTCTACAACTACATTGCAATACTGTGCCTGTGCCCCAGGCTCTGTCCTGGTCCTGGAAGCTACATCCCTTGCTCCAATGCAAGACCTGGAAGAAAGTGCTACAAGGGGACCTAGGTCCTCCAAGACTTCTCTCTTCAAGTTGCTAGGTTATCTGTCTTCTTAATCAGAATCTTCAGTCTCAATCTTCATTTTAGAAGGTGGAGTATATCAGAGAATATAGTTATCATTTTTCACCCAGATGTGTGATTTTCTGATCTTAAGTAGCCTCAGTTTACTAGCCAAGTGGCATCCCTAATCTATTGTTCTGTGTCTACTTTCAGCCAGGCTTCTGGGACCGAAGCTGACCACTGACTGAGACACCAAGCTGAAAGCACAGAGTGCAGCTCGTCTGCCTCCAGTTGCACTGTCCGCTCCCCAGGACCCAGCTCTTCACCTGTCAAGACTCTATTCATTGAATTTGGAAGGTGCCTCCTCAAAGGATGTTTAAAAAAAAAAAAGACCATGAGACTGGGGAATTATCAGCAAGGATGCAATCCAATTTCAGTAATATCAACTAAAACCAGGGGTTTAATCCTACTCAAGTCTCCCACATTTACTCCACCAGTGAAAGGCAGCTCCATCGGTGCCTTTCACTGCAGAATGGATTTCTGTGTTTTGCAGGCAACAGGATGGCAAATGTGGCTGCCAAGAGTTCTTTCTGCACTTACATATTACTGGTCTATTTGGGAGGAAAATTGGTCTTTTTCAACTCCCAGTTGGTCAGATGAACCAATTAAGGGTAGCAAGGCAGCCTGGCTCACACCCTCGAATGTGCCTAGGAAACTCTGCCTCCAAAACCACAGAGAGTGGGGTGGACAGTTTGCTGAGAAAGGGCGAGGATACTCTTAGTCAACAAACAAATAAAACTGTATGCCAACCAATTTAGATGACTTAGATAAAATAAATTCCTAGAAAGACACAAATTATCAAAAATGACTCAAGAAAAAAATAAAAAATCTAAATAAACCTCGAATGAGTAAAGAGATTGAATTAGTAATTTTCAAACTTCCCACAAAGAAAAATCCAGTCCCATATGGCTTCACTCATGAATTCTTCCAAGTGTTTAATGAAGAAAGTGCCAATTCTTCTAAACTCTTCCCAAAAAAATAGAAGAGAAGGAAACACTCTCCAATTCATTCTATGTGACAGATTCCAATGCCAAGACATTATAAGAAAATTAAGGTCCAATATCTCTTACAAATATAGACACAAAAATGCAGAAAATATTAGCAAATCAAATCCAGCAACATATAAAGGACTCATCTCCATGACCAAGTAGGATTTATCCCAGGAGTGAAAGTTTGATTTAACAGCCCCAAACCAATTAATGTAATACACCGTATCAATAGACTAAAGGGCCATACCACAAGAAAATCTCAGCTGACCTAGAAAAAAAAACACTTGACAAACTACAACACCTTGTCAAGATAAAAACACTCAGCAAGCTAGGAATAAAAGAGAATTTCTTCTACCTAATGAAAGTTATCTACCCCAAAACCCACAACTAACATTGTGCTTAATGATAACAGATTGTATGCTCTGCCCCCAAAATCAACAAGACAATGATGTCCATTCTCACCACTGCTGTTGTATAGGAGATTGTATCCAGTCAAGAAAAAAAAATAAAAGGTATCCAGATTGGAAAGGAGGAAATAAAACTATCTGTAGTTTGCCATGATTTTTTACACAGAAAATTCTGATGAATCTGCTAAAAACCCCTTAGAACTAATAAACAAGTTCAGAAAGGTTGCAGGACCCAAGAGCAATATACCAAAATCAACTGTATTTCTATACACTAGCAATGAACAATCTGAAATTTTAATGAAATTATTCCATTTACGTTAGTATCCAAAAAATAAAATACTTAGGAATAAATTTTCTAAAGGGGTACAAACTTTGAAAAGTACAAAACACTGTTGAAAGAAAGACCTAAGTGAAGAGAAAGACGTTTCATCCCATGTCAATGAGTAGGAAGAACATTGTTAAGTTGGATAAAGCTCAAATTAATCCACAGATTTAGTGCAATCCCCATCAAGATCCCAACTGGCTCTTTTTTTTTTTTTTTGCAGAAATTGAAATTTCTAAAATGTATATGGAAATAGCAAAAACTGAGAATAGCCAACACCATCTTGAAAATAAACAAAGACAGAAGACTAATAAATTCAAATTTCAAAACTTGCTACAAAGCAACCATAATCAAGACAATTGTAGGGACAAAAGGATGACACGATCAATGGAATAGAATCAGAATCCACACATCAACCTTCACATTTATGTTCCATTAATTTTATCAAGGATGTCAAAGCAACTCAATGAGAGGAAGAATAATTTTTTCAACAAATTGTGCCGGAACAATTGAATATCTACATACAAAGGAATGGATTTGGACACATACACCATAAATAAAAACTCCAAATAGATCATACACCTAAATGCAAAAGCTAACACTATAAATCCCTTTGAAGGAAATGTAAGTATATATCTTGGTGACCTTGGACTAGACACCAAAAGCATAAGGAGCAATGGAAAAAATAGATAATTAGGCACAACCAAAATTTAAAATTTTTATACTTCAATGAACACCATCAAAAAAGTGAAAAGATAACCCATAGAACATGAGAAAATATTTAGAAATTATATATCTGATAAGAGAATTATATAGAAAATGTATAAAGAACAACTCAATGATAAAAGACAAATAACCCAATTTAAAAACTGGCAAAGGATCTGAAAAATAGTTCTCCAAGGATACACAACTGGCCAATGAGCACAAGAAAAAAGTACTCAACATCACTAATCATTAGGAAAATGTAATTCAAAACCATAGGGGTGTACTACCTCACATGAACTAGGATGGCTACAATGAGACAGACAATAACAGGTGTTAATGAGGCTGAGGAGTAATTGGAACTGTCATACACTGCTAGTGGAAATGCAAAATGATGCAACCACTTTGGAAAACAGTCTGACAGTTTCTCATAAGATTAAACATAGAGTTACCATATGATACAGCAATGCCACTCCTAGGTGTATAGCCAACAAAAATGAAGACATACCTCCACGCAAAACCTCTACACAAATATTCCTAAAAACATCATTCAAAATAACTAAAAAGTGGAAACAACCGAAGTGCATATTAACTGATGAACTGATAAATAAAATATGCTGTATTCACACAGTGGAATATTATTTGGCAATAAAGAGCAATGAAGTGCTAATAGATGCTATAACATGAATGAACCTTGAAATATCACGCTAAGTGAAAGAAACCAGTCATAGACAACCACATATTATATGAATCCACTTATATGAAAGGTCAGATGGATGGGGATCATTTGGGGAGGACTATTAATGGGGAGAAGGCTTCATTTTGGAGTGATACAAACTTCCCACCTTTAAATTCAGTTAAAGTGATATCACAGAGTTTATTTTCTCTTAAACTTGATATATTAGGGAGCTTAGCACTTGTTTAAGCTTAGATATGTTAATAAAGACTTGTCTTTGTATTTTAAAATTTCAGGATAGGATAGGAAAAGATATTAACTCACTAATACTGAACTATCACCCCCAAATCACCAACTTCCACACATGACAGTATGCTCTAATTACAACCTTGGATGAAGTACAAAACTCTCCAGAGGGAAATCTGATAACCCAAACAAACAAAAACCCAATGAAACTTACATCACATGTCCTTCAATAATAAACTTAATGTGACTTAACCAGTGGAATGAAATGCAGGTGAGATGCTCCATTTTAATTTCAAGGCCCTGGACTTGGCAGCATGTGAGGAGATTCCAAATGTCATCTTATGGTGTTGGTGAATCAGTTCTCAAATGTAAGTTTCTTTTGTGACCTACAATTGAGATCAGGTACCACTGCTGAAGCAACTGAGAAAATTTCTCAAATATATCCAGAAATCAGTCTCAAATTGTAAGAGAAATTGCCATTGAAACAGACAGGCCTGTGGCCTCTCTGCCCACAAAAGTTTTGAAGGTGCAACACATCTCACTCACAAGAAAGCAATGTATTTTAAAAATTGAAGTTGTTGCAGTAAACAGGACATCCTTTTCAGGTACTATTCAGAATCCTCACTGGCCATGACTTAGAACTCATTTCCAGAGCCAAGAATAATTATTTTCCATCTGAAATAATTCTGTGACTTTCAAATATCCTCTGTTTTCAAGAATTCATTTTGGTGAAAGTATGCTTTTCTATTTTCACTGCCTTTTCTGCACACAAGCTTGTTCTCATAAAATTGTTCTTTGCTCAGATTATTCCCCTCCCAAAAAAACACCATACCGGCTAAAGTTCACTTTGGAAAACTCCATACCGGCTAAAGTTCACTTTGGAAAACTCTGATGTTAAGACAGTAACCCTGTATCACCCCGCTCACACTTCGTTCCCCTCAACACTGAAGTAGCCACTTCCCATCCTCGCCACCAGAGGGAGCAGTAGGTGTCCTTTCTAGACGCGCTGTCAGTAATTTTAAAATGCAAAGCTTTTCTTTTTCTTTTTTCAAGTTTCCCCTTAGCACTAGGCACATTTCTATCATATGGTTTCAAGGGAAAGTAAATTTTATCATTTTGCTCAAAGAATAATTTAAACATATTACCAAGTCCACCGGACACACGTCAGTCAGTATTCCTACTTGTTGGTCTCTGGAGCAGTGGAAGGTTAGTGGCTCCTGGAAGCTTTCTTTTCCTCCGCCCTCCCTGTCCACGCTTCATCACTCTCCTTTGATAATGACTCTCCCGCCTGACTTTGAGGACTCCACAGGCTCTGTTCAAAATGGAGCTCTTGACCTTCCTGATCATCCTCCTCCTGTGCTCTCCCATCTCTTAGTAAATAGCATCTCCCCCCACCTTGTTTCTTAAACCAGAAACGTGGAAGTCACTCTTAACTCCTCTCTTTCCGTTCCTGTCTCCACATCCAGCCACTCGCGGCATCTAATCCACCTATCACTCCTCGGGCCACTTCCATAGGAAAGACTGCTCTCCTGGCAGGCTGGTGTGGGTTTACCTTACCATAAATAATTATTTTCCCCACTCTGTCCTGGCTGCCAAGGAGCTTGCAGCCACAGCAACGAGAGGGCCTTTGAAATGCCCCCTGTATGCTCACCCTACTCCTACTTTCACCTTATTTATCTTGTACTTCCCTTTACCCCACTCTCTTGGCTATTTTATTTTGTCATCTTGCACATATGCTGGGAGGCTGCCACCACTCCTCTTTTAGGATCTAGGTGGTGGAGGGTGGGGGTGAATAAATAAGGCAGGTAGTCCTATTTGGATGAGGGAGGTAATCCACTGAGATGGAGAAAGACTGCAAAAAAGTAAAGTCTGAGCAGACAATACTCCAAAGATGATACACGACAGCCAACAACCATATGAAAAAGATGCTTAACATCACTAATCATTAAGGAAATGCAAATCAAAACTACAATGAGATATGGCCCCATACAATTTAGGATGGTTCCTATAGAAAGAAGGAAGGGAAGAAGGAAGAAAATAAGTGTCAGTGAGGATGTGGAGCAAAGGGAACACTTGTGCACTGTTGGTGAGAGTGTAAAATGGTGCAACTGCTATGGAAACAGCATGGAGCTTCCTCAAACAGTTAAAACTAGAACAATGAATGATCCGGCATCCCACGTCTGGACATATATCCAAAAGAATTGAAAGTGGGCTTCAAAAGATATATACAAATTAAAACCACAATGAGATGCCACTTCACACCTGTCAGAATGGCCGTGATCCATAAATCAACAAACAAGTGCTGGCAAGGATGTGGAGAAAGGGGAACCCTTTTGCACTGCTAGTATTTCTGAAGCCACTGTGGAAAGCAGTATGGAGATACCTCAAAAATTAAAAATTGAACTGCCCCATGACTCAGCAATTCCACTTCTGGAAATATATCCAAAGAAACCCAAAACACTAATTCAAAAGCACATATGCACCCCAATGTTCATTGCAGCATTATTTATAACTGCCAAGATATGGATGCAGCCCAAGTGTCCATCAATAGACAAGTGGATAAAATGGAATATTACTCAGCCATTAAAAAAGAGAAATCTTACCATTTGCTACAGCATGGGTGTACTAGAGGGTATTATGCTAAATAAAATAAGTCAGATAGAGAAAGACAAATACCATAGGGTTTCACTCATATGTGAAATCTAAAGAACAAAATAAACAAAAGAGAGTCATAAATGCAGAGAAGACACTGATGGTTGCCAGAGAGGAGTGAATTGGGGGCTGGGTGAAAAAAAAGGAAGGGATTAAGAAGGACTGATTGGCAGCTGCAAAACAGTCCCTGGGAACTGAAGCACAGCAGAGGGAACATAGTCAATAATATTGTGATAATGATGTGTGGTGCCAGGTGGGCACTAGACTTGCTGGGGGGATCGCTTTATAAAGTATATGGTTGTCTAACCTCTATGCTCTACACCTGCAACTAGTACAAAATAATATTAATGTAAATTGTAATTAAAAAATACAATTTTAAAGTTTTTTAAAAAAAGAGATCTTTGCACACTCGTGCTCACGGCAGCACTATTCACAGCAGCCAAGAGGCAGAACTAGCCCAGATGTTCACAGAGATTAATGGCTGAACGAGACACGGTGTATACATACACCATAAACTATTACTCAGTCTTGAAGGGGAAGGAAAGTCTGTCATAGGGTACAACATGGGTGAACCTTGAGAACATTATCCTGCGTGAAGTAAGCCAGTCAAAAAAGACCAGTATTGTATGATTCCACTTGTATAAAGTATCTAAAGTGGTTAAATCCTTAGAAACAGAAAGTAGATTGGTGGCTACCAAAAACTGGGGGGAGAGGGAGAAGGAGGGGGTAGTTGTTATTTCATGGGTACAGAGTTTCAGTTTGGCAAGATGAAAAGTTCTGAAGGTGCCTAATCCAATGGAACTGTATGCTTAGAACTAGTTAAGACCGTAAATGCCATGTTATATGTAGTTTACCTCAATTTTTGTGAAGACAAGGAAGACAAGCTTATCTTTTCACAGGTTTGCTCAGCGTCCTTCCCGATCTCAAGGCTGACAGAAGCTGGTGACTGGAGTCTGCGGCCTCCTGACCCCGCCGCTCGGGACAGAGGGGAGGTATTCTGCATGCAACCAGAGGGGTAAGAAGACGTTGAATCTCCTGGTTTGGATGTCGATAAATATTCGGAATTTGAACAAAACCTCTTCACTTGCATGATCATTCATCTTGGATTTCCCTTTTCCTGAGCGGGATTGCCAAAACACTTGTAAGTGCTCTCCTCGAATACAGAGTCAGGCCCACGTTTATGAGACAGCCCTTTTTTCTTCCCACTTCTTTCAACATCTACCCCCTTGTTCTCGCGTGCTTATGACAGCGTACCTCCCACATACGACTGAAGACAAAAACTTCAAATGAAGTGTTTTATATTAAGGATCCAGGTTATCTAACATACAGTGTAACTAAAGCAGGTTAATGGTGGGAGCAGAGAGGAATATAGGTCAGTGAGTCAACACGCTTCCAGTTCATCTGAGGCCTAGCCGGCTTTTTGGAGGACTCGTGTTTCATTCACTTTTATTCAGTGACGGCTGCTTCACTTCCGCTTTCACTCCCACTGGGAAGGCCACGCTGAGGGGCTTTGAAGTGGTCGTATGAAGGTAAAATGTCATATGATAAAAGCCAGAAATTAAACCAAGAAACAAAACTAGTGGGAATGTATAAAATAAAGTGAGTTTTCCAGCAATTTATGAAGTGACAAACTGTTCATCCCACCCGCCACATGTCAGCCCACATCCAAGTACAAGAACTGAGTTAAATTCAGATGGTAATTACACTTGCTCTGCGAGCTTAGCAAAGCCTTTGACTTGCATCTAATATTTTCCACCCATAAAATGATCATTAATAATATATCCTTCTGACTCAAAACAGCCAACCCTGTTTAAAGGAGAGAGGATGAACCAGGGTTACCAGCATTGAAATTGCTGTCTGATAGACCAGCAGGCTGGGGAGAGACATATTTCCCAGGTCTGGAATCATGGAAGGCAAGAGGCCTTCCCAACTCATGTCCAGGGTAGAAAAAGATTCCATTCCAGTGATGTGGGGTGTGTTCCTCCAAATATTATTGGCCCTGGCTGGTGTGGCTCAATGGGTTGAGTGCAGGCCTGCGAACTAAAAGGTCACAGGTTCGACTCCCAGTCAGGGCACATGCCTGGATTTCGGGCCAGGTCCCCAGTTGGAGGCAAGAGGCAACCAATCGATGTTTCTCTTACACATCAGTGTTTCTCTCCCTCTCTTTCTCCCTCCCTTCCCCTCTCTCTACTAAATTAATAAATAAAATCTTCAAATATTATCCACATACCAACGTGGTCTCCAAAGTGTCAAGTAGTCTTTTGATAGTATGGGTATGTCAGAGGAAAATGTGATCAAATAATTTTGTTTATATAGATTTCAGAAATTTGAAATGCAATATTAAATCATAATTTTCACAGATATCCTACCAACTTTTTTAAAAAATTTATTTATTTTTAGAGACAGGAGAAGGGAGTGATACAGGGTGCAGCCAAGAGGAGGGCCCCAAATAGGGACTTGGAATGGGGTCTAGAACTCAAGGTGTCCAGGAAATATTAGAAAGATATATAGGATGTCCTCACCCCTTCCCCCACCACAGGTGTGAGTTGGGGGATGGGACACATGGAGCAGGGCCTTTGAGAGCTGTTTTGTACAGCAATAGCTTTGCAGCTAACCTCTGGCATGGTCATTTAGCATATCTATAACCTTTAACTGGCTTCACAGACATGTTAAATAGCTGTGGCCATGCTTTGAGCCAGGGGGATGGAAGGGACTTCCACCCAAGATGTAACTGGAGGGCAGGTCCCCCTGGTTACTGCGCTGGTGTGATAGCTTGGACAAGATTGGCTCCATGACAAGGGACCACACCTGCCCAGACACAGCAGCCATAGAGAGAGAGAACCATGCACTTTTGGCAGAGTGGGGACCCCTGCAGCCTTGGTGGGGGAGAACCACATGCTTTTGGCAGAGTGGGGACCCCCGCAGCCTTGGTGAGAGAGGACCACTCAGCTTTGGCCAGGGTGGGGACTCCTGTGGCTTTGGCAAAAGTGAGGACCATGTGGCTTTGGGGTGCTCCCTTTTGCCACTTGGCTTAGCAGGAGAGATTTTGCCTGGAAGAAAAGGGGTGAAAGGACTCTTGCTGGTGGGCCACGAGAAGGTGCCACATGGCTTTGGATTAACTGGAGATCGTGGGGATGACACAGCTGATGGTGCTGGGAACCTGAATCATGGACTTCTGCTTCTTTTCCTGAGATACGGTACCCCAGACTAGGGCAGAGAGAGAAGGAAGGACTGTGTGTCTGTGGGTATCCTAAAGGACTTTAACATTTTAATGAAGACATTGGGTCACTACTTTAAGAATGTATAGCTTTAAATAAACATTTTTTTTTCCTTTTCACAAATCTCTGGCATTGAGAGACATCTTTCCTCTGGTGGCAGGCATAGCGAACCTAGTGGGGGTCCTTTCGGTAATAGTATATCATACCCCTCTTGGGCCTGTTCTGTAACAGGAGGGAGAAAGAAACATCGATCAGTTGCCTCTTATGCACACTCTTCCAGGAACCAAACCCACAACCCAGGCATATGCCCTGATCAGGAATCGAACCTGCAACCTTTCACTTTGCAGGACAACACCTAATCAGTTGAGCCATACCAATCAGGACCCTACTAACATTTTTAATAGTCATTATATTTTTTAAAAGTTATATACCATATTTTTAGGACTATAAGATGCACCAGACCATAAGACACACCTAGGTTTTAGAGGAGAAAAATAGGAAAAAATTTTTGAAGCAAAAAATGTGGTAAAATATTTAATAACCTGTGACCCTGCTCCACCGCCACCCCCCCACACACACACACAGCAAGCCAGGTAAGCTGCATTTGAACTATAAGACACACCCTCATTTTCCTCCCAAATTTGGGGGGTGCATCTTATAGTCTGAAAAATATAGGGGGGTGTGTGTGTGTACATATGTATACATATGCATATGTATATATAAAAAAGATTTTCTCTAATCTTGGAATATTTTCAACTCACTAGCATGTTACTATTGATGTAATATAGTAAAAGCTGATACAGTAGTTAAGAACAAACTTAAAAACTGAACAATTTTCTTCTAAATTGGTATCAACTAATATACACCATTATCATTTCTGTAATATAGTGCAGTTGACAAATGCTTCCAGCTTCATTTCAAACACCATGAGGTAGACAGAACAGTGTTCTCCCATTATTTGGAAGAAACCAAGCTTCCAAACTGTAAGTGGCGTGCCCAAGGCTGAGACAGCACCCGATGCATGCATGGCAGCTCCAGCAAAATCTCAAATGTATTGTAAGAGAACAGAGACACTACCATTCCTTTTTACAAAGATGCATGATTTAGAGGTCTTGGTTTTGTTTTTCTTTTAGCACATGATGAGGGAGCAATTCCATTAAAATGCCATCAACGTGGGTTTTTCTGTTTCATTATACAGTTTATGAATTATCTCATGCATAAATACTTTTTAAATAAAAAGGATTACTTTATGACAATGTAAAGTAAGGATGGTTTTTATTATTTCAACTGGCCTGCTTAATGGTTCTAAAGTGAATCACTTCACCTAATGCTGCAGGGCCAAAATTTCTCAAGTTTTAATGTGGGGGAAAAAAAAAGAATATCAAACTACTTAAGAACAATGGGCCATGTGCAAACAACTGATTGTGGAGTTTGGCTCTTTCACAATAGTTGATGGGTCTTCATTTGTTCGAGAATGAAACCAAAGGCATGTTTTGGGGCATATTTTCACACCACATGCAAATGCTTGTACCAGAACATGAAGAATGACTTTCCAAGGCTAAATGAAGCCAGATTGGAATCCTTCTCTGGGGCAGCACATGCAAGCCATGCTGGCTGGTTTAGCATCTGAATGGGGTCACCCATGAGCTGCACATCATCTCAGCACCATCCAGCCCCATCTGACAGCGCCCACTGCATGTGCCACGATCCTACCGGCTTAGCATTGAGAACTGGTGTCCTCTATGTTCATTTGAAGGCAAGTCTCCTGTGAAAGACATCAAATGATGTCATCCTTCCTATCAGTAATAAACAATTAGCAGTTTTATCAACAATTTTAAAGTTCCAACTTTATGTTTACTACTTAAAAACTCATGGTAAATATATTTTTTACCCAACTGAAAAATTTTGGCCCACATGTTTCTTGAATGCCCATTAGAGGACCTACCGAGAGAAAAGACAGTGAGGAATATGACATGGGGTTTGCCAACTGTATTTACAAGGAACACTCATTTTCCCGTGCAAAGGACCAACTGAAATCATGCGCTGGCAATTCACATTTTACCAATTCCCAGAATTAAAGTAAATTTATGAACAGAATTTTTTCAAAGCCATGTTTTTCTCCCACTCATTTTCTTACATTTTTGATACATGCCAATCTTGTAAATGAGCATCACCAGTAAATGATTAAAATAATAATCTGATAAAAGAAATTAGTAAACTTTTAATTATGTATTTTTCTAATACACATAAAACTTTTTTTCTACTGGTAAAATGATTCCTATTTGACAGGACAGAAAGAAATATCAAAATATTTCAGCATGTTATATAAAAAGTGCCGTGAGAATTAGTTGCACCTGAAATAAAATATTTTGGAAATTATGTTAGATAAAAATCTTAAACTTCTCTAGGGCAAAAAGAAAATACCGTAAAGTCATAAAAGACAAATTGGAAAAAATATATTACAGACAAAAACAAAAAGAGGCTTCTACAATATGTAAGAGGAAGAGAAACAAGCAACAGCAAATGGAGAAAGGATGGGAAGGGCACCACCCAGAGGAGTGGCAGGCACACAGGTCTCCTGCAAGTCGCCAGGGATTCCTGGGGCAGGAAAGAGTGAACAGCACAGAGACACGACTATGGCTTATTAGGCTCTTCCTGGTTGGTGGTAAATATCTGCCCAGCCCATTCAAAACTTTTTCACTCTGTGTCCACGCCCACTAAGCAAGCCTCTGATTTATCATTTGTTTTCTCAGGGTTTTGTAACCTAAATGGCATGAGTTGAATTGTAAATCACCAGTGCATATGTTAGCTCTAGTAACATATACATCAGGGTCATATTAAAAGAAACTAACCTGTTAGGGAATTGGGAGAGGTTAAAGGGTACAAACTTGCAACCAACAGGTAAATAAGTACTGGAGATCTGATGTACAGCACAATGATTATAGACAACAATACTGGATTATAAACTTCACTGTTGCTGAGAGACTAGATCTTAACTGTTCTCACCACAAACAAAGGTGAGAAAATTATGTGATGTGATAGAGGTGTTAGCTGACACTACGGTGGTATACATAAATGTATCAGATCAACATGTTGTAAACCTTAAACCTACAATTACATGTCAATTCTATCTCAATATAAAGAAACTAATACTTTGTAACAGAAATTTATAGATGACAAAATTCCTTCACATTTGCAAGCTATTGTAAATTTGCTTGGGAATCATTTCTCCAGGCCTAATCAACTATGGATAGACTGATAGAAATCAATTTCATGGACTTGCAAAGCCCGAAATCAGACCCTTTAGCACACCGATTCTGTCAGGAATGGGGATACTATAGGGTATACTCAGAATTTCATACAGGGGCCGAGAAAAAAAAAAAGCTGAAAGAATGGACTTGAGGAGGTAATGTGAGAAATAATAAAATTGCTTTCTGATTGCAGCTTGTTCTATCCTGCTCATCCAAAACCAGTTCCACTAGGGGGCAGGCTTTACCTGCAGTCCATGCCTGTCAGTCTGTGCCAGCAAGGTACCAGAGGTGACGTCTGTCCTCCCTCTTCCTCCCCAACTTCCCGTCTTCATTCTTCCTTTTTCCCTCCCAGTTATTCACTTCACGGGTGTATTTGAACACCTACTGTGCCCCTACACCAGGCACAGCACCAGATACTAGGGATACAGACCCAGAGACAAGAGTAAAGTGGAGAAGACAGACATTTAACAAAGTAAATTGTCGGGGGTGGGGATTATAAACCCCATCTTCTTTAACTCAGGCTTGGTTAAAAAAAAAAGATAATGAGAACAGAAGCTAAGGGCCTCAGTCAGCAGTTAACAAACAACTCAAAACAACAGTTCTCAAAATGAGGTCCACAGAACCCTGAGGTCCCTTGGGTGCCTCACAGTTTCCCAAGACTTGCAGACTTCCTGATGAGATCGATGGTGATAGTACAAAGGCAATTTAAAATATATATTGTACAATGAAGTGTGTCAACAGTTAGATGACTTGCAATAGTGAACCAATATTTTCCAAGTGATCAGTGGAAGATGTTACAAAGTCATGGGCAAAAGGTCCATTCAATGTATGAGGTAGTGAAGGAATTTTAATGCAGGAGTACAAAGAGTTCATTGGTATGGTTTCCACAATGGAACAAGACTTGAAGACACTACCACTGATCAAGTATATTATATTAAAGAAGAATTCGGACAACTCTCTTCAAAGGCTTTTATACTCACCCATTCCCTGCCCCATTTCCAGTACACATCCACACGAGGCCACATTTCCTTCATATACTTAAAACAAAACATATTGGTCAAATGCAGAAGCAGGTATAAGAATTTTCCAGTCTTCTATTAAGCCAGACATGAAAGAGGTTTACAAAAAATGTAAAATGATGCCACTTTTCTCATTAATAGTTTTTGTTTTAGAAAGTACAGATTTTCCCTAAAATGTGTTATGTTCGTATGTAAAGGGTTCATTATTTTTATTTCTAAGCAAATTAATAAATATTTTTAAGTTTCTCAGAGTACAAAAGGATCCTAAGACCCAAAACTTGCAGCAATACCTTCTTAAAAGCATGGTGGGAGAAAGCCAATGGAGAACTGAAATAAATAAATCGTCTGTGGAGAGGGAAGGAGGCTGTGGGCGGAGGGTAATTTAATCTAAGACTCCGGAAAAGGTGGGAAAGTTTGAGATGGTTGCCAACAGAAAACCAGGAGGGTGCTGGAAACTAAAGGTTCCCTGGGTTCCTCATGAGCGTTTCCTCTCAGACACCTTTCCTCATTGCTGCCTGTTTGAGCAGGGGCTTTCTTACCTAGAGGCTGCCAGCCCTCCAGCTGTCCTGCCTGTGCCAGAGCCACGCGCTGCAGTGAGTCATGCAGGAAGTGGCGCCTCACTGAGGGTCTCCTGGTTTCCAGGGCACCGTGGGCCTCAGCTGGTGCAGCAGAGCCTGCAGTAGACAGGACTTCACACCCGACCAGTGTGCAGCCCCGGGGCTGTCCATGAGTCGCAGCGGGTAGCACTCTCTGGAAGCCCTCCCCCCACAAAAAGTCAAATTTAGTTCTTAGGGGCACTTCTGAGTTCTGCTGTCCTAGATGCACAAAAGGATTATCTCACTGACCAGCTATTTGCAACATTTTTCATCTCATGGCACACATGAACTACTGTATTTTGTTGTGCATAATGCGCACTTTTATGCTCAAATTTTTGAGGGAAAAATAAAGGTGCACATCATACATGGGTAGATCTAATGCCACATGTAAATATCATAAACGTGTTACTGGCACATAAACTTTCTTGTACCTTGTATCTGTCCTTGTGTTTTGTAGTTATTTATTACATAAAATTTCTTGTACCATATGTTAAAAAATAAATGTTAAAACCCCTTTATAGTACAAAAAAAAAACCAAGTATCTAAATATAAATAAATAATTGAATTAAAAATTTAAATGAAAGATTTTTTTCCCTGAAAGTTTGGGCCAAAAACATGGGTACGCATTATACATGGCAAAATATGGGGTAATTACTAAAATTCTGCAGCACACCAAAAAATATAATTTTTGCCAATCTAAAAAAAATCAGATATAATTTTGATTTGTTCACACCAGACAGCTGCTGTTGTGTTGGCCATTGTCATTTTTTTTTTAGTTTGACAATCTAAGGGAAAAGAGGTCAGTGCCCCTGGCTGAGTAGTCAGGTAGTGCGTGTTTTAAAAATTCTGGTGGCACATCGGTTGAAAATCACTGTCACTGACAGTTGAGAGCAGAGAAGTACTGGATGTCTTTCCTCTGCCCCGTCAGGTACACTCTCTGCCCTCTCTCCTCTGCTGTGTCCAGGAGATTGGCATGCATGGGCCAACTCAACAGACTGCCCAGGTCTCTGCCTTCCAATTGGGTTTGGCCACCGGGGGTTGGCTGCTAGCAGGAGATCAGAGGGCAAGAGAAGGGGAGGGGAGGTCACCCATTCTTCTGATTCCCTCCCAGTTGAGAGTCAACAAGGGGTGTCTGTCTCTCTTCCTAAGACTTCTCTCTCTTTCACCCCTTTAATAAAGGCTCCCTCCCATCACCCCTTCTCAACCCCTCAATTACTGGGACTAACACACTGCCCCTTGTAGCTTTAACTGACCCCACCTGCATCTCTGTAAACAGCCCCTTTGTTAAACTCTTTGCAAATGACCCAGCTTGAGGGTGCTGTTTCCTCCCACCACCTTCACTAAATCAACAAATCTGAGGCCCTTGGACATTTTGGGAGGAGGGGAAATCTGGGGAGATGAACCAGACTTTAACCATTTTGATTTGAACACTGAAAGATATGAGAACTAACTTTTTTGCCAGAGCTGGTAAAGCAGAGCACAAGTTACAGTGTTTGCTTACACAGCTTCCCCTACCTGCCTGCAAACACCTGGGGGGTAAGGTTCATCTTCCGAGTCCCCTGATTGGTAGAGGCTCAAGAAATGGTCATTGACCATAAGTGAACCATAAAGTCTTAGACCAGCCACCTCCTCTCTGCAGGTCTCAATTTCGTTATCTGCAACATCTGGGAGCACTGAATTCTCACCTACTCTGGCTAAGTAGGAAAAACAAAGTCAGTGCAGGGGCAATCGAAATATGTCAGCTTTATCGTTTCAAGGGTGCCAAGTAATATGAACTTGGGTAATGAAGGAGATTGAGCCAAATGTCATGGGAAGTGCTTCTAATCAAATATTTATTTATTTATAATCACCCATGATCACTGAGGTAGGAAACTCATCTGTGTCCCCTGCATGATCCAAGTGTAGCATTTACAATGTCTTGAGTGATATCCTGTGATCTTAGGATGGCCCACTGCTCCCCAGTAAATGTTGACTGCCCTGTTTTCTTGAGCTTCCTGCAAAATGCATCCTGGAGCTTTGTTCCAGGTATTCCACCCGGGACAGGACAACCTTGCCGGTAATTCTTCAGAGTGGTACTCATCTCTGATGAGTGATATAAGACAGGTGATGCAAGTTCTGGGAAGGCAGATGGGGTCACCTTGGCAGCTTCTGGGTGACATGTAGTCTTGGCATATAGAAGCCGATCGGGTCCAACTTCTTGCTCCAAGTGTCTCTATGCCTCACAAAATTTCCGTATCTCATCTAGAACTCCAGGTATTAGAATAAGAGCTGAGTCAACTTCCTTGAGAAATGTGCTGATGGCCATGAGGGAAGTCACCTATGCTGCTTGGGCTACCTGTGAACACGGACCATAAATGGCTGGGCTATACCATGAACCTTGTGGACAAATATTGAGTAGCAGCTGATGGGACCAGTTGTAAGTGGCTATATTTGCTATATATGATGATGTATTTAATGGGGAATAATTTGCATGCATGATGCTCAGGCCAGCTGCAGCCTTGAACGTGTTAAACCGGTTTTCCATGGCTCTACGGTGTGATTTGTCTCTGGAGTCTGGATACAAAGCCACTAGCACGAGCACAGTGGTGTGATAGAATCCAAGGCGATGAGGTGCATCACCAGGTGTGTCTGCAATGCACCGCATCTAGTTCTACTTGAACTAGATCCATATCCTATGGGCAACCATGATACAACCGAACCATCCCACCTCTTGAGATGGCTGTCAGTTCTAAACACCTGATGAAATGCAGGAACCACACTGCATAATATGGTTGCACACACAGAGAGTGAAGGGTGTTTTTGCCCAGCATCATTATTATATAGGGTGAGGAGAGCAGGAACATTCCCCTCAGTAACAGGTGGTGCAACACGTTCAACTTGTAAACCAATGACAGAAACTTTCCTCAAAAGCTGCCGGCCTAGCGCCCTGATTCATCACTGTACACCGAGGGTGTTAGGTGTTCATGTAAGCAGGTTAGATCCTATAATTAACGCACTGTTTTAAAGCAAATGGGCTCTTCAAAGAGGTGCTCCTTCCCCTTAAGGAATTTACCAGAGAACAGGAGCAGATGAAATACCAGAGGCCTGCAGCCAGGACATGCACTATGGCCTCATCTCATCTATATTTGACAGCAAAAGATGTCCTCCTCACATTATTGTGACAAATTGCCAGGTTACAAAACACCATGTACAGCATGATCCCAATTTCATGAAATACTCAAACCCATCTACCTACGTGGGAGGGGGGATCATTCGGAAAAATGTATCCTTATTGCCACATGGTGCGGGAAAGTGTGAATTTATTATCTGCTTTTTTATATAATAGCACCTTAAATTTATTCATTTATTTATTTATTTATTTATTTATTTATTTATTTATTTATTTTTAGACAGAGAGAGGAGGGGAGGGGAGACAGTGGGAGAGGAGACACCAGTTGTTGCTCCACCCATCCATGTGTTCATGGGTTGATTCCTGTATGCGCCCCAATGGAGACCGAACCCTCAAACTTTGACCTTTTGGCTCGACGCCCCAACTGAGCTACCCGGCCAGGGAGGGCTACAATAGCATTTTAAGTAAATCAAATCTATTTCCATTTGGTGTCGGAGGATCAGGAGAGTGTGCCCTTGGAGGGCGAGGCCCCAGCAGCGCAGAGGGACCCAGAGGACCGCAGGTGGCAGGAAGAGGGGCTGCGGGCCGGCTTCCCGCCCGCACACCCCACCCTCGCAGGCTTCCCTTACCCGCGAGGTAGACCCGGGTTTAGCCAGGGACGCGCCTGGGCAAAGGGGACAGGGTGCGGCAGCAGAGGATAGCGTCCTGCCCTCGTGCTGCTCCGGTCCTGCCCTCGTGCTGCTCCGCCCTCGGTGCCGGGGAAGGCGGCGCTCACGGCCCCGGAAGCAGCGGGAAGGAGCCGCACTGGGCCATGGCGGATCCTGCAGCGATACTGGTCATGGGCGTAAGCGGCTCAGGAAAGTAGGTCCGGGAGGGCAGGGGCACGGGGGAGCGCCCGGGAGGAGGGGGGTGCACGGCGGGGGCCGAACCCGGCTCCATTCTGTGCCTGCAGCTACCCGGTGGCCCTGGGAACCTCCCTCCGCTTTGTAGTAAAGTGGGGTTCCGGGACTTGCTCCCTCTTCCCACCCTCCAACCTGCTCGCCCCGAGGCACCTGGCGCGGCACCACATCTGAGATCCGGGGGCTCCATGCATCCTCCGGGATGCGGTTTGTAAAGAGCCGCCTGCTGGGGCACCTGGAGCGGCTGGGGCGGTCACAAGGGCCGTGTTCTGGGGTGGGGAGGTGGGGTGGGCTCTGAACAAGGTGGAGGGTGCAAAGCCCGAAGCGTGGGGGCAAACCTGGTCCCAGGCTCCTGCAGACCTTTGTCAGGCTGGGTGGAGCAGCAGCTCCCTCTTGCGAGGCCCTGGGCTTTCTGATTAGATTTTGGAACTTGAATTTAACCTTGTTTCCCCGTCTTTGATCAGAGTTTACCAGCTACAGATGGAAGAAGTCAGTGTTAAATACGGAGGGAGGCCCCAGAGGGCTTGTGAGGCAGAAGGAACCCTGGCTACTGCAAAGCCTCTTGGCTGGCCGGCTTGGGGGCTGAGGGCGCCAGCCTTTCTTGGCTTCTTGAAATCGAACTTTGCCCTTTATTGGGAACGAGAGCCTCTGCAGCATTCCACCAGAGGCAGCAAAAAACAGAACTTAACTAAAATACCATAACCTTCCAAGGCCCACAGTATTCTGGGTCAGGAACTGTCCGTGTGATCAGGTGTATACTACAGACTCTTTCTTGCCCCGGGTGGGCAGGTTTAGCTTTCCAAAATTATTGTGCATTTTTAGACTCAAATTTTGAGAAATTAAAATAATTTGGGGACTCTGAACTGAAATGAAAATAAAACGTGTTGGCCAAGACTCCCTAACTGATGTATGAGTCGGAGAAGTTGAGAATGTGAGGCTGGCGCCATGTAATGGGAGCCCTTGGTCTTGGTTGTGCCGCTCGGCTGTGTGAGTTTGGGCAGCACGCGTCTTCACCTGAGCTCGGAGGAGGAGATTCTGAACCAGATGATTTCTACAGTTATAATTATGGTTGTGATAGTGATACACTCAGTAAGTAGTTATTGAACTCAATCCTTACTCTGTGTCACCAACTGGACACGGTGACCAGGACAGATAAAACCCCTGCCCTCAAACTAGAGTTTACACTCTAGTGTGGGCGACAGGCAGTAAGTGAATAAACGTATGTCTAGTGTGCCAGGTGGTGGGTGGTGCTCTGGAGGAAAATAGAGGAGGGATAGTGGAAGAAAGTGCCAGGAAGAATGGTCCAGGAAGGTTTCTCAGAGGAAGTGGTATTTGACCAAGACCCACAAAAAGCAAGGGAATAAGCCATGTTGATAGCTGGTGCAAGGGCATTGTAGATAGGGGGGATAGCAAGTGCAAAGACACTGAGGCTTGGCTACTTCGGGGACCAGCAAGGAAGCCAGTGTGGCTGGGTGGGGGGAGATGAGGTCGGAGGAACAGTGCAGATGAAGAGAAGTGGCCGTATGCTGGAGGTATATTGAAGGCAGAGCCAAAAAGATGTGTTGACGGACTGGATACAGGGTGTGACAGGCAGAGAGGAGTCAAGGATAATTCAAGATTTAATTGATCCTGTTATTCAGTATTTTTCTCAAAAAATAAACATCTGTAGAACAGGGGGAAAAAAAACATAGGGAGTTCAATGAGATCTTATATATTGCTTTTTGTGGGGGAAATTAACTGGTAACTAGGTCATTATGTCCTTTAAACTCCTGGAGGAAACTGGGGTCAGGCTCTAGACTCCAGGGTCAAGAGCATCACTCCCACTCCTTCAACATCGTAAAGTTATTGGTGTTCTAATACCACCAGGGCAGCCACCCTTGGATGGAAGGAGGCGCCGCGCAGGTTAGTAAAGAGCAGTCGTTTGAACACCTGTGTCCTTTCCGCAGGTCGACCGTGGGCGCCCTGCTGGCATCCAAGGTAACCTGCCCTAATGACCCCCACTTCCAAGTACCATTGTGTTGTCTCCTATTTCTCTCCCTTTGCCCACCCTTTCTTCTGGCCTATAGTGGTTTGTAAAACTCACCACGGCACCTGCACAAGGTTTGTGAAAACCACTGGAGCAATTTTGTCTTCCTCTCTGGTGATTACGAACCGCAATGAATGAAAAAAGGAGCTGCAGCAGCCCATGAGCGGGGATCTTGAAGTGGCGTCCCAGACCTCCCTCCTGCACTGGCGGCGGCCCTCAGGCTGCTGGTGGTGAACAGGGTGGGCCGCACCGCCTGCCATGTGCAACCTTTCCCTTTGTTCTTAAAGCTAGGATGGAAATTCTATGATGCAGATGACTATCACCCAGAAGAAAATCGAATAAAGATGGGAAAAGGGATTCCGCTGAATGACCAGGTAATGTTCGCTGTTTCCAACACACATATTCCAGCTGAGTGATGCAGGTTCAGATCTTTGCAATGCTTGGTGTAGTTCAGCTCCTAAGTTATGATATAACTCAGGGACACTGCTCCATGATCCAGGCACACAGTGGGGCCTCAGCAAATATTAGCTTTGGCCCTGAACTACTCTTACCTCAGCATCAGAAGCGATGCACCCACTCTTTCCCCCAGCTTGGGCAGGGTCTGCCAGAGCACTTTGTTGAAGAATTTTAATGTGCAGAATGTCATGCCTGAGAGGACCTCATACATGGGGAAGTTCATCTTCCCTTCCCAGGTCCTGTCAGCCTGTACCATCACCAGACTTTGGCATCTACCCCAAGCCACCATGATCTTTGCAATTCAAATCTGGCCCTTTGGAATTTTCCTACCAATCTCAGGGTCAATACCAATGCCTAAACGCCTAATCAGGCATGGTTAGGCCAGAATGACCTTGACCCACTCCACTCTCCTTAGTTGCCATGCACCCCTTCCCTACCTCCGGTGGAGCCACCATGGCCCCTTTCAGCTCCTCCTGCCATGCTCCTTCCCAGGGCCTTTGTACCTGCTGGTCCACAGCCTGGAATGTGCTTGCTTCGCCTGGCCACCAAGTTAGCCCCACTCATCCCTCACATCTCAGCTCCTGTGCCACTTCTGCAAGGAAGTCCTCCCTGACCCACTTAAGTAAAACCTCATACAGCAAACTCTCATGGCGACATACCCCTTACTGCCCTTGTCCCACTTGCAACTTGGCATTTAATGGTGTGAGGAATTGATTAATATTTATCTATGCAACTAAATTTTACTTCCAAAAGGACAGGGACTGTGACCATTTCTGTTAACCATTGTACATCCCCAGGGCCTGACACAGAGTAAATGTCAGAGATTCTTTGTGGCAGATTTGTGAATAAATGAATGAAGGAGAGAAGGAATGAATGCATAGCCACCCTCCATTTGTGTATGCACCATCTCGAGGCCGTTTCCTACAGGTGTCTCTCAAGTCAGACTTACAAACTGTGAATTCGTTGACTAAGCTAGCTGTTTCCCCGGAGACGCTGTAATGGCAAGGTCAAGGTCTGGGTCCACAGAGCAGGGGCCCCGGCCAGGCCCACATGCCAGATGTGTCCAAAGGACAGGACAGCATGGAACTGGCCAAAGACCAGCACTGTTGCTTTCACTCCCTGTGAACTTGGCTCACACCCCATTGTGCCTCCAACATCTCACTCTTCCCTTTGTCCTGCCTTGAAAACTTGAGTCCCTGCCCCATTAGCAGGTCTAAGTCTGCAGCATCCTAAGAGTGCACTTCTCTGCGTCAGTGAGTGTAGCTTGGTTTTGCAATGATTCAAGCCTTGAACCAACAAAATAAATTTGCAACCTTTGACTTGAGAAGATAGGAAGTGAACCATACAAGATAATTTACACGTAACACGCATGCTAGAGATAAGAGACATGATGCAGATAACTGAGCCCTACCACTAAGCTTGTGTGACCTTTGGCAAATGGGTTTGTCTCTCTGCACCTCATTTTCCTCCCCTGAAGTAGGGATTGTACCATTTCATTGAGTTCTTGGGAAGGTTAAATGAGATAAATAAATGCGCAGATCAGTACTCAAAGTATTCAGTATCACTTTTCATTTATTACTGTTCCTAATATCATACCTGTATGGACATGTGTATGTAATGTGAACCATTTCTGTAGTATGTCAGACGTGCCCATGCAAGTCTCATCTTCCACCTTGGTGAGGTGCACATAAGAGTTAAGTTAAAGAAGAAAGTAAAGCAACCCAAATGGACAGACTAAAATGGCATTTAAATGCCCCTCCTACGTTCAAAGGCAAGCCCTGTTAAGTGGACAATATGGATAGGGTGGGAGGAGTAGGAATCAGAAGAGGAATTTATTGTATCCAAGACATGGTTATCAGTTACTGGAAGAAACATAACGAGTTCCTGCATATATTTAGGAGACGCTGTGCAAATTAGCCAGACTTGAGAGAGATGCAGAACAGAGCAAGGGGTAGAACAGCAGATGGTTTGCCTTCCTGACAAAAGCCCCGCAAGTCTAAGAGTGAAGGCATGGGTCATAGCTGAGCTGGCAGGGTCACCCCTCCTGGTCACCCGGCAACCAGCCCTGCCCCTTTGATAACTGTGAGGGGGATCAACCACAGAGTCCTAGGCAAAGGCAGGGGTTCTGCCTGGGGAAAAGTCTTGGGAGGATTTCAGGAAGGCTTTGCGCTCAGAGGGCTGAGGTGTGAAGACAAAGAACCGGAGGTGAATATGCCAGGCACTCCTTAAGGCTGTTTCAGTGAGTGAGATGTAAACCCCAGTTCCTGGGCCACATTTCAGGTGTTCACCAGCTACCTGCGACTGGTGCAGACAGAGGACGTTTCCAGCGCAGCAGAAAGCTCTGCTGGACAGCGCCAGTCTAGAAAGGCATGTTATTAGTGTGATGAGGATGATGATAAAGAACTTGTGAGCTTCCATCAGTGAGCCCCCATGCTGCCCTGGCGGCCCGCAGTCACACTTGGGCAGACTTCAACTTCAAAGGATTTAAAAGAATTTTTTTCCTGGTTATAAACACAATACTTACTCTGTATAGGAATTTTAGAAAGTACTGAAAAATTAACAGAATACATCACTTTTGGTTTCATCTTCCAAAAATACCTATTGATTGAATTGTAGAGGTTTTCCCTCTTTTATTTATATATAAAATACATCCTTTTTACATGCATTCTTTATGGTCCTAAATTCACTTTCACATGGGCCGAATCAGTTCCTTTCCCCTCCGCCACCTTCCCGCTCATTCGTCGCCCCCTCTGCCTCCCCTGCCAGGACGGGAGGGACCCCACCTCCATCTGTTCCGCTGAGCCCCATCTCCCCTCTCCCTCTAACCACCACCCCTTCCAGAGGATACTTTATTTCTCTAGATGTTTCCATCAGACCACTGGAACCACAGGCCCAGGAATCCTCTGCCCTCACAACAGCCTGACTTAACTCTCGGTGGAACATTCATTGTGCCCGCTACTTCTAAGCACCAGGCTAGTGGGGGGGGGGCACCATTCCCCCTCTCACCCTTGCCTGTAGGGATTATCAGGAGTGAGATGACCTTGAACATCAGCTCCAAGAGCATATTCTCACAAATCACTAAGATGGTCAGAAGCTGTAAAAATAAGTAAAATCGAAAAATAAAAAACATTCATAAGGAATGTGTAAATTAAACATGGAAATATAAAATATTTTGGAGTGTACAAAAATGCCATCAACCCAAACTTGCGGGATGTAGTTGAAACACTACAAAGGAAGAAACAGCCTCTGAACACACTTTTGGAAAAATAACAAGAATGGAAAATAATGAGTTAAGTGTTCAAGTAGAAAAAAAAAACTAAAAGGAAGAATGTGATAGAAAATAGAAATTAATGCAGAAATTAATGGAATATAAAACTAGGTGATGAACAAAACTAATTGTTTGACAAATCCCTGGCAAGACTGGTCAGGAAGGTAAAAAACTATTAGGACTAGGAATGAAAAGCAGGCCATGAACAAGTTAATGTTGGTAAACTTGCAGACTTCAATAAAATTGGACAATTTCATTGAAAAACAAATTACTGTGGGAAAATGGGCTTGGATAGCAGTGATCTGATGGCAGAGAGAGTGCTCAGGGGCACTAGGGTCTCCTTCCCCCCCACAGTGAAACCGTGACCTTGCCGGTGCTGCATTTGGCACAAGAATCAGAAATATCCAGAGATCTACCTGTGTGTAGTCTCTTCCTGCTACCTCAGCTGCTGCAGGTACCAAAATTGAATCAAATATAGAAGGCCTGAACATAACTGCTCATTCAGGAAATGGAATCTATAATTGGGGACCTCCCCTCAAAAAAGGCCCCAGGCCCAGATGGTTGGCTTAAACAGCAGACATTTGTTTCTCACAGTTCTGCAAGCTGGAAGCCCAGATCCAAACCAAGATGTCAGCATGGTCAGATTCCTGGTGAGAGCCCTTTCCGGGCTTGCAGATGGCTGCCCTCTTACTGTGCTCTCACCTGGACGAGGCAGGAGAGCATGAGCAGTAGCTCCTGTCTCCCTTTAGAAGGGCACTAACCCCATCATTAGGGCACCACCCTCATGACCTCATTTAACCCAGTTACCTCCCACACCATCACACTGTGGGGGTTAGGGCTTCTGCATGTTAAAATTGGGGGAGACAAATGTTCACTCCATAACAATAATATATGGTATACAATATACAAATATAGAATTAGAGGGAAAGCTACTCATTTTATGAGGCTAGTTTAACCTAGATATCAAAATTTAATATGGACTGTACAAGAAGAAAACCTGCAGGTCTCCATTACATAAATGCAGAAATCCTAAATAAAACCATACTAATCAAATACGTAAAAGCAAGGACTTTTTAAAATGCATCATGTTTCTGGAACATGCATCAAAATAATGAAGGATGAGAGCACAGGCAGGGACCTAGCCGGGATATACCGTGAAATGAGATGGGGTTGGTAACTGTTGAAGCTATGTTACAAGTTCACAGAAGTTTGTTTTGCGCTACTTTGTCTGTTTGAAATTTTCATTGATAAAAAGGTTTGTTGGGGTTTTTTTTAGTGCATTATGGCTGATGAGTATTTACCCCAGGAAGGAAAATGTGACTCAGGAGGATGTCCCTGTGAAACACTGTAGGATTCCAACGTAAACTTCCTGTCTTGTCTTTGGGAAAACAGAAATTTCTCATGATGCTTTTACCTGCCTAGAGTTTTAGTTCAGGAGGGCTTGAAGAAAGGGTAGCTGACCATAGTTGTGAATACTTCCCTGCATTTGAGATCAGAGACACTTAGAGAATCATGCAGTGCAACCAAAGGAGATCTGTGATCATGTTAGAACCAGGGAGAACACATACAACAGGGAGCCGAGATGAGGCAGACACACCCTGGAACATCAGGGCGATCTTCGTTATTGTGAAAAGAGCCCCCGACGCCTGAACCAGGAAAATGTTTCTGTGCCTCACTGCCCAGTGACTTGACCCTCAGCCTTGTGTAGGGCCTACTTCTCAAAACCACTCAGGTCGCTCTGGACTTAACATTCATGAAGAAGATTAACTATGTTTCTGTACAAAATAATACCTGGAAAAGTCACTTTTGTTTGCTTTCATTTCAGGACAGGATTCCATGGCTTTGCAACTTGCATGAAATGTTACTGAGGTAAGAACATCAGGCGTTGGCATAAGCCTGTGAGTAAAGAAGACCCATCAGAAAGGACAGGAAAAAATAGACCCTTGAAGTCACAACTGATTGATGAGAAAAGATCCCAGAAGTGGAATGTTTCTCTATGTGATAACCAACAATGATTTTGATCAGCCACAGATGTGCTCGTGTAGTCCAGTTGGGTTCCGGGGACAAACCTAGACAGCTCCACAACCACTAGCTGGGAATCCTAGCCTCTGGGCTTCTGTGAGCCTGTTTCTTCACTCGAAAAAGTGGTTAAATAGCTCCTAGTCACAGCTTATCGTGAAGAATTAACAAGATGAAGCATGAGTAGTACTTCGAACAGTGTCAGTATGTAAGTGCTTGAAACATGTAACACTTGGCACCTAAGCCATCCCCTGCTTCCACAGGAGCCAACACTCACCAAGCACTTACTACTGTGTGCCCAGCTCAATAAACCCTTTCCTTCTCACAGTTCTATGGGAAGGTCCTCTATGGGCAGCCCCATTTAACAGATGATGCACTGATGGTCAGGGAATTGCATACCTTGCCCAAGATAGTTCAGTTCACCGACAGGAGATGTTTGCCTCAAAACCAGGACAGCCTGAAATCTTGACCACCATTCTCTAATGCCTTCCACTTGGGGGGAAGTCGTACTGGACTCAACCTAGAGTTGACACCAAGTATTTTAAATGTCATAATTCTTTAGCACTTCTTCCTCTTCCCCTGTTTGTTTTTTGTTGTTGTTGTTTTGTTTTTTAAACAGAGATGTATCCTCAGGACAGCATGTGGTGCTAGCCTGTTCAGCTCTGAAGAAAGTGTACAGAGACATCTTAATCCAAGGAAAAGATGGTGCCCTTGTGAAGCATGATGAGCCGGGGAAGGAAGGGAAGCTGGCTGAGGTGAAGCTCTTTGTGGTCCATCTGAGCGGGTCATTTGAGGTCATCTCTGAACGTGTACTCAAAAGAAAAGGACATTTTATGCCCCCTGAGTTACTGCAGTCCCAGTTCCATACTCTGGAGCCTCCATCAGCTCCAGAAAAATTCATCCAAATCAGTGTGGACAAAACTCTTTCAGAGATCATTGCAATAATTGTGAAAGCTGTAAAATGAAATGCAAGTCGTTGCATAGCAGTGGTCCAGAATGGAATTAGCCATAAATTTCTAACCTAATCCAGACATTCCAGCATCCTTTTTGGTACTGTATCCTAAACTCTAATTCAGGTGAACAAACCACAATGTGTTGAGATATGCGTGTTTGGGTGTAATTTTAGGGATTTGTGATACTCTGTCATTACACTCTGGCACATAAGAGGGAACTCTCAATGTAAGGCTTCAATTCAAATTGAAATTCATGGGACCCAATCATATAATATCAGAGGATATTATATGATCAATGCTGAAATCATTGCCTTACTTAGACCATTCTTGATCATGCTGTATTCCAACAAATAAATAAAATTTGGCCATCCTTGGCATCCCTCAGAAATTGGTCTCAGGAGCAGAAATGTGTACGAATTCGACCACTCCCCAGCAAGTCATTTCCTATCACATACTTCCTAATCCTCTGTCCTTGGGTCATTGCAAGATGAGTTAACTAAAAGCACATGTAGTTCACGGATACAAAAAACTGCAAAGATGGAACTTGAGTGAATGAGGCGTGGGATGCGCTGACCCAGTCTTGCCCATCTGAAGCCCATTCACCTATTACATACTACCTTCCCTTTTATCCTTTAGAGATAAGGCATCATATGTATTATTTGCTCAGGTGAGCTTTATTAAGGGGGACATTAGAAAATATTATAGTTGTTTTTTTTTAAAGGCATTGAGGTATTGAGTCTGGTGGGGTTGAGTACTCCCAGGGCTCTGTTCCCAAGCAAGGCCACAGAGAGGCCAAGGTGTGCAGAAGTTCTGCCCTCTGGTGGCCCAGAGGGGATACAGCAAGTGCAAACTGCTCTCCCGGTCCTGAGAACCCCTCCAAACAGCCAAGGGTCACGTCCCTGGGTCAAGGGCAGTGGAATGCTGCTCCCCACCCAGCCCTGTCCACACCCTTGCCCAGCCTCTATGAACTTGGAAGGAGGTGAGAACTGTTTGAAATGGTTCAAAACATATGCCAATGAAAGATTTCCTCAACCCCGCAAATACTACCTACAACCCCTTCTAGCAGGACTTTCCAACTTGCTCCCTACACTGGAGAAAGTTCGGGTTAAACATTTCCCTCTCCTGTAAAGTGGGGACACTGCTTGTCTCATAAGACTGTGATAAGTGAGATAACACCTGCAAAGTGCTAAAACTAAAACCTGACGTACAGACTACCCAACACACATCAGCTCTTGCTATACTTGTCATCCCCTGGAGTCTGAGGGAGCGTGGCCGTAGGACAAAAACTCCTCCTGTTATTCTGACTGTGGAGGAGCTTATGAACCCCTTCTGAGCTTGTCTGAAGCCTTCCTCCTGAATCACTGCCAGGGTCTCCTTCCACCCCTCCCCAGCCCTTGGCCAGGTCAAGTCAGATGTTATAGCAGCATTACTCACAATACCCAGATGATGTAGGTGTCCATCAGCAGGTTAAGGAATCAAATGCAGTGCATCCATACAATGGAATATCATTAGCTGTAAAAGGAAAGGAAGTACTGACACATGCTACAATGTGGATGAACCAGGAAACAGGCTAAGTGACAGAACCCACACAAAAAGGCCATACAACCCCATTTACATGAAACATCCAGAATATATAAATCCAGAGTCAGAACTCAGACTGGAGGTTGCCAGGGGCTGGGCACAGAGGTAAGGGTAATTGCTTAAGGGCTACAGGGTCTCCTTTCCGGGTGATGATAAAAGTTCTGGTTGATGATGGTGATTGCACGACACTGTGAACGTACTTTAACATGCTTGCAACAGTGAGTTCTGTTACTTCCATATCAGCAGTTTTTAGCAAACAAGAGAACCACGAAGCCAAGACGAGCTTATTACCATACGCTAGGACAGCAGGCTAGAATGCATGCCACCTTTTGGAGAGACTTTCCCCAGTGAAAGGGGCTCAGTCAAGCGTACCTAGTTCCTTCCACAGTATTCAACAACCAGGTAGTCACTACTGCCTCAGGAAAAAAGCAACACTGGAGAAGAAAACTGCTCCAACATTTTTCCCCTTCTGGGATGACAGTGTGTAGTAGATTGAGAGAGTCGTAAATTCACAAATTCTTTGAGATTCTACCCACCCAGCAGCAGGGCCTATGGCCCCCCACTCCAGGCAAGGAGAAACTGCTTGACCATTACAATATGGGAGAAATGACACCGGGCCAGTTATGGGCCCGGACCTTTAAAAAAAACTGACAACTTTCGTTTTTCTTAAAATACTTGGTCTTGAAGCCCATCCATCCTCCAAGTAGCCCTGTGGACAGGCTCATGAGTGGGACTGAGACACCAGCTGCACTCCCCGATGGAAGCATGTAGCAATTACACAGCCAGGCACGTAAACCCTCTTGGAAGTCAGTTCTCCAGACCCAGTTGAGTTGCTCCAGCGTTCACATTAAGCCCAGCCAAAACTGCTCATTTGGGAATAAAATCAATGACTGATTTTGTTCCAAGCCACCAAGTGGTGGAGTGTTTTGTTATAAAGCACTCAGTAACCACAACGCAGAGGAAAGTCCCTTCACTTTCTCGGAAGTACAAGGAGTGGAGAATGTGCCTAAATAGGTTTTGGTTTTGTTTTTGTTTTAAATCTAGCTTGAATACCCAGCAGCTACTTTTTATATCCCATTAAGGAATGAGGTCCCACATTTAGCTTTGATCTTCTGAGAGAAATTGTATGGGGACCCCTCTATGCACCTAGCTCTGCTCTAAGCAGGGAGAGTTTAGGACAGGCTGGGTTGTGGATCTGGGATAGGTTACCTAAAAATTAGGGAGTCTGAAAGGCAGCTGTGAACGTGTATGAATGGAAATTACCATCTGAGGATGTGCTTCATCACACTGTCCCAGCTCTGGAAGAACTCTCAAGCACATTGTTTCATCTCACTGAAGCAGAGATGCTGGGCTGTCTCTCCACTTCCCAAGGGGTTGAACACATAGCGCTGTTCCGATGGGCTGGGAAGGTGCCACTCCTACCAACAAGGAAAGGCCGCTCTAAGCTGAGAAAAAGAACCTTCTTTCTCCCTCACATTTTAGTTCATGTCAGGAAGTGCTTGTTTATTCATCTATTTATTAAACCTATTCTGGGGACCAAAAGCTAGTGATGACTGCTTTCTTTCTCTGTATTTTTTGCTAGAAAATAATTACCTCCTACTCTTCCCCTAAATCGAGTCTCTCTCCCCCCGCACAGGATCACTGCCATTAGAATACAAATGTGCTATGTATACTGTGTGGGGCAAAAGTAGGTTTACAGTTATTCATATGGAAAATAGTACTTAATAAATAATATTTTCACGTACTCACAACTGTAAACCTACTTTTGCACCACCCAGTTTAGTGCCTCCAAGCTTAAAAGAATATAAAAGGCAATCTCCTCCACACAGTCACCACTGACCCCATTTCTCTGATTCTCTTCACTGCAAAACTCTGCTAATATCTCCTTGGTTCATTCTAACCAGAATTTTACCCTCAGCAACTCTGTAAAAACCCTATCATCAATGACAGTTCTTCCTTTTATTAAATTTGTAAGTTTAATATCCAACCCATGAGAAGCATCTGAAGTAACAGCACTTAATACAGTTCATTGACCAACTTTACCCTTGAGAAAAGGTCTCTTCACTTGCTTGCAAGACCTTTCTTGGTTTTCACCTCACTACCAGCCTGCGGACCTCCTTTTTGGCGTCCTCTAATCTCCCTGAACATCGTTAGAATAAATCAGGGTTCAGTCTTCGCAAAGTGTGTTTATTGACATTCTCCCTCTAAAATTCATGTAGCCTCAAATTCTCAACCTTGGCACTATCAACTTTGTTGTGGTTTTTTTGGTACAACTCATTAAAAAAATCTGTGCAATTTTTATTTTTAAAAATTTTAACCGTTTGCCCTTCCTTTCCCCCACTTTGGTAACCATAAGCCTGTTCTCTAAATCTATAGGTTGTTTATTCATTTTTGTTTTTTAGATTCCACATGTAAGTGAAATCATAGTTGTCTTTCTTATTTCACTTAGCTTAATACCCTTTAGGTCCACCCATGTTGTTGCAAAGAGCAACATTTCATTTTTTATTGCTCAATAATATACCATTTTATAATGTACACATCTTAATCCATTCATCAATGGACACCTCGGTTGCTTCCACAGCTCAGCTATTGTAAATAATGCTGCAGTGAACATAAGAGTACATATGTATTTTCAAATTAATGTTTTTGTTTTCTTCATATAAAACCCAAGTGATATTGCTGGATTGTATGGCAGCTCTGCTTTTAATTTTTTGAAGAATAGCCAGTTTTCCATACTGGCTGCACCACTTTGCAATCCCACCAAGTCTTAAGAGAGTTCCCTTTTCTCTACATCCTCACCAACACTTATTGTTTGACTTTTTGATGATGCCCACTCACACCATTGTGAGATGGGTTCTCATTCTGGTTTTGATTTGCACTTCCCTGATGATGAGTAACATCAAGCATTTCATGTCTGTTGGCATGTCTTCTTTGGAGAAATGTCCATTCAAGTCCTCTGCCATTTTTTTATTGGCTTGTTTAGGGGTTTTTGGTGTTGAGGTGCATGAGTTCCTCATGTAGTTTGGATATTAACCCCTTTTTTGGATGTCATTTGCAGATACCTTCCCTTAACACAGTAGGTTCTTTTTGTTGATTTTCCTCACCACGCAAAAACTTTTTAACATGATATACAAAGTTTGTCCGGAAAAAGTCCAGCCATCGTTAACATAACAAGAACAGTTTGTGCAGCATTGATATAACCTGGCAGCCAAGGAGACTGGATGGGAAAGAACATGTATGAACAATGACAACTTCACTGTACTAGTCAGTGTGGGCGGTAGATGGCATTGAGTGAGCAAGCGTACTGGGGTGGCCGGCGCATTCAAAACAACTGCGTGAGTAGTGCAATGAATCTGCATCCAATTCTGCATTGAGCTTGAACATTCCTCCGCAGAAACTATCTGGATGGCTCAGAAGGCTGCAAGATGACTCAGTTTTCAGAGCACAAGTTTTTCACCTAAGTTAAATTTATTCCTAGCTAATTTATGCTTTTTTTTTTTTTTTAAATTTAATTGTTCAAGTAGTTTTCTGCCTTTTACCCCCATCCCAGGCCAGCACCTCCACCCTCCCCACCTCCCTCCCATTTCCACCCCCCCCCATCGTTATTGTCCATGTGTCCTTTATACTTGTTCCTGCAAACTGTTCATCCCTTTCCCCTGAAATTCCCTCCCCTCTCCCCTCTGGTCACTGTCAGCCTGTTGTCAATTTCAGTATCTCTGGTTATATTTTGCTGGTTTGTTTTGTTGATTAGGTTCCTATAAAAGGTGAGATCAACTTATGCCTTTTGATTCAAGTGTTAATGGGTTTTCTTAATTTCTCCTTTTGATATTTTATTGATGTTATTGGTGAGAAAAATCAAGATTTCTGTATTTTGATTTTGCATCGTGCAACTTTACTGAATTAGTTCTAGTAGTTTTTCGGTGGAGACTTTGGAGTTTTCTATATATAGTACCATGTCATCTACAAAGTTTTATTTCTTCCTTTTTGTTTTAGATGCCTTTTCTCTTTCTTGTCTCATTGCTCTGGCTAGGACTACCAATACTATGTGGAATAGAAGTGGTGACAGTGAGCATCCTCATCTTAGAGGGAAAGCTTGTCCTTTAACATTTCAGCCAAGCTGTCTTTATTGTGAGAGACTGTCCTGTGCATCACAGAATGTTTAGCAACATTTTTGGCCTCTACTCACTAGATGCCAATAGACCCAATCATGATGTCAAAAACGTGTGCCCATATATTGCCAAAAGCCCCCTGAGGAGCAAACTGCTTCTGGTTGAGAGCCACCAGTCTTATCCTTTGGCTTTAAATACCAGATACATAAAAGGGAGAGCCCCCCCCCCCACCCCCACAAAACAGAACTTATTTATAAAAAATTGTGTATTTATTCTTACATGTTTAAACTTCAGCCACCTTCAAAGTACTCTCCATTTGATGTGATACACCTATCGAGACGTCTTTTTCCACTGCTCAAAAAGTTTTTGAACTCATCAATTTTGATGCCTTTTAGTGCTCTTCTTTTTTTTTTTAACCTCTTCCACATCAGCAAAATGTTTCCCTTTGAGGACTTTTTTCATCCAAGGAAACAAAAAAGTCACTTGGTGTGACATCAGGTGAATAGGGAGGGTGGAGCATGGGCGGGGGGGTCATTCTGTTTTGGTCAAAAACTGAACACCAGGCACAGTGTAGGAAGGTGCAATAGTAAATCACCCATCATGAAATGGGCAAACACATTGAAAGAGCCTTCAAAAAAATTCCAATGAAGCAGAACGCAGCCTCTCACAACAATGGCAGCTGGCACACTGATACAGATGGGCTTCTAGAACACTCACCTACTGGGGAAAGCCTGTTCTACAAGGGGCCTACCTTCCAGAAGATAATTCTTTCTTTTTGGTCCCCCCTTGTACGCTGGCAATTGCATAGCCTGATCCTCTCCTCCAATTGCCTTCTTCTTCTCTGCATTTACATGCATACTAAATATATCCCACTTTAAATGTCAAAACTAAACCTCCGATTTACACTCCTCTTCATATGTGCCTCTCTTCCTTGTCTGCCTTGCTCAATAATTGATACCTCTCTTGTGCTTACCTTCACACATTTATCCATCAGTAAATCGTAAAGCCTTTGTCTTCAAAGCATACCCCAAATCTGACTTCTTACCGCCCCCCACCGCTGCCAACCTAGCCTAAGGCTGTATGATCTCTCACTAAGATTACTGCCTCCTAAGGTCACTCTGCTGCCACCCTGGCCACCCTATTCCGGTAGGTCTGTAGGTCTCATATGGTACCTTGTTAGAAGTGGAAATTCTCCTCCAACCCCAGAACCAGTAAATCAGAATCTCCGAGGACAGGACACAAAGGATGGCGTGTTAAGTCCTCCACATCAAACATCTAAACCACTCCCGTGCTCCTCTCTCTCCAATCATATCCTTAAACCACTTTCACCCCTGCAGTCTTATCAAACTCCCTGTTCTAAACACATACTCACATTACAGAGCTTGTTCTTTACTTGTACCACTCTTCCCTGGAAAATTATTCACAATCCCAAATAGATATTCTTCGAGTCTCTATTTAAACATCACCTTCTCAATGAGGCCTTCTCTGACTGCTCTCTATAAAGTAAGAACACCTTCTTCCATTCTGAACCAGCCTTAATTTTCAACAAAGCACTTGTCACTGGCTCACAAAGTATATACGTGTGTTTTGTTTATTGTCTGTCTCCCTAGGTTCTACTATGTAAACTCCATATGGACAGAATTTTGTTTTATTTACTGCTATACTTCGAACAAGTGGAAAAGAACCTGGTACTGGTCAGATGTTCAATAAGTGTTGACTTTCTGAGGCAATGGTTGCTTAAAGGAAAGATACAAAGAAGGCGAGGAAAACACAGTGTTGTTTAAGTAACAGAAGAAAATTTCAGCAGACAACAAACAAAGCCCACCAAAACTGTAAGGTGAATGACAGGACAAAATGCAGCAGTTGACAGTAAAGGCTAAGTGGTTCAGAGTAAATCAATCACTTTTTAGCAACAGAACTGAGCCCAGAAGGAATGTAGACTTTATATAAGCTGAAGACGACGGATGAAATTCCAGAGAAGAGAATACCATGCATAATACCGGACAAGTAGAGATTTGCTAAGTATGGTTTTCCCAAAGTGTGCTCATTGGAAATAGCATTACCTTGAATAGTTAACTTAAAGGTCGGAAAAGGCTGGGTTAAACAATTTTAAACAGGCTTCTTCAATGCAAGACTTCTTGTTGACTTTAACATGTTTAATTTAATGTTAACCTCTAAGAGATAAACTTTAGCATGCAGTATTTCCCTGTCTCAATCACACCACCTTTTTTGTTTTGGTCAAGCATAGAGACACATGGCCTAACTTCACTTTTATCACTAATGTCAGTGATATTTTTCTGTCCTATTTTGTTGTAATTTGCCTGATGTTTCCCCAAACAAAAGACCCCTTTCATTATTATATTTAAGCCAAGTCAAACTCCTCTGAATACAAAGAGGCCAGCTGAAGATAGCACAGTCTCACAAATATTTCACTTGGGAAATAAAATCCTGAAATATTTTCACACTCCTTTCTTTATTCTATTTGTATTAATCCAATGACAACAATTTAAGCCCACAGCATTTGAAGCATCTTTTTAATGCTTTTTAGAATTTTCAGTATTTTGAACCCCTTAAAAGATATTCAGATCCAGGATAAACATAATAGAAACATCAGAAAAAAAATCATACCACTGCAGCAGCTGAAAGGTCCTTAAGAGTCCAGTGTGCCACACAGGCCTCACCACCACCTCTATAATGAAGACATCACGACGCCTTTACTCAAAGGCAAATAACCAGTCAGGTGCCCAAAAAAGCAAGCAGAGCCCAGGTCACCTAACTTCCCAATTGGCTATCTTTTTAACACATAACATAGTATGTACATATTTAAGCTGAGGAGACTTTAAAAATAATATAAAGCATTATACAATCTGAGGTAAATCAACTCTTAAAGACATCTTTTTCTTTCTACAAAAGAGGCGAGACGAACCAAGTGTAAAAGCTAGAGATTTATTGTTATTTTTGATTAATAAACTGTCAAATTAGTTATGACACTACCCCATACTGTATACCAACATTTACAGAAGTTTTTAAACCAGACTGCGGCATAAGGTAGAGAGAGCAAAGACACATGAACATCATCCTTAACAACGTCTTCTAGCCATGCCTCCACCTTGACCATCACACAGGTTTTCCTCCTGGGGAAAGTGTCAGAACAGTGCACCAGTTGGTGGACAACCTGACCTCTTGACCCTTTTTAATAGCAAGCAACTTACAGAAGTAATAGAATTCAACTTGTATTTCCTGTGATTTTATTGGTCTGAACTCATTTTAGGTAACTTCAACATTTTAATTTCCTGTACATGAGAGACTACAATGACCTAAGAGAATACTGAACCAGAGTCAGCCAAATTATATTACTGACCCCAAAGTTATGTTTTAATTGGTCCTAAAGGAATGTACCACACCAACAATTTGAGAGTTAGGCAAACAGAACTTTTCTGGGGAGGAAAGAAAAAGGCTGTAGAACAGCCAAATGTACTCAACATTGTTAAAACGGCTCTTTGTTTTTCACCCCTGAATGATACTTGTTTACTACACTATAAGCACAGAAATCCTAACAGAATCTTGGTTGCCAGTATTATTTAGGCTGGCCCAATCCAGGATAGATCCCCGCCCCCTCCCTCAAGTTTCCCTTCTCTGAGGCTCTGAAAAGCACAATATTTAACTATTCCTTAATAAAACTACCAAAACACTTCAGAAACAAGTAGCTCACAAATCATTTTAAATTCATGTATTGCCTGTGCATAAGAAATCTGAAAACCCAAAAGATAGTTCTATTTTTATATGGTGATTAAAAATAACTGAAGCATCAAGACACTTTCAGTGAAAGCAACATATTTCAATTACAAACTGTAATGCCTGTTAAACTACCTATGGGAGAAGCTGAAAAGTCCTAGGCAAATGCACTTTTGGGTTATACTACAGTGCTCCTTCAGTCAGCACAAAAATTAAGGTAAGTTACAATCAATCAGTGAATGCTGACACAATGTTACATTATGATGTCTGTACAATTTAAATGTCCTTAAGAGATAACCAGAATCAGCTTTTCTACTCAACAAACCTGACCAACTGGCACTTTTGCTGAGAGATGTTTTATCAAAGATGCTGTAAGATTCTACACAATTAGGAAATACTTTAAAGTATGTCCTTATCTTTACTTTTTTGGTTACAAGTGTTTTGCTCAGAGAATCTACTGCAGTATGTTTCTAGAAATGCAGTCCCAAATGTGCATAATATATTGTATACAAATAAAGTAAAACTGTCAGTAGTATAAATCTTACAGCATTTTGTTTGCAAAAAACACATGCCAAAGTCACAATAAGCAATATTGTACCACAAATTATAGAGCGCAAATGATTTGCTTCTTTTAATGCTTTTATTCTACATAAATTACTATCATAGGCTAATGTTTAAAAAGCAAATAAATCGGGCAGATACGGGACAAAAATCTGTTCACCCAACTATAAATGGTGATATTTGTTTAAAAATTACAAGAAATGCGGAAGTGTTTGATGCATGCAGTAGCCTTAAATGAAAAAGCATTGATTCCCATTGTTCCAGAAAAGAAAAAAGAAAAAAAAAGGAAACAGAGAACCCACACGTCTTACTGCACTCCACCTTAAAATGCATCATACTGGGTTTGTTTATAACAGCACAGAATTCCAAAAGTCAAAAAGAAATAAAGCAGGTATTTTAAAGATTTAAGAGCCGTTATCAAAAATAAATTACATTTTTTCAAGATACAGAAATGCTGCTATGATGGCTGGGAGCCCAGTAACCGTTCAATAGCTGCGTTGATATCGCCTCCTGTTGCTATCAGCGCTTGCAAGTTTGCTTCACGGTTCAAAAACCCCATTGCACTGAGCTGTTCCAGTTGTTGCTGAAATCTGACTTCTGGATTCTGTAGCTGTTAAAGAAAAAGAAAAATTAACCAAAACTCCAAGCTACAAAAGCACTGGCCTGTCTCTTGAAGCTTTTTCAACATACTTAAAAGTCCATTAGCACTTTATTTTGCTATTTAAGTAGTCTAATTTATACCTAAACAATCATGTCAAATAAACCACATACTTAAAAATGTAGCTTAGTAAACCTCAACCATTATTTTACAAGTATTTAAGAAGCCCAAGAACAAGTAAGAAATCTGTATATGCAAAAAGTTTAGAATTAGATGATTTATTTTGTAGCTACTGACCAACTTGGTAATTACAAAAGCCAGTGTCCTCATATATAAAATTCTAAAGTTGTAATGAGGCTTAGAATATGGATTCAATTTCTGCATTGGCCAATCACAATCTTCAGAAGAGGTCCAGTCTCAGGCCCAAAGACCGTACTTCTGATAATTCAGCAGTGCCATCCTTCTTCACAAATGAGGTAAGAGAAAAATGCACCAATGATCAACCAACCAGGCCCACCCAACAATGGGGAAGACTACAGATTGTGCAACTTTATATAACAACTCTCTGTCCAACATCTAAAATCTTCTCCTCTTATTAAGTCCATGGATATTTATTGAGTCAGAAGCTATGCTAGGAATCAGGATACAAATACTTGTATAAGATAAAACCCTGCCCTGTTTATTATATTTAATAAGGCTTCAAAATCATTAAGCATGCTATATTGTTACCATGCAGAAGTTTGGAGGCAACCTACATAATAGGTTTGAACTGCAGTAATCTTTGCATAATGGCAGACTCTGGGTCAAGCCAGTAAATGTTTCCAGATGCAAGAACATTATTATCAGCCCACATGTTTTAGACATATTTATGAGGTGTATACATGTAACACAAGTTACCACAGGAGGTAGTAGTGGGTGGAATGAGGTAGCCAGGATTTTTTTCCCTTGGTTTTTATTAATACTATTGCAGATGTCCCCATTTCCCCCTCCTCATTGCCCCAGCTCCCCCTTCACTCCAGCAATAACAACACTGTGGTCTGTGTATATGGGTTATGCATGTATACTCTTTGGCTAATAATCCCTTCACTTCCTTTCATCCAGTCTCACCCTCCCCCACCCCTCTGACAGCTGTCAGTCTGTTCCATGCCTGTTTCTAGGTAGTTAGGTTCTTTTTTAAGTCAAAATACAAAGACTAGATAGAATATAGTTGATCAGGAGGTACCTGGGATAACTGAGTTTCTCATTCCTCCCTGACAAACTTTACAAACTCAACATAATACATTTTTTGAAGGCACCTTATAAAAAGTAAGGCAGAGTTTTAGCACTTCTCTACAACCAAAACATTTCCTTTAGTGTCTGATATAGTACTGAAGTTAACAATTTTTATAGTGCCTGCTTTAGAATCAATATTCTCAAGACCATACTTTTGATTACGGTCTAAACTCAAAAGGACTGTCACATTCTTTTCTTTCTTTTTCTTGAGGGGGAGGGGATTTATAACATTAAGGAATGCAAAATGTGAGCAAAAAAGAACCACTACCTGAGGATTTACTCCAGCTAGAGCCTGCAGCATCTGCTGGATAAACTGCTGGTGTCCAGGTTCGGTGGTTGCTGCTGTGGGACTTGGGTTTTCACTAGGGGCAGAGCTAGAGCTGTTGGTTCCTGAAGAGCCTCCAGTGCCTCCTAATGCCCCTAGGCCAGGAGTAAACCTAGGGAAAGCACAAGTTGGTAATAAACCTAAATTCCTACAAAACAAGAGGCCAGATCAAGCCAGCTGTTAATAAATCAGTGACATTTTAACATAACATTAGCTAAGTTACACTCTTTAAATGAGTTTTTTTGTTGTTGTTGTTTTTACTTTGAAAGCTCTGTCTTAAAAACAATCTCAACAAAAAGATAAAAAGATATTAAGTCTAAAGCTCTCCAAGAGAGCCTTCACTGGTGTAGATGGGTTGAGTGTCTTTCCCAAAAACCAAAAGGTCACCACTTCGATTCCCAATCTGGACACATGCCTGGGTTGTGGGGCCAGGTCTTCAGTTGGGGGCGTGCAAGAGGCAGCCCATTGATGTTTCTTTCTAAATCGATGTTTTTCTCCCTGTTTCTCCCTCCCTTCCCCTCTCTCTAAAAATAAATAAGCAAATAAATCTTTCAATTCTCCAAAAGAGAAAGTTAACTGTTGTGCACTTTCATAATCTTCCTCAAATAAGCCTACCCCGGGATGAGGCCAGGGGCTTCCGTTGCTAATGTCTGTAAACCCTGCTGAATCTGCAACAAGGCCTGCATTGCTCTAGGGTTTGACATTGCTGATAACGTATCAGGATTCTGCATCTAGGGAAGAAAAAAAAACAGTGGTTATAGGGGAATTACAATCAGTGAAGGTAAAATTAAATGTTTTCTTTGTTATGTTTCTGGAGAAAATAAAAGGCTTTATTGCTAGACACTGGTAATCCATAAGTCCTTTCCCAAAATAAACACAAGCACCTCCTTTCTGACAGCAAGCCTAGTGTGCAAATTGTTATTCGATCTCCTCCCAAATCCATCATGAAAGCCATTTTTTCATAATACAAGACAATTAGGGGTTCCTCTAGAAGCCACATCTGGTTCCCTCTCTCCAACAGAAAATAAAAGTATTATTTCTAAGAGACAACTCCAAATGCACAGTTAATGTAACAACATAATATGGTGAAGGCCACATATTCCTCCTGATCCAGTGTTATTTGTTGCTGATATAACAATTTTCTCCAGTAAACTCAACTGTAAAATAATAGTTCCAAATGTGAAGTTAATACATACGTCCTGAGTTCGGCTTCACTACTTTCAATATGTACCACCTGACTAACCAATATAGCTAGGTGTACATCGTTACAATAGATCAAAAGCACTAACAAATCTTGGATAATGGTTTATAGGCTAAGAACCATTTAAGCCCTACAACTACCAAGATTGACTTCAAACACCAAGACTGACTTCATCTTTTTAAATACTAAAATGCCATGGCAAGCTGAAGTACTTCTGAATAAAATCTTCCTTACATGACAACACAGACAATTTTAATCTTGCTAATTCTGAGTCTGAGGAAATGTGATCAATCCCCCTTGAAAACCAGGTGATCTATTAATTTCAAGGAATTAAAACATTACAAAAAAACCAAACCTATAAAATAGGATAGGGTAGCTCTTTCCTGTTACTCAAGATTAGTTAAACCAAAATGCGTGACATAGACACAATGAAGTACTTCAAAGTTAACAAAGTGAAAGAAAATGGTTTATGGTATTAAGAAAGCATTCAAAATCCTAAATCCTCAAAAGCAAAAACAAAACAGTCCTTTCCTCAGAATTTGTTTAAGAAATATAAGCATAAACAAAAGGTCAGCAGTGAATGGGGATCAGTTAAGATCAAGCTGAATTCTCTGCAAACTGACAGCATTACCAGACTCCAGTCTACGTTTTGCTATCAGCCAGAGAGCAAAGGAAAAGGTTTATCAAACTTTTTCAAGCAATCATTACCAAAGATAGCTAGCATCTTTTCTTACTCACTTGTTGGAGGAAAGTTGGGAGCTGTTGTCTCATTTGTTCTTGAAGCTGAGGATTTCCAGCAAATAGGGGATTATTCAGCATCATCTATGGGGCAAGTGTTCAAACAATTTTAACTGGAAATATCTGAAACAAGTAATGTACCTTGCTTAATAGTCCATCTTCCCCCAACTGCCTAACCTGGCATTTAAAAAGGAGGAAGGCAGAACATGAATAAAAAAGAAAGGGAAGATACTGTCCACAAGAGTGATCTCCGGAAAAAATACAAAAGGCATCCACTCTGTCAATGAGAATGGTGATTATGATGACATTCAATATCCTAAAAATTAAAAGCAATCATTTTCTTAGGCTCTTCTTTGAGCAAAGATACCTGCCCTTGAAAGAAAAATGGGAGTAACTGGCATTCACAGAATACATTTTCTGCTACACCAACAGAATAAACACCACATGAAACTATAATTGGCTTGCTAAGACACCTCAACACACAAGTAGCAAGTACAAAGAAAATCTAGATCTGGAATCACTATAATAGCCCACTACGAAACAGCTAATATTAGGTCCAGAAAAATACCACCACAGAACAGCAACCACCTTGCCAGAGAAATGGAGCAACCACCTAGGTAAAAATCAGCCCAGGACTAGCATCAACAGATCTCTGGGGAAAGTATTAAAATACTTTTAAGATCTGAAAGATGTAAATCCATTTAAGAACACCAAGATTAGCCTTTGGATTGCACCGCACTATCACCAGAGATGAGAGAAGTGTCATGCTCCTTAACCATCCAATAGTTATTAGAATTAAAAAGTCGGGGTCAGTGTTAACATGACGCTAGATACCTGAAAATAAAATTACAATGCACACTCAGCATAACCAGAAACTAGTACATTCTCATAGCTTTGAAAAAGACAAATTTTGTGTCAGTTTTTCCCCAGAGTGAAAAGTCAACTAAGAATGATTTACTGATAGCCTATTTACTGGCCCAAAGTTGGGGGAAAATGATCCTTGCCCTAAGTTGTTAACCATTTATGAGTAATTGTATGTAAATATTGGAAGTACAGAGAATTCCTCTCTCCCTCCTTTAGCTAATCTTTTGTTGCAATGTGGATTACTTCATTTTTTTTTAGAAGTATCTAAAGCAAAAGTTAAATAATGTTTTATAGACATACAGTATTTATTTCAAAGTGACCAGTAAGTTCACAGTAAATAAAGTAATACCTACTCGAGATCAACAAACCTGCATCTTTATTGGCTCCAGTCAAAACTTTTTATTACAAACATATTAATGAAGTTATCACTTTTTATCTTGCAGAATTCAAGTTATTTAAAAAAGCATGGCACTGGATATTTCTAACTTACCTGTTTATGTCTAAAAATCAAAATCAGAATAGAGAACTACAAACTTTAAACTGCTCGTAACCACAGTACATTGTAAATATTTCTAAATTGTCTGTAATAAAAGACACTTGTATCTAGCCTTCGTCAACATTTTGCTTTAAAGTTAAAAGTAGAATAGAGGCAAGTCCTCAAGTTACTTCATAGATATAGAATTGTTAGTTAAAATGGCTGGGAATGTATCTGTTAAAGTCAAATTTTAAAGCAAGATTGCACATTCAACATTAACTATTAGTCAAATATACATTTAAAAACACAAATAAGATCACTTTACATACATAATTCCACATTTATTTTAAACAAAAGTGCAATAACAGTTAAATGTGGCATTTAATACTAATATATTCAGTGTGATAATCTGCATGTGACTAAAACAACAAAATTTACCTACAATACATAAAATTAAGTATACATAAAAATTAACCTAAAAACTTGTTCTTGGGAGGGAAGGAGGAAAGGAGCAAAGAAGGAAAGGAGTGAGGGGGAAAATAAAAAAACTTGTTCTCTATTTCCAATTCCACAAATTTTAAGAGGGCGGATGTTATTGCTAATGACTACAGCTCTAAGATATATGCTATATACTTGAAACAATTAATGTCACAGACTTTAGGAAGTAAAAACAATTTTACTTGACGTAATGAAGAAAGTGATTATCTTTAAAAAGTTTTTAAAGTTTTAGAAATGGAAATAAACTATAAACTAAATCATTTCAAATTCATAACACTCTATGGAAACCATTCTTTAAAAATAGCAATTATAAACTATATGTGATCAAGGCTTGTCTCACATTCTCCAAGGTTTTCCAAGACCAGTGGTTCTTAACCTAGGGGTACATCAGAATAATCTAGGGAACTTGGGGGTTTAAAGGGAAAAAAAAAAAAGATCCAATGCAGTTATACCAAAATCTCTCAGGATGGGAAGCTCCCAAAGTGATCCTTAACACTCAGCTAGGGTGGAGACCCACTAATTCTTTTCATAATGGCTTAATAACAATTTAGATAAATGAATAAATTCAAATTTGGTGGTGATGGTGGTCCATAATGGAAAAATTGGACTATTGCTCCCACAAATCTCTCTCTGCTTTCAGGCTACTTTATAACAGTCACTTGAACATGACTATTATTCAGAATCTGTATGATCTAATAAATAAAAGTATTTCAAGTGTATTAATACTGTTCTTAATCACTTTCAAGACTTACATTTCGCAAAAGAAATCTATCTTTGAAAGAGAAAGCAATCCAAAGCTTTTGTATTCATCCCGTAAATCACCATTATGTACACACAAAGTAAATCTGCACTGAACTTCTACCCAGTGAATGACAGAACTGAGGCTGCAAAGAAAGAAACTGTACAAAAAGTGGAGATGCAGGTTACCTATTTTTCAGGTGTGTGTTAACGCAGCACACAACATAAATACGCCAAAATCACAATTATTTGATTAGGCTACTTCAATTCACACGGCACAGTCCTTTTCAAATTCAATTACAAACTCACCTGTGCAGCAAGGTCAGGGTTCTGGCTTAGTGACTGCATCATGCTTCTCATGTAGGGGGCAGACAACATGTTTTGCATAAGTTGTGGGTTTTCAGTTATTTGTTGCAACAAGCTCTGCATTCCTGGTGTGTTGAACATACTAGCTGAAAGTTTAAAAAAAAGTACTGTATCAAGTACAAGATACATAAACAAAAGTGAAGGTTTTAAAGCCATATGTACACTGTGCATAATTTTAGCAATTGCTAGCAAGTACGTATATTACTTATCAATTTAACTAATAAAGAATTTTAAAACTAAGATCTCCAAAACTATATGCCCAACATATACCAGTAAAAGAGGGCTAATGGATTTTAAACATTCTGGTTGTATTCACAGTAAAAAAATCACATCTAATGGAAAAGTTAAGTTCTGTAGTCTATTTAAGCAAAAACTGGGTATGATCCAAATTACTATTGAAAAATTCCCTTAAATTGAGTAAGTCTGAGCCAACTTTTCCTCCAGGATCACTAAATTAGAATCATACTGAGCACTCAATATGTTCATACTTATAAATAAAAAAGCCTTCTCACTAATGAAAAAATAAATGAAGGCCTCCAACACATTTTCTTTGCATACTGGCACTCATTGATAAAATGGCAGATACATTTAACATTTCAGAGGCCAGACAGCACAGTGACTAAGAGTAGTGTCTGGAGCCATATTATGTGCCTGGTTTCAAATCTAACCTAACTATATAATTTTGGAGAAATTATATGGCTTTTTCATACTTCAGTTTTTCCATCCATAAAATGAGGTTAATAGTCTCTATTTCATAGCCTGGTTGTGACAGATAAATTAGATAATGTGTAAATTGCTTATTACTACTATTCTCTAGTTTTCCTTGTTTTTGTTTTACTGAGCACTACAGCTAGATTTATGTGAAATCAACTTCTTTCAAAATTAAATAATTTGTTCAATATATATCCAGATTTTTACTTGCTGACTAAACTCAAATATATTCTCAAATTCATGTGTACTTATTAACTCATTAGCTTTTTCATTTTTCTTATGTTCTCATTCTATCCATTGTTGTTTTATCAGACATAAAACATTGGACTCTTCCCATGTGTCTTTCCAGATTATAATTCTGCTGCTATTTGGTTTTTGTAAGAGTTTGTGAGCCAAACTGACAACACACATGGAAGCAGGATCTCGAGTGCTTCCACAGTTCTGCTGGGTTTTTAAAGATAATTTTGCTTTTCCTATTTTTCTCATGTTGTTGTAATTTGGTTTTCTTCCACATCCTAGAGTCCAAGAATATTCTGAGACAGGGTGACAAACATGCCCTGTAACCTGTTTCTGTATAGCCCAGGAGCTTAAAATAATTTTTACATTTTTTAAATGGTTAAAAAAAACAGTATTTTTCAATGGAATCCCTGTCAAAATACCAACGCTATATTTCACAGAACAAGAACAAATAATCTAAAATGTATATGAAACCACAAAAGACCATGAACAAGCTATAGCAATCTTGAGGAAAAAACAACAAATTTGGAGGTATCATACTACCTGCTACCAAAATATACTTCAAAGCTATAGTAATCAAAACAGCATACTACTGGCATAAAAACAGACTTATAGAACAATGGAACAGAATACAGGGCCCAGAAATAAACCCACATCTATATGGCCAATTAATATTTAACAAAGGAGGCAAAAACATACAACAGGGTAAAGACAGTCTATTCAATAAATGGTCTTAGAAAAATTGGACAGATACATGCCAAAAAAATGAAACCACCACCTTCTTATGCCATACACAAGAATAAACTCTAAATGGATTAAGACACTAATGTAAGACTCAAACTGTAAAACTTCTACATGAAAACACAGGCAGTAAAATCTCTGACATTTCTCTAAGCAATTACTTTTTCTGATATATCTCCTCAGGCAAGGGAAAGAAAAGAAAAAGTAAACAAATGGGACTAAATCAAACTAAATAGTTTCTGAACAGCAAAGACCACCACCAACAAAATGAAAAGACAATGACACATCCCATAAAGGGATGATATCCAAAATTTATAAAAATCTCATACAATGCAACACCAAAAAAAAAATCCAATTAAGAAATGGGCAGAGAACCTGAAGACAAACTTCTCCAAGGAGGACATATAGATGACCAACAGACATGAAAAAAGATGCTCAAGGTCACTGATCATCAGAAAACGACAATTAAAACCACAATGAGATATCACAAACAAAAAGTGTTGATGAGGACGTGCAGAAAATGGAACACTTGTGCACTGTTGATGGGAATGTAGATTGGCGCAGCCACTATAAAAAACAGGATGAAGGTTCCTCAAAAAATTAACAATAGAACTGTCTTACAACCCAGCAATTCCATTTCAGGATATACATGTATATGTCCCAAGAAACCCAAAACACAAATTGAAAAGAATATATGCACTGACTTCCAGCCAACATGGAGCCATAGGTAGATATACTTTGCCTCCTCACACAATCAAAAGGACAACAACAAATTAAAAAAACAAAAAATAACCAGGAAGTTCAAATTGTATATAAGTCCAAAACCAAGGAGTTGAAGAAACATTCATCCAGACTGGTAGGAGGGGCAGAGATGAGCAGCAGGGTGGAGAGGACTCCTGGCAAGGCAGTGGCAGGTGGAGTGGTCGGACCCAATTTGTGTGGGGATGAACCAGGAGGAACAACTGGGGAGTGAGACAGGCCAAGTAACTCAGGGTTCCAGTGCGGGAAAATAAAGCCTGAAAACCTCTGGCTGAAAACACCTGTGGGGGTTGAGACGGCATGAGAAACTCCCAGCCTCACAGGAGAGTTCTTTGGAGAGATCCACAGGGTCCTAGAACGTACACGAAAACAACCACAAAACCACCCACCCAGGAATCAGCACCAGAAGGGCCCAATATGCTTCTGGGTAGCAAAGGAAGTAACTGAAAGGCAGCAGAAAGCTGAGCAAGCAGCATTGTTCCCTCTTGGACCCTTCCCCTACATACAGCACCACAACGCAGCTTTCCCTGCCCTGGTGAACACCTAAGGCTCCGTCCCTTACAACGTAACAGGTGCGCCAAAACAAAGAAATACAGCCCAAATGAAAGAACACATCAAAGCTCCAGAAAAAATACAACTAAGTTGATGAATGAAGAGATAACCAAACTATCAGATGCACAGTTCAGAACACTGGTAATCAGGATGCTCACAGAAATGGTTGAATATGGTTGCAAAACAGAGGAAAAAGTGAAGGCTATGAAAAGTGAAATAAAGGCAACCAACAGAGAAGGGAAGGAAACCAGGAATCAAATCAATGGTTTGGACCAGACGGAAGAAAGAAACATTCAACCAGAACAGAATGAAGAAATAAGAATTCAAAAAAAATGAGGAGGAGATTAGGAACCTCCTGGACAACGAAATGTTCCAACATCTGAATCACAGAGGTTCCAGAAGGAGAAGAGGAAGAGCAAGAAACTGAAAACTTATTTGAAAAGATAATGACAGAAAACTTCCACAATCTGGCAAAGGAAATAGACTTCCAGGAAATTCAGGAAGCCCAGAGAGTCACAAAGAAGTTGGACTCAAGGAGGAACACACCAAGGCACATAATAATTAAGTTACCCAAGATTAAAGATAAGGAGAGAATCTTAAAAGCAGCAAAAGAAAAGGAGAGTTACCTACAAAGGAGTTTCCGTAAGACTCTCAATTGCTTTCTCAAAAGAAACCTTGCAGGCAAGAAGGGGCTGGAAAGGAGTATTTGAAATCATGAAAGGCAAGGACCTACATCCAAGATTACTCTACCCAGCAAAGCTGTTATTTAGAATGGAAGGGCAGACAAAGTGCTTCCCAGGTAAAGTCAAGTTAAAGGAGGTCCATCATCACCAAGCCCTTATTATATGAAATGTTAAAGGGACTTATCTAAGAAAAAGATCAATAATACAAACAGTAAAATGAAAAACTCACAACTATCAACAACTGAACCTAAAAAAACAAAAACAAACTAAGAAAACAATAGAACAGGAACAGAAGCACAGAAATAGAGATCACATGGTGGGTTATCAGTGGGGAGGGATTGGGGGAGGATGAGGGAAAAGGTACAGGGAATAAGAAGCATAAATGGTAGGTAAAAAATACACAGGGGGAGGTGAAGAATCATATGGGAAATGGAGAAGCCAAAGAACTTATATGTATGATCCATGGACATGAATTAAGGTGGAGGAATGCTGGTGGAAGGGGGAACACAGGGCAGAGGGGAATAAAGGGAGAAAAATATTGGGACAACTGTAATAGCACAATCAATAAAATACATTAAATTTTAAAAAATTAATTAAAAAAACAAAAAATAATATAAATTATTTTTAGTGATATACCTTGGTTCTTGATGAGCTGATAGGTGTTACTAATACTGCTCAGTTCCGGTTTAACTTGAGGGGTAAAGGGACTGAAAAATTGGTCTCTAAAACAGTCGGCATAGAATAACTACAGGTAAACTATTTCAAAATTGAGAAAATACTAGTTCAACACAACCTTAAGTAGAATCTGCTAAAATGTGCTATATCTGATAGTGATAAAAGAATATGGACGAGTAAAAGGATTAGTTGGACAAATATACAAAGCTTATAAAAATACAAGGGAGATCCTAAAAACCCCTGTAATTTATTTATAAAAAATTGTGTATTTATTCTTAAAACTTCAGTCATCTTCAAAGTACTCTCTATTTGATGCAATACACCTATCGAGATGTGTTTTTCCATCGTTCAAAACAGTTTTTGAACTCGTCAGTTCAAAATGTTGCCTTTTTTGATGCCTTTTAGTGCTTCTGCTGTTTTTGTTTCACCTGTTCAACATCAGCAAAACAATCTCTTTGAAGACTTTTTTCATCCAGGGAAACAAAAAAATGTCACTCGGGGTGAGACCATGTGAATAGGGAGGGTGGGGCACAGGGGTCGTGCTGTTTTTGGTCAAAGACTTAACACCAAACACTGTGTGGGCAGGTGCACTCGTAAATCACCCATCATGAAACAAGCAAATGTGTAGAAAGAGCCATCAAAAAAATTTCACTGAAGCCAAAAGCCACCTCTCACGACAATGAGATAATTCCAGTTGCGGGGAGGGGGGGGTGGCGGCGGGGGGGAGTTCCCCCTTGTATACTATATTCAAAGACTAAGGTTACTGTCTTACTCATTGGAAGATACTCTAAAAAACTGTCTTGAACTCATGTCATTCAACTAGTAGGAGTATCAGTGGTAGACATCATTCATTTGTGAACTAAACCATAGTCAATTTCATGACTTTTTGTGAGAAATATTGTGACTTAACCACACAGTAGCTCGGTGGCTCAGCGAAGTTTTACTGCAATTTTTTTTTTTTTTTTTTGTAGCTCAGGGCTAAGACTGAAATTCTTTTGAACCACCCATCCACTGATATGAAAGACTAAATGACTTTGGAATTCACCTTTTGCTAGAGACTTGGTAACGTTTCTCAATTAATTCAACCCAAATTACAGGGCAAAAAAAAATTTACATGAGAAACTCATACTGTGGCAAAGTCATTTCAACAATGAAAAATGTTGATATCACAAGCAATGTCAAGCTGCTTTACATGTTCTTGTACTGTCAAAGGCTAAAACAAGGACTCTGTTCCCACAAACTTGCAATAGATGTATTTTTGAGCTAATACTGCCATTCCAGCAGCCCTTTTTGGACCTCAGCACAAGTGCAAAGAAAACTTCCACTATTTCAAAATTCATTTACCTATAACTGAGGCCTACCACCTAACCTTCCATTGGAAGTAATTCATCTGCCATGACATGATAAAAGCAATGAAGAATCTAACAGAATCCTGTTAATTTTCCAACTGATGAATATGCTATTAAAATCGTATGTTTCTGAAATAAATACAGTCAGCCCCCTTAGCCAAGAGTTTTGCATCTGCAGATTCAACCAACCTCAAATTAAAAACATTCAGAAAAAAAATCCCAGAAAAAGTTCCTGAAAGCAAAACTTAAATTTATCATGTGCCAAGCACTATGCTGAATCAACGTGAATGAAGTGATATGCAGGCACATCCTATATGCAAATATAGGTTGTATGCAAATAATACACCATTTTATATAAGAGACTTGAGCATCTACAGATTTTGGTATCCAGAGAGTCCTAAAACCAATCCTCTGCCATACCAAATGACTGTATTTGAATGAAATAAGTAAAATCACATTACCCATATTTTGCTATGTATAACATGTACTTTATGACCAAATTTTCGAGGGGAAAATAGGGTGTGCATTATATATGAGTATAATGATTACATATCATGGCTATAATCCTGTGTATAATGTGCACAAAAACGTAGCAGCACATTACACACGGCAAAATACAGTATATATCAGTATTAATAGATGAACATTTGCAATTGATTTTTTAAAAAGATTTTATTTATTCATTTTTAGAGAAGGGGAAAGAGGGAGAAAAAGAGGTAGAGAAACATTGATGAGCAAAACATTTGATTGATTGCCTCTCGTAGGCACTCCTACTGGGGACTGAACCCATAGCTCAGGTATGAGCCCTGACCAAAAATTGAATCAGTGACTTTCGCTTTGCAGACCAACACCCAACCAACTGAGCTACACCATTCAGAGCTGCAACTGATTTTGACAATAGAGAATTGTGTGAATGTCAAGTAAGCAAAAACATCATCCCTAAAAAAAATTCCATTCCAATCACATGTAAATATGTATGAAAAAATACTATACACAATTATATTTTTAATCCCATCATTAAAAACATGCAAAAACTTGTTTTTTCCCCTAATGTACTGTGGTATTCTTGATTTTGCCTCTTGACCTGCAAAGAGGTCTTTTACAGGAGAAGTTTCTTGACACCTGCTTTAAACAGAGTACCAATTTGTTAAATTTTTAAAAATCTCAGTAAAGTCACAGAACCAATTTTTTGTTGGTTAGATAAGTTTATTGTAGCCCTGGCCAACTGCCTCAGTTGGTTGTAGTGTCTTCCTGTATACCAAAAAGGTTGTGGGTTCGATTCCAGTCAGGTCTCGGGTTTGAGTCCCAGCCAGGGCATACGCCTGGGTTGTGGGTTTGATCCCTGGTCAGACATATGTAAGAGGCAACTGATTGATGTTTCTCTCTCACATCCATGTTTCTCTCCCTCTCTTTCTCTCACCCTTCCCCCCTCTCTGAAATAAATAAAAGAAAAAAATTAATTAAAAACATTTTTTAAATTAAAAAAAACTTACAACATGAAAAGGTAATTCTTAAAAGCTACTTGTCATACACCAATAAAAGCACAAAGAATAACAGCATGAAGAACTTTTCATTATTCAAACAAGTGAGGACAAAGAAGTGTGAGTTATTATGAACATACCTCCTACTCCAGGCCCCAAACTTGGTGCAGAACTCTGACCAGCAGTGCTGCTGGGAGTACTACCACCAGTGCCCCCTGCAGCACTGGTGGTGCTACTGGAAACTGATGGACTCTGGGGAGCCGGTGGAGCCCATGGGTTGGGTAATGGATCTCTATTTTCTGTACGCGAAGGCTGACTACCTTCACCTGAAGATGTACTGCTCACTAAAGAAGCAAATGGATTACCACCAAACTGTAATAAAAGACAAAAATCATAAAGAATAAGTTTTTGTTTTAAATAACAGATATGAAACTTTTTAATGAAAATCACATTCCCCACATAAAGGTTTATCACACACATATTTTTGTTAAAACAGGGGCTACCCCTTAGCCTGAGCCTCAGAGCCAGTTATTATCACCTGTTCTTGTGCAGCATTCAGCATTGGTTCCTGAATATCCGTGTACATGCGCCGTAATGCATTGTATCCGCCTGGAATACTTTCCAGGTTACTCAAGGCTCGGTCCTGGTTTCTCATCATTTCCTGCATCATCGCTGGGTTCCTGGCAAGTTCTAGTGTCTAAGAAAATTTGTATTAAAAAAAAAAAAAAAACCACCCATGATTTACTTCAGATACTAACCGCCTAATTTTATGAAGTTCTTTAATTCTATGAATTATCAGTCTTCATTATTTCAATCACAAAATTATTTTAAATAATTCCTCTTGGATTTTGCCTCAAAAAGCAAGCTAACATTCAAATAAATTAAAGAAAGAAGCATTCTGTTTTAAGTGAATGTCGATCTCCTGAACTGGACTCTTTGTTTCTGAAATCTGAAAAATAACTTTACAAAGACCTTTAAAACAGCAGAAAATTCAAAGTTCAAAGAGTCCAAATTAGTGCATTGTTGAGTTTTACTAAACAAATATTAGGGTTTCCTTTTTTAGCTTAGCCGTACTTATAGGACAAGCTCTTTAGGCATAAAAAAATGATAAAGTAAATATATTCTAGTCAAATGGACTAAAAGAACATTCCACATACTTGTCTCATAATATCTGGATTATTCAGCATATGACTAATTTCTGGATTTCTCTGTATCAACTGCTGCATTTGTGGATTGGCCATAATTAACTGCCTCATCAGGTCAGGATTTGAAAGCATGCTTTGGACAAAGGGATTCTCCATGATCTGGACCATCATCTCAGGATTGGACATAAGTTGCCGCTGCATCTGGCTTTGTAGTTCAGAGAAGTTGGTACTATTCAAACCCAAGCTACTCAGACCTGCAAGTCCTCCAAGGCCACCTAACAGGAAAAAGAAAAACAGGACACATAAAAAAAGTCAGAAATTTTACTATTAACAAGACTGTGCTAAAAAATGAAGATGCAAAAATATTAATAGAATTAACAATTCATTAAAGAAAACCACTTTAAAGCAAAAAAAAAAAATTCTAATTACTTTCATAAATACATGTTTAATTTCTATAATTGAAATTAGCCAAAAATTATTCACTCTGATTTAGGTTTAAGTAATAAAACCATCAAATATGTATTCAAATACAAAAATATACAGTCACATGCCACATAACTGATGTTTTGGTCAACAATGGACCATAGGTATTGTTCAACATTGGTTCCTAAAAATTATAATGAGGTGAAAAATTCTTACCGCCATCAACTGCAAGAAGAGAAGGGGCCAGACCCTGAGCTCTGTAAAAACTCTTGAGCAATGAGATTTAGAGAGCAGAGCCTCCAGTGGATGAAGACATCTAGATGCTATTAGGACAGCATGCCCAGAGAGGGCATAGAAGCTCTGTATTCTCCCTCAACCCTATACCTTGCCCTGTGCTTCTTTTCCATTTGTCTGAGTTGTGTCCTTTATAATAAAGTGGTAAACATAAGTAAAGTGTCTGCCTGAGTTTTGTGAGCCATTCTAGCAAATTACCAAACCTGGTCAGAAGTAGAGGTGGTCTGGGACTTGGGCTGTTACCTGAAATCAAAGCAGTCTTGGGGACTGAGGCCTTTAACTTGCAGGATCTAACACTAACTCCAGGCAGGTAATATCAGAATTGAACTACTGGATACCCATGTGGAATTGGAAAATTGGCTGGTGTCAGAGAAACACCCTAAAATATGCCAGCTAAAGGAAGAAAGAAATGAAAAATTGTACTGGATTACACTTCTCACAACCTCTTTGCAGAAGGCTAATTTAAGTTTAGCAATTCACCTATAAACTCTGGATAGAGCAAAGCCGCTGCCAATCAAGGAGAGAAAAGGACAGGACATACAATGGAATGAAATCATGGAGAAACAATAGACTCAAGAAGATGAGTGCTTATCACAACATGCTAACTGTAAAAATTATATAACCAACCAAATGCATTCATTCCTCACTTACTGAGCACTTTTTATATATGTCAGGAACTATGCTACATGTTGGGGAAAAGGTGACAAAAAAGACACAAGAACCACCCTTAGAACTCACTCTAGTGAAGTAAAACAAATGCAGAGTAAGTACTTCAATGGAGATAGTTACAGGATATTACGGGAATATCTGCCTAAGTGGGATGACTGCTTTCCCACAAGATGGCACTTAATGAGTCTGGAGAATGAATTAAGTTGGCAAGAAGTAGTGGAGAACATTGGGAGAAGATTTAATGCTAGGCAGAGCAACATTATATACAAAAAATAAATATAAGTATTGATGTATTCTTGAAAAACAAAAAATTCAGTGTGACTAGAATGGCAGACAGCAGTGCTCACTAAACATTTTACACGCAGCCTTTTATATTTTTTGCAGTTGGGCAGGCCCACATGACTAGATGGCCAAAGGACTGCAAGAAATTATGGGTGTCACATCTGTCCAAATCATAAAAGGTCCAGACTGAGACTCTTTAGCTCTGTCTTTTGCTATGTTTCAAGTAGTGCAGCTACAAAATGACAGAATTCTGTTAGCTTGAGTCTCTGAAGACTGCAGATGGGGGCCTCACTGACCAGTGAAAAGCATGAAGGAAAGCTCCAGACCCAGAAATTTGGCTTTGTGGTAATAAAGCACTGATTCTGGGGTTATCTATTACCACAGGGTAGCCTGGATGGAGAGGCAGACAAGGGACAAAGTAGAATAGTCACTTACAATTTTCTTATTGTAATAACAAGAGTGTGGAAATGACCCAGAACAACCATTACAGTTGTTTTTTTTTTGTTTGTTTGTTTTTTAAGTTGAGGGCCCACATCAAGAAGGTAGCAATAATTGCATGGGGTAGGAGAGAGAAGTTATGGCTCAACAGATTTGGTGTGGGGTGAGGTGGTGGTTTAAGGGGCAAGATGGTAAGTGTTTGCATTTCTAGCATTTTCCTTTGCTTTCTCAGGAGACACATATAAGCTAAAGTACTTAGAGAATACCAGTTAATAGCAAAGAGAATTGAATACAAGGCAGGGAGTTCAAAAATGTTGTGTGCTGAGGTACAGGTTTGAGACTCACCAGGATATACAGTTAAAATAATGTCACTCAAGGAAAATAAATGGAGTAAACGAAAAGAAGACAGACAAGGCAAAACTCTGGGGAACCATACCACAAGGGAACAGGAAGAGACCTATAAAAGAGACCAAAAAATGGTCATAATAAGGAGAACACTTTGTAAAGTATGACTGGCAAACCACAACTCTGTACAACTGAAGTTAATGCAAGATAATATTGAACATAAACTGTAATTTAAACAATTTTTTAAGAAAAAAAAAAAATCTTTTAAAGAAAATGGCCAGAAAACTAGCCAAGAGAAAACAGTATCAGGAATAAAAGGAAGAAAATTTCAAGGGGAGACTGATAAGCATTAAGAGAGATGGATTTAAAATGGAAAGTGTCCACTAAATTTGACAAGCTAAGATAAAAGGTCAACGGTGACCTTATCAAGGGAATTTTCAATCAAGTGATGAGGGCAAAAAATAGGCACAGAACACTTAGTGAAAGGGAAACAAAAAACAGAAAATGTCTTTTTCAATGCTGAAAAGGAAAGCAAAAGGGTCAGTAGCAGTACACGATTCTGTGGCTTTTACACAGGGGATAGATCTTAATATGAGAAGAGGCAGCATAAAGAAAAGCTTGCTGAGTCTAGAGTAAATGAAGTAACGGATAGGAGGACATGGGAATAAAACTAGAAATTAAGGTATTAGGGAGATGTATGGCAGTTTTAATCTCTTTGCCTATAAAATGAGGGAAATAAAGAGAGATTTACACCTCAGCAACAGCTTCCATGGATCTGAACACTAAATAATTTCATTTTAATCTCTCTAGACTATTTGTGTTAATAACTTTGCCATATAAAACTTACCTGCCCAAACCAAAACAGACATAGGCAGCTCAGATCATTTTAGAAAAAGCAACAAACATTTTTTACAAAAATGTGAATTCATGCCATATCCTAAATGTTTCCAACATACTCAGCATAGAACTAAATCACTAAAAAAGTTTTTCTGGAACAGATAAAAGGTATGATCCTCGATATATGAAAATTATACATTAAAAAAAATTTAATATATTTTTTCAATTACAGTTTACATTCAGTATTATTTTGTATTAGTTTTAGGTGTACAGTATAGTGATTAGGTAATCATATCCTTTACAAAGTGGCCACTACTATTTCCATTACTCACCTGGTACCATACACAGTTGCTACAATATTATTGACTGTATTTCCTATGCTGTACTTTACATCCCCATGACTATTCTGAAACTACCAATTCTCAATCCCTTCACCTTTTTCACCAAGTCCCCCCAAGCCTCTCCACTGTATATATTTTTTTAAAAGTCATTTCAAGGTACTATATTTGTCATACAACTTAAGAAATGAAAGAAGCACTAAGCCATACATCTATCTAGTTCAACTACTGTTAGCTTCAGAATACTTTTTTCCCCAGCAAAACCTTCCATAGAACCTCAGTATATAAAACTGATGCAGAAGATCCTTAACCACTGAGCTTGTTCCCAGGCCCCGTCCTTTTTGTATGTCTGGGACCGTTAGAAAAATCACTAATGCATTCTGATCTCTTTGTTTTACAAGTGAGAAAATTATACTCAGGATCTTAGCGTACAACCAACAATTAGCTAATCTTCCTTAGATTCAATTATGTGGTGGTCAGATCAGGTATACATACATGTACTAACTCATTATTAAAACGAAATGTGCCATTTATTGACCATTTAATTAAATGTAAGTGTAAGCTAACCAGGTATCTCTATATTCCCAACTACTTCTTTAATACCTACAACAATAATAGACACTATAGAAGTTTTTATTGTTTTTGTTAAAGTGACTTAATGTTTAATTTTGTCATTTTATAAAAACTACCCTGGAAGAAAGTAGTTGGTTGTTTTTTGTTGGGTTGTTTTTTTTTTTTTCAATCCCTTTAAAAATTACTAAAGACACTTACCTAAACCAAAAGGGCTAGAGGCAGAACCAGATGTGGAGTTACTATTAGGAGCTGAAGATGTGGTAACGTTGCTTCCACTGGTATTTGTTTGCTGGGCTGAATGATCCTGAGACCTAGGGAAAATAATTACATCATGCAGTGAGCAACAGAACTATTTCTAAAAAAAAACCTCTGAAATTCTGATATCCAGAATAAAGTATAAGTTTTCAAAGCAACTCAAATTTTCATAAATTAAATACCCCGAGGGAACTAAGTAGTAGGAACACAATATAAAGAAACACAGTAAAACCTTACAAAGACCTAACTATACTTCAATTGCCCCTCCTCCTCAAGTATAATATACATAAATACTACATTGCTTTCAATCATATTGATTATATAAGAGAGGAAAATAGGTCACCTCACAGAAAAGAATCAATCACCCATTACACCCATATAGCTCAACTATATAAGCAACTTTTTATCTACCTCCTTTTAAGTTCTTGAGGGGTACTGGGGGCAGTCTTGCCCACACTCTTGAAATTGTTAAAAGTAAAAAATAGAGATTTCTGTCAAAAGAAGATTGAATTATCAACACAAACAATAACTGATTACTTAATATTAAGTAAAAAAATTTTATCGGAAACCCCTCACATCTGATACCAGTTAAGAGCTCTGAATCTCATTCACTGCTTCTTTCATTGATTGTTAGGTACACATTTTTAAATTTTAACTTCTTTGAAATCAGGATCTGCCTTACAATTGCTGACAAACAGCTGTCATGCCTGCACACACATGCTCTACATGACTTCAACTGAGTGACTGAATAAACTGTTGTACTACCCATGTTGTATTTACCACATAAAGTGTCTTCAAAAAGATTACACCATTAATTGGTACTAAAATGAAGTTACTGTGTATATAGAAAAGCACAGGAATAGAAAGGATGAATTTCATACAGCAAACAACCAGTATCTGCTGTTGGGGAAAACAAGCATAAAAATTTGCAGACTGTGTGTTAATGGCTTGAAAGAAATTCTTGGAAAAATGATGCACCAACTCCCTATCGAAAGTACAGATCTTCATCCCATGGGAAAAATATGGACACAGATAACTGAGTCAAAAGGTGACCCAAGCCCTGGCCAGGTCTCTCAGTTGGTTAGTGTTGTCCCATACACCAAAAGGTTGTGGTTTTGATTCCCAGTTGGGACAGGTATGGGAGGTAACTAATCAATGGGACTCTCTCTCTTTCTCTCCCTCCCCACCCCTACTTGCTCTTCCTTGGGTGAGAATTAAAAAAAAAAAAAAAAAAAAAAAGTGATTCAAAAGATTAAGACTCAATGTGAAGCACTGATAGAAAGGCTTTCACCAATTTATGTCACACATATTTTCTTTGTATGTATGCACAAGAGTGATATGATAAATACCATATCCAAGTAAGTCTAAAGGGGTTTTTTCATTAAGTGTAAACTAAACATTTTAAGTGAAAAGAAAATGTATCAGCTTCATTGGCAGTATTTTTCCTTAGTGATACATAAAATAAAGGTGCCTCTTTAAAATTGAGGGTGCCTTAGATTTAATGAAATAGGTTTGTGGATTGCCAAGGAAATGTGTTACCCCTGATGTCCAAAATTCTCCCTAAAACAAAAAGCATATCTAAAAACATATTAATCTGCTTGTTCTGTAATTAAAATAATTTAGATAATGACTCAATATGAATGAATCTTATAAAGTATCAAATGTGTAAGCATTAACATTACTGATTTACACTCTTTTATTTTAAACATGAAATTTTAATCCACTTAAATATTAATGACAGAGAAATACAGATTCCAGGCCCCTGTACTGAAGATTCTGATTCAGTACAGGCATACTTTGGAGCTACTGCAAATTTAGGTCTAGACCACAATAAAGTGAGTACATCAATTAAAAAATTAATGACAAAGAAGCCCCTTAAAAAAAAAACTTCACCCAACGATATGTTTATTGATTTTAGAGAAAGAAACACTGACTGGCTGATTCCCACATGTGCCCCAACCAGAGACGGAACCCACAACCTTTTTGGTGTACAAGACAATGCTCCAACCAACTGAGCCACCTGGTCAGGGCTGACATAAAAAGCCTTTTAAATTCAAGACTTTTATTTTTAAACTACTTGTGGTTTAAAGCTATCTGTCTTTTAAAAACATACCTGTTTTGTGTTTTGATGACAAGGTGAACAGTAAGTCCATCGTGAATTCCATGCTGACTTAAAGTATCTTGATCTTTTAAAATTTTTCCAGCAAATATCAACACAAGTTGGTCAATATGTGATTTGAACCGCTTAGAGATTTCTTCCTTGAACTAAATAAGATAAAAATATGTATTACAGGTATTTGCATAGCATCATCTCATCTAGTTCCTAGAAGAAATATTGGGTTGGCCAAAAAGTATGATTTTTTTTTTCCCCATAAGATGGCTCTAGTAGCACTTGTCTTTTACTTTATTTGAAACAACTTTGTTAAGATTGTATTGCGACAGCTGTAATATCAGCATGCATTTAAAAAAACTTATTAAAATTGGTAAATTTTTGTGTAGCCATTTTATCATTGAAGATAAAAGAAAATACGCATTTTCAACATATTATGCTTTATTATTTCAAGAAAGGTAAAAATGCAACTGAAGTGCAAAAAAAGATTTGTGCAGCATATGAAGAAGGTGCTGTGATTAATCCAGCATGTCAAAAATGGTTGCAAAGTTTTGTGCTAAACGATGCTGCTGAGTCAAGTAAACCAGTTGAAGTTGGTAGCGATCAAATCGAGACATTGAGAACAATCAACATTTAGCCAAGATATCCAAATCAATAAAGTTACTTGGGAAAATATAAAAAACTGTGTCTTTATTTTATAGAAAAAACTAAATGGACTTTTTGGACAACCCAATACTTCAAAGCAGCCCCTTCTACAGATACTGCAACAATTCAAACAACATAAAGATACATCTTTTCTGTGTATCTTGATCTTAGTGGGGAAATGAGTATTACCACTTCGCTCATCTTAACGCAAAGGTTTTATTATAAGTGTACACATACAATATTCAATCTTCTGCTAAGGCATAAGAATTCATTTCTTTGCAATATCCTTTTTATATCAGTAGTATTGAAAGCAGTTCAAGTCACACATAAGGCTCTTACCAAGTTTGCAATAAGCTATTCCTTCCTCCAATTTCCATCTCCAGTCCTACTCCTTTTTAGTTGAATATATATTTTTCATGTGTGTATGTCTATGTGTTTGTGTATATACACACAAACATACATACTGTATGTTGGCACTGATATAAAGCATACTGCTGAATATATATTTTTGACCTATTATCCTATTATACTGACTTTCCTCCTCATCTCTTTCATTCAACATTTATTAGCAAACAGTATTACGTAGATGCAAAAATATAAAGCAAAAACTTTCCCTAAAATAAGGTCCAATGAAAGTCAGTCAAGTAAACCACAAAGTACAGAGGAAGCACAAAAGACAAAGAAAACTTTTCTAGTGAGAACTGAAGAAAGATTAGGAAGCAGCCAGGAATATCTGAAGAAAAGTTTCAGAGAAAAACATGCAAAACCAGACTTTGGAGAGATCATACTATACAGAAAAATTTATTTATTCTATTCTTGATCAGTGTTTCTCTCAAACCTTTATCAAAAAATCACCTCTATGCTTAGGCTTTACTCCACTGCCCAAAGCAAGAAACCCCAAGGTGGGCCAAGGAATCTACATTAATAGACTATTTCAGGGAACCAGTCCAATTTCAGAAAAGAATTGCACCTTAAACCTTTCTACCCCATGCCCTACAGAAGTGGGTCTTCCACAGACGATGGCACTATCACCAAGAGGGTATTTTGAAAATATAAGGGGATATTTTTGGTTGTCATAGTAAGTGGAAAAACATTAAATGGCATCTGAGATTTTATAATATCTTGCAGAGGCGAGAAGGGGAAAGTACAGAGGAACATAAACAAAACAGGCCATATGTCAATCATTGCTGAATGAGAGATGCATGAAATTTCATCATACTTTACCTCTGTGTATGAATAAAATTTTCCATAATCAAATTACAACACTCAATGTAAGCAACTAAGTTTTTTTAAATCATAAAGATAATGCAAAATTACACTGCAGTAAATATTTTGGAGCTTTTCCAACTGAACTCTTCTTCCTTTACTTGAAATCATGATATACAATCCTTTTATCTAAAATAAGGAATTTCCAAGTAACTATAAATCTTTGTAGCTATATAGACAGATAGGTTAATCCACAAATTAACCATTCCCCTATTATTAGACATCTCATTTCTCCCTTTGGTAGCTGTTAGAAATAATAATGTAATAAGAGGCAGAACATATGGTTTTGTAAAAACTGAATGAGAAGGTACATAAAATGCAAGTGTCAGGTACACAGGTGGTGGTCAATAAATAGTAGTATGCCAGCTCTCTTAATTCCCAATAATTCGGTGGGGCAGATGGTTTTTAATCCTATTTCAGATACAGAAACAAAGGCAGGTTCAATATGTCCCTCTTTTCTCAAAGTGACACAAGTAATAAATGAACTACTAGTAGGATTAAAACCTAGGTTGATTTCAAGCACCAACGTACCCAGATTAACTATACAGGGCAGCAGAAGTAACGCCTGCATAAGTATGGTTGGTAGTGTAGTGATATGGATGTAATAATTTATAGTTTTACATTTGAAGATTTCACCTAAAATGTCATATGGTGTGCTTGAGTGTGATATTGTTATGTTACAGAATTATATACTTATGGTTTTGTAATAAAAGGGGGGCATTATTTGTGCCAGACCCTGTATTTTTATTCCTATGTAAAATAAGAATCTAGATTTGTGTTTCTTAACATTAAACCAAGAAATGTTTTCCGGAATCCTTGATATCCTTCATGCCATTCCAAAATAAGTGATTTAACAGTCTAACATACAATTATATAGCATTTTAGCATATTTGAGAATCTGAAGGTAAGATATTAGATTGAGACATATATCTACTCATATCCTTTCAAATCCCCACTAAAACAATAGTAAAGGATTTTTTTTTTTTTAGCCTTATGGAAATAAAACTTATATACCCTACAATCTGCCCATTTTGGGTATACAATTCAATGATTTTTGGTACATGTACAATGTGCGCAACCATCAACCACCAGTCAAGTTTAGAACATTTTCATCTTCTCAAAAAGAAACCAGTACCTATTAGCTATCACCTCCCTTTCCCCACTTCACTTCAAGCCACGAGACACTACAAATCTACTTTGTTTCTATAGATTTGCCTAGCCTGGACATTTCACATAACTGCAATCATATGATATGCAGTTTTTGTGACTGGCTTCTTTCACAACATAGTACTTTTAAGGTTCATCCACATTGTAGTATGTATCAATATACCATTACTTTTTATGACCAAATAATATTCTGTTATATGCATATACATTTTATTTATGTATTCAACAGTTGATGGGCATTTGGGTTGTTTAGACCTTTGGACTACTATAACTAATGCTGCTATAAACATTCATGTACAAGTTTTTACATGGACAAATGTTTTCATTTGGGTATATACACACATGTGGAATTACTGGGTCATATGATAACTTTTGGTTTAACCATTTCAAGAACCACCTGACTATTACCCTAAGTGGCTGTACCAGTATACGTTCCTATTAGCAGTGTATAAGGGTTCCAATCTCTCAACATCATCACCAATAGTTGTTATTATTTGACATCTTTATTACATCTATCCAAGTGGGTATGTAATGTGCAGTCCCCTGATAGTTGATGATTTTAAATGTTTCTATGTGCTTATTTGTGTAGCTTCTTTGGAGAAGGGTTTATGCAGATTTTTTGCCCATTTTAAATTTTTTTTAAATTTATTTTATTGGTGTTCAATTACAGTTGTCTGTATTTTCTCCCCACCCCCACCATTCCCTCCAAACCCACCTCCCTCCCTTGCGTCCACCCTCACCCTTGGTTTTGTCCATGTGTCCTTTATAGTAGTTCCTGAAAACCCTTCTCCTCACTGTCCCCTCTCCCCTCCCCTCTGGCTATTGTTAGATTGTTCTTAATTTCAATGACTCTGGTTATAGTTTGTTTGCTTTTTTCTTTTGTTGATTATGTTCCAATTAAAGGTGAGATCATATGGTATTTGTCCCTCACTGCCTGGCTTATTTCCTTTAGCATAATGCTCTCCAGTTCCATCCACACTGTCACAAAGGGTATAAGCTCCTTCTTTCTTTCTGCTGCATAGTATTCCATTGTGTAAGTGTGCCATGGTTTTTTGATACTCATTTGCTGATAGGCACTTAGGTTGCTTCCAACACTTGGCTATTGTAAATTGTGCTGCTGTGAACATTGGGGTGCATAGGTTCTTTTGGATTGGTATTTCAAGATTCTTAGGGTATAATCCCAGCAGCAGAATTGCTGGGTCAAAAAGCAGTTCCATTTTTAGTTTTCTGAGGAAATTCCATACTGTTTTCCACAGTGGCTGAACCAGTCTGCATTCCCACCAATAGTACACTAGGGTTCCCTTTTCGCCCGCCGCATCCTCTCCAACACTTGTTTGTTGATTTGTTTATGTTGACCATTCTGGTGTGAGGTGGTATCTCATTGTGGTTTTAATTTGCATCTCTCTGATGGCTAGTAATGCTGAGCATCTTTTCCTGTGTCTATGACCCATCCTCTCCAACACTTGTTTGTTGATTTGTTTATGTTGACCATTCTGGTGTGAGGTGGTATCTCATTGTGGTTTTAATTTGCATCTCTCTGATGGCTAGTAATGCTGAGCATCTTTTCCTGTGTCTATGACCCACATACAGGTTCCAAGGAGAACCTGTATGTTCTCCTTGGAAAAGTGTCTATTCAGGTCCTTGGCCCATTTTTTTAATTGATTTATCTTCCTGGTATTGAGTCATATGAGTTCTTTATGTTTTGGAGATTATATCCTTATCTGATGTATCATTGGCAAATATGTTCTTCCATATAGTGGGTTCCCTTTTCATTTTAGTCAGTTTCTGTAGCTGTACAGAAACTTTTTTAATTCCATGTAGTGCCATTTGTTTATTTTTTCCTTTGTTTCTCCTAGGGCAACCTACGAGATATATCAGCAAAAATGTGGTTATGCAAGATACCTGAAATTTTACTACCTATGTTTTCCTCTAGAATTTTTATGGTTATCACAACTATACCTAAGTCTTTGGTCCATTTTGAATTTATTCTGGTGTCTGGTGTCAGCTGATGGTTCTAGTTACATTTTCTTGCAGGTATCAGTCCAATTTTCCCAACACTATTTATTAGACTGTCTTTAATCTATTGTATGCTCTTGCCTCCTCTGTCAAATATTAATTGACTATAAAGGCATGGGTTTATTTCTGAGGTCCCTATTCTAATATTCCATTAATCTATATGTCTGTTCTTAAGCTAGTACCAGACTGTTCCAATTACAGTGGCTTTGTTAGTATAGTTTGATATCAAGTATTGTGATCCCTCCAATTTTGTTCTTCTATCTCAAGATAGCAGAGGCTTTTGGTGGTCTTTTCTGGTTCCATGTAAATTTTCACAATATTTGATCCAGATCTGTGAAATATGTCATTGGTATTTTAATAGGAATTGCATGCAATCTATAGATTGCTTTGAGCAGTATGGACATTTTAATGATGTTAAATCTTCTAATCCATGAACACAGTATATGCATCCAGTTATTTGTATCTTCCTCAATTTCTTTCTTCAGTGTCCTATAATTCTCTGAGTACAGGTCTTTTACCTTCTTAATTAAATTTATTCCTATGTATTTTATTTTATTTCTTTTGTTGCAATAGTAAATGGGGTTATTTTCTTAGTTTCTCTGATAGTTCATTTTTGGTGTATAAAAATGCCATTGTGTCCTGACAGGCGTGGCTCAGTAGGTCAGGCATCCCTCAAACAGAAACCTTGCCAGTTTAATTCCCAGTCAGAGCACATGCCTGGGTTGTGGCCCAGGTCCCCAGCTGGGGTGTGTGAGAGGCAACTAATCAATGTTTCTCTCACACATTGATGTTTTCCTCCCATCCCTTCTCTCTAAAAATAAATAAAATCTTTAAGAAACTTAAAAATGCCATCAACTTCTGAGTGCTAATTTTGTATCCCACTACTATGCTGAATTCATTTATTAGGTCGAGTAGTTTTTTGGTGGAGCGTACAGGGTTTTCTATGTGCAGTATCATATCACCTGCGAATAATTACAGTTTTATTTCCTCCTTTCCTTTTATTTCTTCTTCTTGCCTGAATGGTGTGGCTAGGACTTCCAGTACCATGTTGAATAAGAGTGGTGAATGTGGACATCCCTGACTCATTCCTGATCTTAAGGTAAACACTTTTAGTTTTTGCCTACTGAGTATGATGTTGGCTGTTAAGTTTTTCATATATAACCTTTATTATGTTGAGGTATGCTCCCTCTCTGTTTCCACTCCACTGAGAGTTTCCATTATAAATGGGTGCTGGATTTTATCAAATGATTTTTCTGCATTTACTGATACAATCATGTGATTTCCATCTTTCATTTTGTTCATGTGATGTATCTCATTTATGGATTTGCAAATATTGCACCAATCTTGCATCCACGGGATAACTCCAACTTGATCATGGTGTTATGATTTTTTTGATGTACTGCTGGATCCAGTTTACTAGTATTTTGTTGAGGATTTCAGCACCTATGTTCATCAGGGATACTGGCCTATAGTTTTCTTTCGTTGTTGTGCCTTTACCTGGTTTTGGAATTAGGACAATAATGGCCTCATAAAAAGAGCTTGGAACTCTTCTCTCTTCTTGAACTTTTTGGAATATTTTGCTAAAGACAGGTGGGACCCCTGGGACCTGCCAAGGAGGTGCCATTCAAACTTCAAGGAAGATGATGGATGTGTCCCTCTGACCCTGCATCACATGTCTAAGTCAGCCCCCACACATCTGACTCTGCCTCAGATTATTTCCCTGTGCCCGGCAGGGCAGCACCCCTAGTAGAAAAGCAGACGGGATCTCCACAGCCCAGTTTCTGGCTCTGCCAGAAACCAGGAGGGTATTTCTGTGGCTGTCCTATGAGAGATTAAGCGCCAGTCTGGTTCCTGGGAAAGTGTATGGAATGGCTGTACCCTAAAGCCAGTCTCTGACACCCCCTGAGGTTGACTATGGGGCTGTATCCTCAGCAGGTATTAAGATGCAGAATGGGAGAAAAGTAAGAAAGAAAGAAAGAAAAAAAAAAAAAGATTCAGGGTAGGGCAAGCAGGATTCCAGTGGATAGGGCAAGTAGAATTATAGAGGAATTGGCACACAGGATTCCAGAGGGTGGAGTGAGTAGTTTCCCACAGGATGGGGGTAACTGTTTTTCCCCAGGAGGGGCTTGCTCTTCTCAAGAAAAATGGCTACCACAGTATTGAGGTCTGTCCCAGCACAGGGAATCCAGTGGCCATTCCTCCATATCTCTCCCCAAAGCCTCCCACTCCAGACTCTCCTTAGTCAATTCCAGTCCATACTCCCCTCCCTTCACTGGAGCCCAAGGTGAGTGGCTACAAATGAGAAACCTGTGCTTTGGCCCCTTAGAAAAGACCAAAAAAAAATAGTGGCTTTGTCTCCAGTGGGCTCCATTTCTCCCCAGCAGACAAAAAACCCTTCGGCCCTTCACCACTGGATGCTATGTGGGCACCTGATCCCAGCACTTGCGCTCTGCACTCGGGAGCCCAGTCTGGGGGTCCAGGATTCACTCCTCTCAGAGTGAAGCTTCCACAGCCATGCCTTACCTCAGCCTACTGCCCGTGGGAGCAGTGCTGGCCCCTTTCATGTCCCCACCTTTCCTACCAATCTAGAGGTAGAATGGGTTTCTACCCATCCTGTCCTTGGTTAAGAGTCTCCTCTTCAGGTAATTTTCAGCCACTTATTTCAGGTGGCTGTTCCCCTCTTTATTTTTATTTCCAGTTTGGTTCTGGGAGGCAGTGTAAGAAATATCCTCCAACTCTACCGCTATCTAGATCTCCCTATCCCCTTAATGTACCCCCTTCCACGTACTTGTACCCAATAATTTTGCACCAAACAACAGCTTTATAGAAGATAGCAACTTTAGTCTCTAAAAAAACTTCCAGTCCTAATTTAATGGGGCTTTCTTTTTTTTATAGTGGAAGTTGCTTGCACAGGAAAACAACTGAAAAATGTCATTGCATATTTAATAACTGATTAAATATCACATATTTCTCAGTAAATCACAATGTTAATATAGTCCCAAATAAGTACAAAATGTTGTAAATAATCTCTGAAACAGTTTGTTCATTCACTTAATAAATACATGCATTATTCAATATGTGCCAAGAACAATGGCAGGCACCATGGGATTAGAAGGCAAAGCAAACAGCCCCTCCCTTGTAAATTCTTACAGTATGTGTTAGAAAAGATAAAGTCCACAAAAGCACAAAATGGCATGAAATTATAATTATTGATTTAATTTAGAACGGTGAGCCCAATCACCATCTAATGAACTAAAATTTAAATAAAAGCCAGCCAGAGAGAAGCTAAGACAACTTAGAGCAATTGGTTAGGTGTGCGTTCCCAAAGATAGTCACTGGAATGAATCTAGGCTCCACTATTTAACAGGTGTATGAATTTGGTCATTTTGCCAATCTAAATCCATTTCTTCATTTAAAAAGGGACAGTCCTGGCTGGTGTGGCTCAGTGGTTTGAGTGCCAGCCTGCAAACTAAAAGGTTACTGGTACGATCCCCAGTCAGAGCACATGCCTGGATTGCAGGCCAGGTCCCCAGCTGGGGGCGTGCAAGAGGCAACCCAATGTATCTCTCCCACATTCATATTTTTCTCCCTCTCTTTCTCCCTCCCTTCCCCACTCTCTAAAAAGTAAATAAATATATTTTTTAAAAAGGTGTAACAATACTTTTATCATAAAGTTGTAAAGCCAAAAAAATGCATTATGCCTTGATAAGCCTGGAATAAATACTAGCTATTATTTTACTGTCATCAGTAGCCTTTTCAAGGGCCCAGAAGGGAAAAAAGCTAGTGAGTGATATTTAGGGGAAAAGACATACATATGACGGAAATGTAGTGAATGAAGGAAAAGAGGTAAAGTATGGAGGAAAACACGAAGAGTCTATGAACTGTGCTATCTACTCCAGTGGTCTAGGCACATGTGGCTGTTGAGCACTTAAAATGTGGCTAGTCCAAACTGAGATGTGCTGTAAATATAAAAATACACCCTAGACTTTGAAGATTTAGTATGAAAAAAGTAAAGTATCTCAATTTTTTATATCAATTACATGTTGAAATAATTACTGGATTAAATAAAACGTATTATTAAAATTATGCCAAAAGGTAAAGCAACCCAAGTGACCATCAACAGATAAACAAAATGAGGTATATACATACAATGGAATATTACTCAGCCTTAAAAAGGAAGAAAATTTTGACACATGACCACACAGATGAACCTTCAGAATATACTAAGTGAAACAAGCCTGTCACAAATGGACAAATACTTCTCATTCCACTTTTACGAGATACTTAGTCAAATTCAGAGAGACAAAAAGTAAGAATGGTTGCTGCCAGGGGCTGGTAGGAGGGAGGGTTACTGTTTAATAGGTACAGGGTTTCATTTTCGCAAGATGAAAAGCTCTGGAGATGAACAGTGGTGATGGTTGCACAACCATGTAAATGTACTTAATGCCATTAAACTATATTTAAAAATGATTAGGATGGTAAATTTTTTACGTATTTTACCACAATAAAAAATTAACTTCACCTGTTTGTTTTTTTTTAAGTGGCTATGAACACACTGAAATTACATATATGCCTTGTATTATATTTCTACTGGACAGCACTGTAATTATTTAAGTCATGGTAAAAATTTCCCAGTATGACAAGATCTGGAACAGTAAGCCCTACTGCCCTAAGGCAGAGGTCAGCAAACCTTCTATAAAGGACCAGACAGTAAATATTTTCAGCTAGTGGCCATACGGTCTGTTCTGAAAGCAACCATACATAATACATACATGAATAGGCATGGCAGGTTTTTCCCACAATGTTTTGCACCCCCTGCCTTAAGGCATCCACTGTAAGCAATAGCTCCTGCTGGCTCACACTGTTAAATTTTCAGGAATTTTGTGAGCCAGTTTAATATTGGAAGCTTAAAATCTACCATGGTAAGAGAATTTATACCATGGAAATCAGCAAACACTATAAATCCATTTTCCCTGAATAACTGGAACATTTACCAGCACTACATATTGACTAAGACCCATCTTTGAGAAAACCAAATACTCATTCAAATCATCTGTGTTTTGTGGTTCAAATGAAGATCCACAGCTAAGAAAGGCAGTTCTAGAAGAATTATGTTTCAGCCAATACAGGTAAGAGTGACTGGCCCTGGCCAGTGTGTCTCAGTTGGTCGAGTGTTGTCCTGAAAAGCTAACGGTCGCAGGATCGATTCCTGATCAGGGTACATGCCTGGGTTTCAGGTTTGATCCCCAACACAACAGATGTTTCTTTCTCACATCGATGTTTCTCTTTCTCCCTCCCTTCCCTTCTCTCTAGAATCAATAAAAGAAAAAAATATTTTTTTAAAGAGTGAATGTATTGAGGCAGTCAAGAGTTGTGCTTGGAGAGTGGTGAACTAAGGAAAGAAATGTTTAAAACTAAGAGGAGAGAAGGTGGCAGGAAGTCATGAGACTATGTATATACTGTACAGCAAAATCCCAAAAATTGGTAGTTATTAAATGCATATTATTGTTCATAATGATCTATATTTATTTGTTAATAAATATTCACTGAGCCCATACCATGTGTTACCCTCTGGTAACAATGGTGAACAACCATAGATCCTTTCTAGCAGAAAAATAAGCACTAATCAAATAGTCACATAAATACAGAATTTAAATTGTGATGATTTATGACCAAAAATAGGGTATTGTGAGAAAACACAACTAGAGAATCCCAATGTAGTCTGGACAATCAGGAATAGATTGTCCAGGAATAGGTTACTTGAGAAAGTAACCTATGCACCGAGATTTAAGGGATAAATGGAATGAGCAAAGAGTAGGAGGCAATGCGGGTAGCAAGAACAAATTTCACAAGTCCTGAGGAAGGAAAAAAATTTATTAGCGAGTCAAGGAACTAAAAAGTCAGTATGGCAAGAGCCAAGTAACAAAGGAAAAAAGAAGGAATCAGAAAGGAGAGGTATCGTACCACAAAGAGCCTCACGGCAACTTTAAATAGTCTAAGATCAATGGGGAGCCCTTAGTTTTACCTAGAGAATATCGTGATCTGACAAACATTCTTCAGAGACTCCTTTAAGAATGAGGGGGGAGGGGAAGAGAAAAGTGGGGAGACTGACCAGTAGGCTACTATAGTTTGTAGGCAAGAGTGGAGTCAATCCTCAATTTTTTAAGCACCTACTTAATCTATTAAATCCTCCACTGCAGCAAATTTTGGTCTCAGGACACCACTCTTACAAATTCAAAACCCCCAAGAGTTTTTCTTTATGTAGGTTACAGCTAATAATACATTCTACATTAGAAATTAAAACTGAAAAATCTTTTTAAACATTCTTTTAAAAAATAACTCATATAGACAACATTCTTATCACAAAAATGACTACTTTTTCCCAGGGTAAAGAGTAACACTGTTTTAAATTTCTGCAAATCACTTCAGTCTTGTAATGGAAAACTGGATTCACAACTGCTGCAATAACCCACATCTTACAGCTTCTGGAAAAGCGTGTTGCTCATTTTTGAAATTAGATTGAAATACACAAATAACAGCTCTAAATTGTTATGAAAATAGTTTTGATCTCATGGTCCTAAAAGGATCTTGGGCACCCCAAACCACATTGAGAACTCCAACTTGAGTAACAGAAAGCCAAGTAATCAAAATGAGATACCACTTCACAGCCACTAGGAAGGCTATAATCAAAGACAGACAATAACAAGTGTTGAGGACAATGTGGAGTAATGGGAATCTTCATGCATTGCTGGTGGGAATGTAAAATGGTACAGCCACTTTGGAAAATAGTTTGACAGTTCCTCAAAAAGTTAAACATACAGCTATCATATCACCCAGTAATTCCACTCATAGGTATATAGCCACAAATATGAAAACATATGTCCATGAAAAAACTTTTATGAGTATTCACAGAGGCATCTTTCATAATGGTCAAAAAGTACAAACAACCCAAATATCCATCAACTGATAAATGGAGAAATAAAATGTGATATTCATACAATGGACTATTATTTAGCAATAAAAAGGAAGCACTGATACATGCCACAACATGGATGAACCTTGAAAAACATTATGCTACGTATAAGATAACAGTCACAACTTTTCAAAACCTGGAGTGTATTTTACACTTGCAGCACATTTTAAATCATTTCAATCATATTTTAAATGTTCAACAGGCAGAAGACATAGCTGGTGGTACCGAAGTAGATAGTGCAGGCCTATATCCAAACTATAATGGTAAATGATGTTTGTGATAATGACCCTAAAGCACTGCAATTTCCCCTATCAGGAAAGGCTCAAATACAATATTTATAGTGCTGATTTTATATTACATGTTAATATTTTTTTAAAGTTTCTAAAACCAGAATACATGTTCCCTGAGTATTTCAGTTAACTGTTATTTCAAAATTTTACACTATAATCTAGAGCACTACAAAATCCAAGTTAGTCAGAAGTTATATGGGAGCTCCCTTCCAGTCTTTGAATTACTTTAATCAAACACGCAGACACACAACCCGTCCCTGCCCCCATTCTTCTGGACTTTATCTTGCTTGTTGACACTTGGAAATCCTCAAACTGTTTCCAATAACAGGTAATAAACAGAAGAAAACAGTCTCACACACAGAGACTTTGTGCCACTTCACATTTATCTATTTTTAAATATATTTACTTATGTTATGAAAACCCCTATTAATGAAACCAGTTTGGGAGGGCTCTCTCCGGAGTGTGTATACCCATGCCTTTCTTCCCCCCTCAGGCTGCATCTTTCCTTCTCTCCTAAACTCTAAGGGTCCCCACAAGACTTGTAACCAAGGGAGCAACTGACTGCAGTAGCTTGGTCCAGCTTTACCCCATGAACCTGTCTCCAAGGCCCCCTTTTCTGACTTCTCAGTGAGCCTAAGTACCCCAGCCTAGCTCTCTCCTGATGCTTCTTTTGCCCTAAGCCTACCTTGTTTCTCTGTCCCAAGCTTTTACATACTCTCAAAAAAAATCAATTAATAAATGCATAAATAAGTGGAATAAAAAACTGATGTTTCTTCTTTCCCTCTAAAATCAATAAATAAAAAAATAAAGTACTTTAAGTTAAAGTATAAGCTTTATTATCAACCTTAAACAAATAACATTTATCGCACACTAACTGTATTTATGTATCCTGTTTCTGCCTGTTGGTTACATACACCCAAAAAGAAACCAATGGGAAAAAATAACAAAATTAATCACCACCTTACAACTTATTTTACAACAGACCCGAGATTTAACATAATTTCATCCAATCAATTAGAACATGTTCATATTAAGAAATACTATTTCAGTATAATGTTAAGGGAATTTACATTATATAGGAACATTTACTGAAAGAGTTTTTAAACTGTAGGAATCCTAAGCCTCCAATATTATCCTTTTGTAGTTCTCTTCCTTACCCCTTCTTTACCTTCAACATTACCTAAGTATTCTCAGAGTCAAATAGTTGCCAATTTTTTACTGAACATTTTTATGGGACTCTTAATGTCACTAAATACATTTCAGCAATAAATTTTAATCTGTAGCAAATAATTTAAAGCTATCAAACCATTTAAGAAAACTTCAGGCCCTGGCTGGTATGGCTCAGTGGATTGAGTGCAGGCCTGCAAACCAAAGGATCTCAAGATCTATTCCCAGTCAGGGACATGCCTGGGTTGTGGGCCAGGTCCCCTGTAGGGGGCACATGAGAGGCAACCATGCACCGATGTTTCTCTCCCCCTCTCTTCCTCCCACCCCCTCTGTCTAAAAATAAAACAATAGACAATAAGACAAAAGAAAATAATAAGACAAAATATTTTTTAAAAAAGGAAAATTTTAATTATAAACCATCTGAAATTGCTTTTCTTATTCTTGAACATTTTCCTGTATGTGCTTCCTTTAACAGAGCCCACAGATAGTTCAACTTGTCTTCAGATTCTTGGTGTAGTGGTGAGCTCCAATTTTTGTCATGTTTCCTGCTCCAAGAGAAAGCACTTATCAAATAAAAATTCCCCTGCCATCAGAAAAAGTTGCTTCAGAAAGGCCTTGATTTCATCTACTAAAATTTTATTTTAGTTACAGAGCAGTAAAATTCAAACTTCCACAGAATTTTAAATCTAATTTCACTGTCACGAAAAGTTTTAAAAAATCCTCACAGATACATCATATACTGGCCTAAACCAAATTTTCTATTCATAGAATACTGAATCTTTCTAATCTTTTACAGTAAAATGCTTAAAACAGCCATAATGGTGGATATCTGAACTAGAATCCTAAAAAGGATACCTAAGGCCTTCAAAAGTCAGTATGGCTAGAATAGCTAAAACAAAAAAGACTGACACTATCAAATGTTAACAGGATGTGGAGCAACAGAAATTCCCATGCACTGTTGGGAATTGTAAAATAGTACAAATATGGCTTCTTGTAAAACTGAAGATACAATTACCACATGATCCAGTCATTCCACCTGTATAAGTACTTAACACGAAAGATAAACGCACTTGTACAAGAATGCCCATAGCAACTCACTGAAAACAGCCCAGTTGACTGACCGCAACAAGATAAATAGACAACTTATGGTATATTCATACAATGTAAAGTAACACAGAAATAAAAAAATATATATACACAAGAATGAATCTCAAAAACATTACACTGAGTGGGAGGAAAAAAGCCTTTCCCAACACCATTATATAAGTTCTAGGAAAGGCAAAACTATCCCATGGTGATGAAGAATCAAAAAAGTGGTTGATGAAGGAGTGACTGAACTGACTGGAAAAGAGGAGGAGGTAACTTGCTAGTCAATTATTAAGTTCTACAGCTTGATAAACCTTTAGAGTTCAGTTTTGTGGAAACTCAGAATGACAACAGTGACCATTTCAGTGTCAAACCAAAAAATTGAACTCAGATTGATGGTACCCACATTGCTGAAGGGGTTTTTAAGGGGCACGTATACTGATTTGAAACTTAAATTGCATCCAAAAAATAAAATGGACTGATATAATTTGTGTGACACAGGAAAATGTTACATGTACATTTGAGTGTTCATTTCCCAATTCTTTCAACTTACCTTCATGTTGGAAAACATAAAAATGTTAAGTAAGTTTTTCATAACAAAACTTTGACAAAAAATATAAATATGTATGGCCCTGACAGGTATGGCTCAGTTAGTTGGGTGTTCTGCAAAGCAAAAGGTAGCAGATAGATTCCCTGTCAGGGCAAATGCCTGGGTTGTGAGTTTGGTCCCAGGTCGAGGTGCCTGCGAGAGGCAATTATCTCTTTCACATCTATGCTTCTCTCCCCCTTTCTCCCTCCTTTCCCCTTTCTCTAATAAAAATTGTTTAAAAAAAATATGGTGATTCAGTAGGTGGTAAAAGTTTCTCTAACCTGATGCTGCACACTACTTACAACTTCACAAAACCTACCATCTTTTAAAACTGTATACACCAACACCACAAATCATTTTCCGTCCCTGGGAAACAGGTACATTTCAGGAATTGTTTCCTCCTAAACTGGTCACACTGTTTGACATCCCCAGAAGTCAATGCAATAGTTATGGAAAACATTCTGGGATGTATTAAACAATATGCTGAAGCACTCTGTTGAATTCTTCAAGATTCCTACTTAACTGTAAAGTTTATATTCCTGAACAAATTTTAAGGTGCAAATCATTTGGTTGTATTCTCCATTAACTCCAATTGTGCTCTTTTATTAGATTGCAACTGCTAATACAGAAATAACACAACTATCATCCCTCCAAAATTAAACAAAACCTACCCAATGACTAGTATCTAAGGTATGATAGATTAAAAAGAAAACAGCAAGTCATCAATGAAAGTCTTCAACCTTTCTCCTTAAGCCTAACATTATTACTTAAGACGTGGCTGAAAACAATTTCTATGACATAATTAATTTTTAAAAAACAAAGAATGAAAAAGACTTCAGCAATCAAAACGCATAACTAAATATACACGTGCCTTACACCGCAGAATCCACCTTAACCCTCAGGCAGGTAAAACAATGAGCACCCCCCTTTTTTATTCAGGACACAGAAATCACAGACTGGGCTAAAGAACCCTCACCCCAGCCCAGAGCCAGACGGTAGGTCCCTTTCCTTTGTGAGGAGCAGCAGGGAGGCGGCTGGGGGCGGGGAGCTGGGGGTCGGTGGAGCCGAAGCAAGAAGGGGGCGCGGAAGGAAGCGGTGCCCGCGCGTCCCACAAACAGGCCGCGCGGCACTGCCACAAACCTCTGCGGTGTCCCGAGGAGCAAACCCACGAACTTGGATGTGATCTAACTTGGATGAGCCCGGAAAGTAGGGCCGGGAGCACCACCGAGAACGACCCGCGCCCAGGCCCTCGCAAATTCACATTCTCCCGCCGTGGGCAGAGGTCCTGCCGCCACCCCCGCCCCGGCCCGAGCCCAGGGCTGCCCTTACCTGCTGGACAGAGCTATTCTCAGGCACAGCGAACTCCTCCTTCTCCTTCGGGGTCTTCACAGTGACTTTCATGATCTTGGGCTCCGCGGAAGCAGCGGCAACGGGGGTGCCGCCACCTTCAGCCGCGGTGGCGCTGTCCTGGGAGTTCGGAGGGCCACCGCTTTCACCACTCTCGGCCATGGCGGCGGCTGCAGTGACTCAGGAGGCAGCAGGCGAGTGAGTGGAAGCCAGCAGACGCCAGAGCCGGCTGGCCCGGACAACGGAGAATGCAGGACGCGCTGCCTAAGTGCCAACGGACGAAGAGCGGCCCTAGGAGCGACGAGACGCAGGCTTGGGTGTGGGCTCAGGCGCAGGTCCGATCTGACGCTCAGCAGCCGTCGTGTGTTCTTATGCCTCTGGGTCGCAGCGACATCCGCAGTAGCCGCCTCTTCCTCCTCCCACTCCCCGCCCCCACGTTACTCCCCTGTCGCCGCGCGGGGCACGCCGGGTAACGCGGTTGGCGGCGTCGCCGAGTCATACCCGACCGAGCCGTCTTCAGGTGCCGGCTCCTTTGCTTGCCCTTTCCCGTCCCGTGGGTCAAAGTGTAGGCACAGCCAGAGTTAAAGGCTAAAAGTAGGATGGGGTGGGAGAGATGTGTCCATTTTTTCCCACTTTTTTCACCAAAAAATATCCCGGGTTCTGAAAGGCATTGTCACGACGCATGGGGATGACGTCAGTGCTAGCGAAATTACTAGAAAGGGCCGGACCAGTGAGCGCTGAGGCCGTGGCTGCGCTTGCGCTTTAGTAACCCACGTAGTTCCCCGCCCCCTTGCGTCATACACCGCGCGGCGCTCGCCCTGGCTCGGTTGGGGCGTTTTTCGTGTTGCCGCTGGGATTTGGAGGTCTATAATGAGTATGGGAGGGATGTTTCGTTATTTTAATATGCTTAATTTTTGTTTACTTAGAAGGTTTAAAATGCTTGATCTTACTCCCTGGAGCGCGGAAGTTGGAAGCTGAGTTAATGGAGGAGAGAACGTCATAATCAAAGTAGTAGTTAGTAGACGTCTGTGGCCCCGGGGGTCTAATGAATGCAGGGGGAATGTTTTATTACTTTAATATGCTTAATTTTTGTTTACTTGGAAGATTTAAAATGTTTGACCTGACTGCCCAGAGCGCGGGAGTTGGAACATGAATTGATAGAGGAAAGAGCCTCGTAACCAAAGACGAAGTATCTGTAGCCACCCTTCGCAATCCTGAGGAGTCATTACTCCATGGCCGGGGCTTCCTGCCCTCGGATCTAACCCGTTTGTTCAGGTGATCAGGCCATAGTGTTGCCTGGCTTCTGCGCCCACGCTGACATCCTTGCGCGAGCACCTCCAAATTTTCTTTCTGCGTTGGGTAAGCACTATCCCCTAAAATGTTGGGTAGGAAGAGTGCTCACCCAAACTTGGACAGTTTAATGTAGCCAAGTTCTTCATTTTATATTCTTACATCAAATAAGTTACTGCCCTATTTTAAACTTTAGGTGGTATTAAAGATAATTATTCAAAAATTAGTTTCAATGTAATGTGGGTACAAAGAAGAAACAGGAAGTTATTTTTCCCCTAAGAATATTAACTTTGAAATGACATCATTGTTTGCCTTTAAAGATGACTTGGAAGGAAAATATAACCCAGGACATTGACTTCATTGATAAAGTGTCACAAACGCAAAACCCTGACAGCCCACTGTGACCTAAATACGGAAATATATACTTTGTTTTTAAACTATCCAACTCCGTTCTGGGAATAAATGCTCTTGCCCAAAGTCCAGTTTTGAGCAGAGTCCCTTTGTAATCTGGATCTAAGAAGTTCTAAAAGTATAAATTGCAATATAGTCATCGTCTGATATTAGCTAAATTTCTGGCAGCATTGTTTGATAACATTAAGTAATTATACAAGGCTCTCTACTGAAAGATACATACTCTGTGAAGGATGACCACTGCTTATGTCTAGATATGAAGTAATCGTTACTTGTCAAAGTAAAAGTTTCACCATTGGACAACCAATCGTTTATCTCTAACACTACACTTATGAAATTGCTCTATAATTATCTGTCCACTAATTTCTTAAAAATTCTGAACTATATGCACAATTTACAAAGTAATACAATTTAGCTGTAAGAATATACAGTCTAGTTATTTTAACACTTTTTAGAAATAATCCTATATTTTAAGGAACTTTTGCAGATGGGGGTCCAGATCAGGGATGAACAAACTTTCAGGGAACACGAAATAGTAAATATGTTAGGCTTTGTGGGCCATACATTTTCTGTATATACGCTATATTCCCACATAGCCTTTTTTGTGGGGGGGGTATCATCATATTGTGCCTTCTGTTACACTTAATTGTGCACATATCTCCCTTATCAGACAAGGTTCTTGAAAACTGGGATCAAGTGTTAATCACCCAGTGCCCAACCTAATTTCTCGGCAGGAGAACATTTATTGTTTAACTGAATTGTTGGACTGTTATGTTTTGCACTGGAGAGGAAATTCTTTTAGAATGGTAGATCATATTTTATTCTCTTATCTCTCCCAAGGTTTATAATATAGTGACATATACCATATAGTGACTATCTACCATGTAGATAATAGATACATACTTACTTTGCAATAGGTTCAGGCAGAGAAAACATTCATTACCTGCTTGTGTAAAATTCCAACTCTAATGATTTCAGGGGACAAATTTATTCAACTCACAGGTATCGGAATTGCTTCCTGACCTTAGAGGTTAACTTGTGTGAAGAGTCTGCATGTTGTGTAAAATAAGCAAATGAGCCACAGGGAAATTATATTTTTTAAATTTTAAAGGTTTTATTTATTTTTAGAGCGAGGGGAAGGGAGGGAGAAAGACAAGGAGAGAAACATTAATGTGAGAGAGGTTTTCTCTTGCTCACACCCTGACTGGGGACTGAACCTGCAACCCAGGTATGTGCCCTTATGGCAGATCAAACCAGTGACCTCATGGTTGCAGGAACGATGCTCAACCCACTGAGCAATGTGAGTCAGGGTCCATGGGGAAATTTTAGATGCTCTCTGAGGCCAGAGAGAAGTAGGTTAAAGTGTGCAAAATCATCAAGGAATTCCAGAGAATGATAACACTTATGAGGAAAAAATGCTTTTAGGATGTTGGGGGTTTTGTAGCACTTAAGGCAACCTATTGAGATATTTTACATAGGAAGCTAAAAGTTGTTTTTAAAAATGTATAGCCTTACAATCATTCCATTCCTGCAAATAATTCTTACAGCTTTGGCTCCCAAATGAGATTAAAGGTGAAGACAAAAAAAGAACACTGGTTTATTTGAGATGTACTATAATATATCAAGAATTGTAAGGGTCTGAAATTTTCCTGTTTACAAATCAAGTTTCATGAACAATGGCAGAAGACAAAAGATTCTTGGGTCGGTAGCAGTTACAGCAGTAGCAGTAGCCAGAGTATCAGCATTTTCTTGTACTAGTTCCCCAAGCCCTAACTTCTGCAGAATGATGCAGAGGGTCAGATGACACCTGCATATGCAGTGGGTTGTATTATGAGGAACCTCAAGAATGGGGAACCCCGACCTTATTAATGGGCAGTAATCCTGCAGCCCTTTGCTTGGGAGAGATATTTTCAAGGACTGATCACTCTACAAATATCCTTTTTCACTCTACAAATATCCTTGAAAAAAAAAATAGTCTAGAACAAAGACAGTAGTATATTATTGGGTTGGCCAAAAAAGTCCTTATGGTTGCTTCCATAAAACACACATTTTTCATTTTCACCAATAACTATTGATTTGGATATTTTGAGTACTCAGCTATCTCCTGTGTGATGTAACCTTGATTGTTCTCACTTAATGCCTTGATTTCATAGCTATCAACTTCAACTGGCCTGCCCAACCGTGGAGCATCATCCAACCCAAAACCTCCAACACAAACCTTTGCAAACCACTTCTGACACATTCAATCAGTCACAGCACTTTCTCCATAACACTGCACAGGTTTTGGGGTTGTTGTTTTTGTTTGTTTGTTTGTTTTTTGCATCTCGGTTGCATTTTTATCTTTCTTGAAACAATAAAGCATAATATGCTGAAAGTGTGTATTCTTCCAACTTCAATATTAAAATGGCTACACAAAAATTTACCAATTTGGTAAGTTTTTTTTAAATGCATGCTGATATGACAGCTGTCACTATACAATCTAACAAAATTGTTTCAAATGAAGCTCAAGACAACTAAGCACTACTAGAGCCATCTCATGGAAAAAAATAAATGAACTTTTTAACCAACCCAGTAGCTTCCTATTGTTGCTGTAGCAAATAATCACAAATATAGTGGCTTAAAACAACACGATTATTATAATTCAGAAGTCCAAAACGGGTCTTAAAGGAGTAAAATCAAAGCCTGTGTTCCTTCTGGAAGCTCTTGGTAAAACTGTCCCTTGCCTTTTTCAGGGTCTAGAAACTGCTCACATTCCTCAGCCTGTGGCCAAATTTCTGCTTCCATTGTCGATCTCTTCTGACTCTCCTGTCTCCCTCTCCCCTTTATAAGGACCCTTGATGATACTGGGCTCTCCCAAATAATCCAGATCAATCTCATCATCTGAGGGTCCTTAATTATATCTACATAGTCCCTTCACATGTAAGGTGACAGATTCACAGGTCCTGAAGATTGGGGTCTTTGGAGAGCCATTATTCTCCCCACCAAAGGTGGTCAGTGCCTATATTCACAAGATGTGCAGAATTATGAGAAACCCATGAAGAATTATCTCCCAATAATACCTGCACCTTGTTTCTACACTTTCGTGGCTTCTGGCAAACTTTCTCATGAGGCTACCACTCTGGTGGTCATTAATCTGACCACCAGGGGCTGGGACCAAATCCATTCAATGTATCTTATAGAGCATTTAATAAGGCTAGTATCAACAGGATTCCAAGTGGCTGTATGAGGTTGACCTGCAATATTAATATCTGTACTCCCCAGGGGTCCAGACCCAGTCCTCTTAAAAAATTCCATAAACCATCTGAGTCTACTTTGGCTGCTTCCTAGATACTGTTTTTGTATTGACTTTTCCCCTTAGCCCAAGGCATTAATCTAGTCACAGCAGAATATCTTATCAATTACACATACTTTGCCATGGCCTGCACAGAGAAAATCTAGGGTGATTATATCAATATAACCCTGAGCAGTGAGTTGAGGCTAACTTGAATGCATTCCAGGGCCAATGTGATGCCATTGGTCTCCAGCTAAATTGAGGATAAATTTTATTCTACCTCTTCTAATCCATTGGTTCTTGTTGTAGGAATTACTGCCCCCCCCCCCCGAATTGTATACAAATAGCAAGTTAAGTTACCCCTCTGAGAAACTCCTCAAAGTAATCAAGGGCAGCTTCATTTCAGATAGTCCTACATGTGATCTGAGGGCTCTGTGATGGTGTTTCCTTAAACACTTGAAGGTTTCTCATGACCACCCCTAAGGTGCAAGTCACTGTTTTTTTCAAGGGGAAGAAAATGAATGCCTGACATCCACCTAAGAAGTCCAGTCCTGGGGATGCATATGATACACCTGGAAAGAAAATGTTTACAATTATCAGAGACACTCCCCCCCGCCGCCATGTCATCTACATCACTTGGGGGCACAAGCTGGCAGTGCCTCCACTGTGACCTCACAGCTGGTTGGTAAGCCTTAGGGTTTCTAGTTCATTTTGCATAATTAAGTATAGTCTTTGTTTCTGGAGGGATTGCCTACAGGTAGTCAGTCCAAACTGTCGTTTGTCCATGCCACCAGCTGAGTGGCATTCATCCACTCCACAGAATGACCAGTAAGGCTACAGGAATGGGAGTGGGAAAGAGATCTGAAGGTGCTGACAGATCTTTTGTACGGGAGGTACAAGAGATGGGATATCCCTTGCCAACTGCCTTCTTATTAAATAAAAATGGCAATCAACTGTAGTTAGAGCTATGTGGTGCAGTATGGCAAACTCAGTTAAATGCAGTATTTGCTACTTCAGAACTATACTTTCATGAGGAATGGTCCAATGACAGCTCTGAAACTCAGAAGACCATTGATGTCTCTCCCTCTCCCATGCCTCCCAAGGTCCAAGATGTTCCTTCCCGTAGTGCTAGAGAGTTTACTCCTAACACGAAAAAAACAAAACAAAACAAAACAAAAAAAAAAAAAAACAGTATGTCCCATGCCTGTAGCTGTAACTTCACCTTCTTCCACTCATCTCTGATTCACACCCAGGCAGTAAGGACATTTTTCTAAAATTTATGGAGACCCATTATGTCCCCTATTTGGACCATCATAGGCCATTATTTATGGACACCCATTATGTCTCCTATTTGGCTCCACCACAGGGAGCAATATACTCAACCATGTACTCAACCATTATCCTTACACACCAGGATGATGACAATCCAACAGGAGAATCCAAGTAATTAAACCAGAATTAAGTTCGAATCTTAATGTACCAACCAGGACAACCTGCAGTTGTCATTAGAGAAAAGCAGCAGCATCATGCCCAGGGTAGCATTCTGGATTTTCATATTGTTTTATAAACTCCCCACACCATCCCCTTTTGTCCTAATTATTACCTATGAACTGGCCAGGGGGAGATTATCTCTTTCTGGGGGCAGCCACACTCAGAGACCAAAATACCTAGTACTAAAGTGTACGAATAGGAGGAGGTGAAGGGTATAAGGTAAGACAGTCTTTTAAGATGACTGTGGACTGTATCACAAAAGTCTTGAGTACTTTAACCATTATCCCATTGTCACGTGGCTTTTGCAATAAAAGGTAAACCATTGTCAGATTGCAAATGGCCCAGAAAGCCAAAAACATGACAGACTGGTTTCAAGGACTACAGGATTAGGACGAGTCAGTTGAACTAGACCAGTAACACCAAAGCTGAAAAAGTGTCAACAATGGTGAGGCCCCACCAATAGCCCTGTGAGAGGGTCAAAAGTCCAATGTAATCAGTGTGCCAGGAGTGGGTGGGGACCACACTCATGCAGTATGTCCTCACCCCTGTGAAACAAATGTCATATTCTGTCAGGAGTCCAAGTCTGGAAATAGTAATAGCCTTTACATCAGAAACATAAGATTCTTATACTCTGACCTCTCTACGATGGGTGTGGAACACATCCACACGATGATGGACAGGCAGCAATGGTGACAGTCAGGGAAGCACAAAGCTCTGTTGGCTGTCTCCTGTAAATGGCCCTTACCATGGACATCTACATGAGAGACCCAAGTAGTTGGGTCAATAGTTGTGATTTGTTTCTACATTTAATGTCCCCCAAAAGGCAGTGTTTTCAATCTGTCTGTAGTTTTCCAAGTGCAAACCAAACAGCTAGGCCACTGGCAATAGTCCTAGAGTCAGTACAAATATAACAAGGTTTATCAAGAGGACTAGTGGTCAGAGATAAGAGCATGGCCTTGAATTCTGCCCTTTGAGTGTAGTGACCATGTCCACTTTTGGTTCTACATATTAACACTGATCTGAGGCCTCCTAACAGGTTTCAGTGTAGCTGAACCATCAGTAAGTCCAGCCCAGGCATTTAGGGGAAACCCTGATTTGAGAACTCCATTGAGTCATTAGCTTTGCTTCATGCATAAAAGCCAGAGGGAGGAGAAGGCAAATGATAAAGTTTCTCTCAGGTAGATAATTGCCAGTTTTCATATAAAGCCAAATGCCACTGGACCAGAACAGCAGCATTCTTGACAAGAATGTCCATATCATGTCCATTTGACAAGCAAGGCTTACTGAGCCCTTCCCACCTTGGTAGACATCCAGTCCAAGTTGACCCACCCCCAAGGCTGAGAGTCTAGGCTGAGAGTCTCAAGGCCTTTATCAAGCAGGCATTCAGTTTCAAGAGCTCAGTAACAAGCTAATAGCAGCTTTTCAAATGGGGTGTATATGGTAGCTGTATTAGGAAGGCTGTGAGTCCAAAACCCCATGGGGCACAACTGGATTGAGGCTGCCTCCTCTTATCAGAGGCTCCAATTGGCAAAATCATTAGTCCTGTAGACTTGTAGCTCAAACTGTGGAGCCTCAAAGGCACTAGCACTTCTCTGCTTGCAACTCTTCCCAATCAGGAGTATCTCCTCTGGTACTTAGGGAATGAGGAAATACTGATACACATCAATTCCTACCATACATTCAGTCGTTAAAGTAACAACAATGAACCGGCCTGGAGGACCCCACCCAGAAGGTCACTTTAGTATTCCTTCTCCAGGTGAATCATGCCAGAGCCCCATTGGCTGCATCCAGATGCCAACTCCCCCATGGAGCTGGGAGAATGGTGATGGGTGTCTGTATCCAGCAGAGTCTCTGAGTTTCTCTCCACCCTCAAGTTCCCTAGCATACTTTCCAGGCAAACAGAACTTTGGTCCCCCTTCGGGAGAGTGAAAACTTGGCCCCTTTTCTAATCACCTTTCCCTTAAAGCAGCTGAAGTGGGGTAAAGGAGGAAGGAGGGATCAAGAGGCAGGAAGGAGACTGACAGTATGCCAGAAGTAAGGTGCAGTGACTTTCTTTTAAGCAGTTCAGTGGCTGACCGCAGCTTAGTCAAACAAACTTCCAATGATTCCAGTCCACCAAAAGCCCTGAATTAGGCAACAAAGTCATCATTTGCTCACGCTAGTTCAGCCTTAGGAACTGCAGCAGCCACAGCCACATTTTCCAGCAGTGGCTGGAGTTTGTCCTTTGGTTGCTGACCTTCTTTGGGGAGTCCACCTTAATTTGGGGCATTTGCTGCCCCCTTATCAAAATAACATCTCTTAAATTCAACATAAGTGTTAGGGGGAGTTTTCCATGATGGTAAAGCTGATTGAAAGAAATTATCTAGATTTCTTTGGGTCTGTTTTTCAGTCTTCAGTGGGTTACCTCATTAGCACTGTAAACCCAACGTGGGGCAGTGAGCCTTAAAATTGTACTAACTTAATGCCTCATTTATGGTTTCTGCAGGAATTAGTCTGCCTCAGGAAACTCTCTCGAGAAGGGCCAAAGCTTCTTATAGCAGTTTGAATGCACTGTAAAACAAAATGAAACAAAAACCAAAACAAAACAACAAAGTCTGAGACCTTTTACTGTCATCTCAGGGTGAATCTAAGATTAGCACGATAGAATTAGGAAGGAGCTGAGCTGAAGGACAGCCTAGCTGATGCCTTTCTTAACTAGGCTTATGTGCCTAGTGCCCCTCACCTCCCAAGCCAACTAGCCAAAGTTGTACAAATTTGCCTGGTTTCTGCCCAGAGCAGTTGGGAATTTCCCTTTCATCTTAAGACATATCTGAGAAAAGACATTAAGTGTGAGGTCAAGAAACTTTTTTCTGTAAAGGGCCAGTTAGAAAAGATTTTAAGTTTGCATGACGTGGAATCAATCTCTATTGCAACTACTCTGATCTTGTAACACTAAACAGCCATAGACAATATGTAAATGAATCAGTGTAAAAACAAACAGGTATTATACTAAAATCTCAGTTATATACATTGAAATTTGAATTTCATATAATTTTATGTCATGAAGTATTATTCCTCTTAATTTTTTTAACTATTAAAAATGTAAAAAAAAACCATTATTAATTGGCAGGTTACAGAAAAACAGGTAGAAACAGGCAGCAGGCCAGATTTGGCCTATGTCGTTCTAAAGAATGAGATTCTCATAAATTAGCATGAATTCAATTAAGAGATGGCAGAATTTACAGTTAAAGAAAAGTAAAATCACTTAAATACTGAGGCTTACAAAAAAGTCAACTGTAGGACTTGATGGTTAAATTTATGGTTCAACTTGATTGGAACACTCAGAGCCCAGACTAAACTTTACTTCTGGGTTTGTCTCTGAGGGTTTTCTGGATGAGATTAACATTTGATCTGGTGGGCTCAGTAAAGCCAATGGCCTTCCCAATTGTGAGTGGGCATCATCCAACCTTTTCAAGGATCAACAGAAAAAGGCAGGCAGGTTGAATTCTCTCTCTCTGACTGACCATTTAAGCTGGGACAGCAGTCTTCTCCTGCACTCCTTAACTAGTACTTACACCATTGGCTCTCCATTTCTCAGAACTGCACAACAGGATTTCCTGAGTTTCCAGATGAACTTCTCAGCCTCTGTAACTGCATGCACTAATTCCTTATTATATATATATATATATATTCATATATTCATATATATATTCCATATTTTTTCCATATGTGTCTTATTGGTTCTGTTTCTCTGGAGGACAGACTTGACAGTATACTAATATGATTATCTTGACTATGTATTAGAAATACATACAACATTCTTATATTCCCTAACTAAATTTAGGTGAAGATTCTCTATTGTTTACAAGATATAGTCCTAGCTTTCTTGAAAGATTAAACATCCAATTTCAATTGTACATAAGCAAGGTGTAATTCCTGAAAAGTATGACTGTATTAATGTACACATTGGCAGATGGTGTCATAGCCTGAGCAGGGCAAAGAGGGAGTTTATGTGTGGAATTGGCAACCTAAATATGGAAAGCAAAATTTAATAGCTTTTAGAAGCTAGTGAAGGATTTCTTAAATAAAACACAAGCACAAATCATTTTTAAAAATACTGGCATAGTTAACTGCAGCAAACTAAAAAACTTCAAAAACAAAATGAAAAAAGCCATATGCTGAAAAATAAATGTGGGGAACTTTGTAAAATTGTATTTTATTATGTGACTACAATGGTCCCAATTTTTCCCTCTTTGCCCCCCTCCATCCAGCACCCCCCAATTCTTCAGGTAATCCCCACACCATTGTTCATGTCCATGGGCCATGCATATAAGTTCTTTGGCTGCTCCGTTTCCTATACTGTTCTTGGAAATGTACATGCCTATGGCTATTCTGTAACTACCTATTTGTACTTTTTCATCCTCTCACCTCTTCATCCATTCCCCCACACCCTCCTCCCATCTGGCAACATCAAAACATTCTCCATATCCATGATTCTGTCTCTCTTCTTGTTTGCTTAGTTTATTTTTTAGATTCAATTGTTGATAGATATGTCTTTATTGCTATTTTATTGTTTATAGTGTTGATCTCCTTTTTCTTAAATATGTCCCTTTAACATTTCATATAATAATGGTTTCGTGATGATGAACCCTTCAGTATTTTCTTGTTGGGGAAGCTCTTTATCTGTCTTTCAATTCTAAATGATATCTCTGCACGGTTGAACAATCTTGGCTGTAGGTCCCTGCTCTTCATGACTTTGAATATTTCTTGCCAATCCTTTCTAGCCTACAAAGTTTCTTTTGAGAAACCAGCTGACAGTCTCATGGGAACTCCCCTGTAGGTAACTAACTTCTTTTACTGCTTTTAAGATTCTCTCTTTATCTTTAACCTTTGGCATTTTAATTATGATGTACCTTTATGATGCAAATGTTGGAATGCTTGAAGTTGTCCCAGAGGGTGCTTACACTAGTCTCATTTTTTTGGATACTTTTTTCTTCTTGTTGTTCTGATTAGTTGTTTTTTTGCCTCCTTAATGTTCCAAATCATTGATTTGATTGTTGGCTTCATCCACTCTACTGTTGTTTCCCTATAAATTGACTTTATAAATTGACTGAAAAGAATCTTAGTAATGGTATTTATAAAAGGGAATGCCTGAGAAATCAATTTAACAGAAGAAATCACCAACTGCTCACTGACAGTCTTTTCAATCTCTAGAGCTTTTCCTGTTGAAACTGATATACTTACTTAAAAGTGATAGATTAAGCCAGAGGAATGGATATATCAGTCAATAAAAAAGTGTTCAGGGGAAAAACAGAGCTATGAATACAATACTCCAGAGACTACCCAGAACAAAAGAGGATAATCAATGAAGTTTTCTATGGGCCCAGGAGATGTTAAATGAATATACACTAGTAAAAAGTATCTGTTGAGTGTCTATCAGGTGCCAGGCACTGTGCTAGATGCTAGATAATGTACCAAAGTAGATAATATGTACGCAGATAATCAAAACAGATGATAATACAGTATGCTTTAATAATTCAGTTCATTAACTACTTAGGTAATTCAATTATAATTGAAACTATTCTGATTCAAGTTCTGTCTAGTTTGTTCATGTAAAACAGCATTAGAAATTTGATTTCGTTAATCCTTGAGGTGAAAAAATACAGTATCATGGAATTACCATAATTAATTAATTAATTAGGGTCTGATAATACTTAATTTTATTTAAAGGTAAAATTAGAGAAAAACTCTCTCAAATAGCTTTACCACTTAATTGAAGAAATAATTCTTTAGCATCTCCTCTGTGCCACACAGAGAACTATGCACTGAGAATATAGGGTGTAGGTCACAACTGGTATCAATAGCCTGGTCAGACTCCTGGAAGCAGGTAGAGGGGTGGAAGTCAAGTGAACATGAGGGGCTGCTGGAGGAGACTGCAAACTGCTGGAGGCAGCGAATGGGCCACAGGTGTCCCAGCTTGTGCCTTGCAAACACTCCTCCCCTGCTCTGTAGATAAATGGCCAAGAGGAGGCATTGCACTGAGTATGCAAGGCTGGCAAGACAACTGGATGGGGGAAGAGCCCTTCTATCCGCTTCTGGTACATGATTGGGAGTGGGACCAGGGAAAGGCAGGTACATGCACAATAAAGGTCAGAATGGCAGCAGGGGGCCAGGTGCTGGATTGAAGAAGCTTGTTAGTTTAGCCTGGGGAAAATAAGGGATTGGTCTGGGGGTGGACCCTTTCAGACTGCACAGAAATTTGGAAGTTAATTGGACATTTCTGAGAAAGTACTTGGCCCTTCCCAAACCCAAAACTAACAAACTCCCTAGGGAGGGAAGGGGTGCGCTCTTACCCACTCCTGTAACACAATGGCTGGTGCATTTGCAGGACCTTCTGGCCCTGGAAGCTGTATGGCCAATGGCAGCACAGAGCCCACAGGTGGGTTCCAGGAGGCAGCCTGAAGCCTGACAGTGGCCAGGAGAAAAGCTGAGCTGCCTGGATGACCACTCAGTGGCCACCTGTGGTTCCCAAGGGATGGTACTTTAAATGGGAGAAGGAACTCTGGACGTTGCCTTTGGTTTTAGTCTAGCTGAGTTTTCCTCCGGGTTTCCTGGAGGGAATGTGACTTGAGGCAAGAGTCTGCCATTCTCCCAGACTGTGCAGCATTTGAATAAAAACCTCTTTCCTTTCTCACCAGCCTCTGCCTCTAGAATTTGCCTATTGGAGGCAGTGGGCAGCTGAACCCCAACTTTGGTTCAATAACAAAATTTACAAGGTTCATGTAACCTCATGGAAGAAGCCAGACATAAAAACAATGATATTGTTTATTTATCTAATAAGTATTTTTTCTTCAAAGATTGTCATAAAGTGGAATCTTTCATGTAATACTGGTTTTGGAGGTCACAAGCAGTTATTTATGTATTCATCTTTTTTATACAACCAAAAAATCTTTGTCCTTGGACTTTAATGAATCATATTTGTATATCACTGACTACACTGAAAAAATGAATGCCATAAACTAAAAATTATTCTAATAATTGATTATATCAATGAAGGATCTCTCATTTCTCCCCTATATCAACACTCTAGTCTTAGCATGTCATGTTTCTGTCCTCAAGTCAGACTCTTCTTTAAACAAATATTTCAGTCCATATTTTCTTCCTTTTGCCTGGTTGCTTTTCAACAAATTATAGAAAAGGTATCTACCCTCTAAAAACTATCTCATACAAGTTTTCTCAATTTCCAAAAAATGTGATAGCACACTCTCATTTGTATGGTAATTATTTTTGCTATTATCTTTTCCTACCTCCACCTTCTGTTTCCCCTGAGAATAAGCTACTTGAGGATATCAACCACTTTTCACCCATGTTGTATGTCCCATAGGTTCAGCATGCAGAAAGGTCTGAGTAAATTAAATATTCACTGAATTTAAAAAATCCAATTAATTGTTTGTGCTATAGCAAAAATAATAATTTCACATTGTTTCTGAAACTTAAAAAAATCAAACACATTAATGGAAGAGTAAATTAATTTTATTGACTGATGAAAAACTAAAGTGATACGAAGTATGAATAATAAACAATAATCATTGCATTCTGCTGGAATTCTGTTTTTCTTCTTTTCACTTTAAGCCAAAAGGACCAAAATTATAGACTGTTAGTAAGCTAATTATTTTAAGTATTTCTTCAACAAAAACTGCATAGCTTAGCAGTTGCACAGCATTAAATATATACATTTTGCAAAACCCTGAAAACTTTTATTTTTGTGTTGACCTCAAAGGCAATGGAATCACCTACACTGGTCGAATTCAAAGTTTCTTTTCCCTTTTCTGCCACCCTGTAAAGAAAAATAGGGCAAATTATTGAGGAAATACCATTCTGGGGGCATCTGCAAATTAAGAATATATGAAACCGAAGGCATTTTTGAGTACAAGAAGGAAGCAATTTCTTTTTTGAGTTTGTTGCAAATTTGAATGTGTATTCTACTAAATTATATTTACAGGGTTATTTTTAAAAATAGTTAATGTAGTTGTAGAAATCAGTTACATCTATTGGAACTAGCCTAGACTTAGTAAAATCACAAATATCGTATTTTTTAAAGTTCTTTTAGACTGTCCCAGATTGTTTTTAAAAAATTTTTTTGATCAATACTAAAACAATTTATTCTATATGATCAGCAAATTTAGTAATTCAGTTCATTACCCTTTTGGGTAATTCAATTTATAATGCAAGTCTTGTCTAGACATCTTATCAGATAGGACTAGAAGTCTGGTTTTCTTCTTCACTGGGTTGGAAAGTAGATTGTACTTTTCATATTGCTCAGTGACATATATACATCTGTATTTAATCTGCTCCAACTGAAACTCCATCCATGGTATTTGATGTGGACCAAGTAAAGAGAAAGGCAGCTTAAAAGACAAGAAGTATTTTACATTAATTTTAACACTAACATTTTCTGCCTTATTCTGATTTTAAAATACTTGTAGAAATATGGAAAGTACAAAGAAGAAAATTAAAATCATCTATAACTACTCTACCCAACCCCATTTTAACCATAAATAATGGTTTGATGTATTTGCCTTAACATAATTTTATAGTTTTTTCCTCCATTTTTATAAACTATGGCAATGGTGCCCAAATTTAGTTGATCATCAGAATCACCTGAGTAGTAATATTTTTAAAATTCTGATGTCTAGAATTTGTCCCAGACCTATTTATTCACAATTAACAGGAATGGCAAAACTATCTGTAATTCAAAAAGCTCCCAAGTGATTCTGATGATCAGCCAAGTCTGGGAAAGTGCCTTTCTGGAAATGGTGATTATACCAGGGGCACCTGAAACCCAGCCCAATTAATAATAGTGGCAGTTTCTCTGTGTTGTTGTTTTTTAATCTTTTTGTCTTTTTTCAGCATATAACTTTCCTCTTAGTGATCAAAACATTTCTCTATCAACCTTTGTTTAAAAAAAATCAAGTCTAAGAACACTGTTATTTATGGACAAATAAAAGTTCTGCAAGAATTCATTCTGAGAAAATAAGTATAAAAAGGTTATGTGGGACCTGAGATGTGTGTGATATGTATTAAAAACAAGATTCACTTCCTGATAGCAGGAAAATGAAAATAAATTTACCAATTTTATACAGCTTAAAAATCTTACCTTGCTCCTCAACAAGATTTAAAAAACACACAAAAAAACTGCAAAAATCATTTTCAAAGTCTCCCAGGCAAATTCTCCCTCCCAGACTGATATCAAAGCTGGGGCTAAAGAACTTTAATGTTCTCTAGGCCACCAGTGGCCTTCAAACTTTTTTTTGACTATGACCCCACCTTAATCAACACATTTTATGTCATGAGTTAGATCCACATACATACATACAAATAAATATGTGTGTGTTTATATATGCACACATATACACATACACATATACTGAAAAAAAGCACTGGTATTTTTTTACTGCATCATCCAGAAAAAAATGCTGAATGTCAGCTTGTGAATACAGAAGAAATGACAGAATTAAAAAAATCACTATTTTGCAACCATCATAATAACTGCTACAAATAACATCAATGGATGCTAAACCACTGGGTAAAAAGAAAAGGATAGTCGCATAATCTCAAAGTATCACTCCACATATCATTTATTAATTATAAAGTGGAAAATATGCTTTTACAATGAAGACATCTAAAAGATATTGCTGTACCTAAGTGATTAAACTTATTATATAATGGGACAAATGTCATTATGTGCCTTTCCTTAGTATGAGTCAATGGCATGTATACCACATCATCTATGTAGTAGCAAGGATTTTTCTGAAATACTTTAGTTATTGCCAATACTTTAGTTAATACCAACATCTAGAATACCCTTACATTTTTAAAAATGAATATTATATAACAAATTTAACAAAATTAATATTTCTGGTGAATAAATTTTGGCCTAAGATAGTGCAGTTATTCAATCATATGGTATCTATTTCAAATGTATTATTTGTGATGAAAACACTATCAAAATTATAAAAGCATACCTGGTATTTGGCTAACTCTGCTTGTAAAACTTTCACTTTAGATCTTTCTTGTTCCAATGCAGCATGAAGTGAAGCCACCTGTAACCAAATATTCAATTTTTAAAAAAGACTTTCATTGTGTTTTTAGGCAAATACTCTTAATTCATTTTTTAGCTTTGTGTAATCATATACATATATAATATTGAATGTAAAAAATATACGTTATATAGTATTAGTTTCAGGTGTGAACAGCATAGTGGTTAGACGATCATATACTTTACAAAGTGTTCCCCTCAGCATTTCCAGTACCTGCCACCTGGCACCATACATATAATAACCTTAATTATTATTACTTATTCACAATGATGATTTTTGACTATTGGATAAATGAGCATCAGAGAAGAACCCCTCTTCACCTCCCCAATTTTCAATTAGACGTTTTACTTAGCTGTAAATTAAATTAGAGATAGCTAGGACAAGCTCACTGTTCTAACACCACAGAATAGGATGGGAAGAGGAGAAAATGAAGTCCAAGAGTAAGATAAGTTCTGCCTGCCCTTTCTACCTCTATATTCATGGTCCATATCTCCTAAAATACAACCTTAATTTTCCCTATTCTTCAGGAAATAGGGAAAATTTTACACAGTAAACAGAAACTTCATTCATTTGCTATGCATACCGAATACTAATAATGAAGTATCACTTATATTACTTTCTTTTTGTTGTTTTTTATTAAATGTACCGGGGTGACATCGGATAAAAAAATCATATAGGTTTCAAGTGTACAATTCTATAATACAACATCTGTACATTATATTGTGTTCACCAATTTATATGACTTTCTTGCAGTGTCGATGGCTATATTTTTGTTCAGTCAAGTTTCATAATTCAAGACTAAAGCACAACTTAAGAATATCAGTCTTGTATAGTTTCCCTTACCTGTATAGTCAGCTCATTCTTGATACTTTGTGATTCATCAACTTGCAGAAGTATTTCTGCTTTATCTTTCACTGACAAGAAAAGGAAAAATAATAGTGTAATCTTTCAATCACTCAAATAATTTAACAATACATTACTGACCCAAGATACCAATGCAGTCAGGCTAAGACAATTGTCCTCATATTTAATGAATGTATTTCTTGACCCTATAAAGCTCTTATTTTTCACTGGTAAATTCTGGTTATTTATTATCACCACAGCAGTGTTCCTGGAAATTTTACATTTTATATAGCATTAAGATATTAATTGCACAGATAGAACAAAACAGTAAAAAGGACAAGGGTACAAGAAAATAAAAAATTTCACATAGGGAGAAAACTTTAAATACCTTGATTACTTCAATATTTAAAAAAATGTACGGTGGCCCTAGCTGGTTCGGCTTGGTGGACTGAGTGCCGCCTGTGAACCAGGGAGTCGCTGGTTCAATTCCCAGTCAGGGCACATGCCTGGGTTGTGGGCTGGGTCCCAGGTAGGGGGTATGTGAGAGGAAACCACACATTGATGTTTCTCTCCCTACCTTTCTCCCACCCTTCCCCTCTTTCCAAAAATAAATAAATAAAATCTTTAAAAAATAAAAATAAAATTTAAAAAATGTAGTGTTTCTTTGTCTTGTTTTGTTAAATTGCCAGGGTGAGTATACAATAAAGCCCACATAAATATTTTTATATGACTTTTATACCAATAAAACATTGTCAAATAAATGTAGCACCTGTGACATAGCTGATCATATAACATCTGTGATCTCTCAGAACTATTCATTTGTCTAGAGATCTTTTTTTTTCTGTCTTTGGGGAAGAAGAGATCTGTTATTTTGGTCCCTGTGTTTCCTAAGCATTGAAAATTTCCACACTGCTGACAAATTCCATGATAATGACTGCTAAATGAAAATTTAACTCTATAATTTTAAAACAAGTGAAGAAGGAAAAAACAAGCTAAGAGAAATTGAAGAGGTAAAACTGTAACTGTCTCTGTTACACAGTTTTTATTATATGCCCATCTTTTAAAAATATTTCACTGACAAAGTTTTTTTTACCATTGTATGCTTCTAACTCCATTTTCCCCACAGACCTTATGTACTGTATTTTTCATGTAGCAGTCCTACATCAAATTTTTCTATGTGGATTATTTATAGTATAAGTATGGACACCAATTTTATCTACCGGTTGCCATTTTTAATCTGTTATTGAGAATAAGCTTTTATCAGTTAATTTTTTCAATTTAAACATTTTTACAATGTTTCTTTAGCTAAGGAATATTTATTTCACATTTAAAAAACATACATCCAGCCCTGGCTGGTGTGGCTCAGTGGATTGAGCACAGGCTGTGAACCAAAGGGTCACCAGTTCGATTCCCAGTCAGGGCACATGCCTGGGTTGCAGGCCAGGTCCCCAGTAGGGGGCATGCGAAAGACAACCACACATTGATGTTTCTCTCACTCTTTCTCTCTCCCTTCACCTCTCTCTAAAAGTAAAGAAATAAAATATTTTAAAAAACATACATCCAATGATATCCTTAATTTATTCAATTAGAAACATATTTTTCATATTTTCATAATTTCTTGTAAACATTTTCTTTTCATAATTTTATTCATTAAATGATCCACATAAACTCAGTAACATGAACTGATCTAAGTGAATCTCAGGAAGTTGGCATCAATTTTTCAAATAATGCCTTTCCTCATCATTCTTTAACTTCTATTTCATCATAATTAAGTTGTATAATAGTTACAGTCATAAAAAAATAGAAAAGTTATAAAAAATAAGCCTGAATCTACTTCAAGACTATATTCTGTTCAATTGGACAGGATTTCTGGTTTTTACTCATTGTCTTGATAACTTATTTAATAATATAATTTAAATTTTGGTTGGATAATTCCACCTCCCAGTGTCTTCATATTTGAAATAATTCTTTGGTCTTGTTTACTTATTCTTCAAAGTGAGTTTCACATTTCTTAAGTACTACACAGTACTCACAGGAGTTATATTTTTATAGATTTTATTGATTATGCTATTACAGTTGTCCCATTTTTCCTCTCCTTTATTCCCCTCTGCCCTGTAACCCCTCCAACATCCCCCCCGCCCTACCTTAGTTCATGTCCATGGGTCATACATATAAGTTCTTTGGCTTCTCCATTTCCCATTCGATTCTTAAACTCCCCCTGTCTTTTTTCTACCTACCATTTTTGCTTCTTACTCCCAGTACCCTTTTCCCCATTCTCCCCCTACCACCTCCCTGCTGATAACCCTCCATGTGACTTCTATTTCTGTAAATTTGTTCCTGTGCCAGTTCTTTGCTTAGTTTGTTTTTGGTTGTTCGGTGTTTTTTTTCTTTTTAAGGTTCAGTTGTTAATAGTTGTTTGTTGTCATTTTACTGTTTGTATTTTTGATCATCATCTTTTTCTTGGATAAATCTCTTTAACATTTCATATAATAAGGGCTTGGTGATGATGAACTCCTTTAACTTGACCTTATCTGGGAAGCATTTTATCTGCCCTTCCATTCTAAATGACAGCTTTGCTGGACAGAGTCATCTTGGATATAGTGTCCTTGCCTTTCATGACTTCAAATACTCTTTTCCAGCCCCTTCTTGCCTGCAGTTTCTTTTAAGAAATCAACTGATAGTCTTCTGGGAACTCCTTTGTAGGTAACTGTCTCTTTTCCTCTTGCTGCTTTTAAGATTCTCTCCTTATCTTTAATAAGTAAGTAATTATGATGTCCCTTGGTATGTGCTTCCTTGGGTCCAACTTCTTTAGGACTCTCTGAGCTTCCTGGACTTCCTGGAAGTCTATTTCCTTTGCCAGATTGGGGAAGTTCTCCTTCATTTTTTGTTCAAATAAGTTTTCAATTTCTTGCTCTTCCTCTTCTCCTTCTGGCACCCCCATGATTCAGATGTTGGAACATTTAGTTGTCCTGGAAGCTCCTAAGCCTCTCCTCACTTTTTTGAATTCTTATGTCTTCATGCTGTTCCGGATGAATGTTGATTTCTTCCTTCTGATCCAAACCATTGATTTGAGTCCTGGTTTCCTTCCCTTCACTGTTGGTTGCCTTTATTTCACTTTTCATAGCCTTCACTTTTTCCTCTATTTTGCAACCATATTCAACCATTTCTGTGAGCATCCTGATTACCAGTGTTTTGAACTGTGCATCTGATACGTTGTCTATCTCTTCATCTGTTAGGTTGGCTATCTCTTCATACTTAGTTGTATTTTTTCTGGAGCTTTGATGTGTTCTGTCATTTGGGCCATATTTTTTTGTCTCCATGTGCCTGTTCTGTAGTAAGGGGCAGAGCCTTAGGTATTTGCCAGGGCAGAGCATTGTGGTGCTGTATGTGGGAGAGGGTTCCAAGATATAGGAGCTATATTTGATGTTTCATGAATACATATTAATAGGGAAAATTGTTTACTACACTTAATTTTGTCTATTTAGATTTTCTCATTTATTCATGACTTTCTCTATATCTTTTTAATTTCCTTTGTATAAGCTTATATTAAAAATTAATACACATTTTTTCAGTCATGAATGAAAAATTTTTGTAGAACTTTCAAGGTTAAGTGTCAGTAAGTAAACATAATCAGGAATGCAACTGATTAATGGGGATTTTCATACATCAACTTACGGGGGGAAATGGGGAAGGGTTGTCAAGGAACATGTATGAAGGGCCCATGGATAAAACCAAAGAGAGGGTAGGACTGAGAGTGAGAGGTGGGGGTGGGTGGGGCGGGGGAGAGTGGTTAGGGGAAAATGGAGACAACTGTACTTGGACAACAATAAAAAAAAGCAGAATCTTAAGCAAATATTCTTATTTTCCTGCTAACTGTCTAATAATTTCCTGTCTAATAATTTATAAGAATTGAAATTTCAAGATTTCTCTTACATGAATACTTATAAACATGTATAACACCTAAGGTGCTATAAGAGTGACTTGTAATAAATTTACCAGTAACAATTCAGTTTGCATCACTCTCAGAAACCTTTTTATTTTGTTCAGTTAATAAATCATATATCTTAAAAAACTATCTTCAAATATCTTTTAAGATTAACACTTAATTCTAAAACCACAAAAATTACTTACTTTCACCTTCTTGAAGCATTTTCAATAACTGTGCATTTCTTGCCTTCACTTCTTTATATTTTGCCTAATAGTCAAAGAAAAAAAGATTTAATTTTGTCAAGTAAATTATGTAATGATTTACTATCAATTTATGAATCGATGAGTTCTCAGTTTGCCCAAAAGACATAAGTCACTTCTGAAAGAAAACAGGATGAGAAAAAAATATATTGAGAACTATCTATTACTTAAATTAAATCCCTGGTATGATAATAGAAATTAGTATCATAGGTGACTGAAAAATAAAGGAGAAGAATAAAAGTGGAGAAAACTCAGAATAATATTAAATTTTCCTGAAGCTTTTTTATTTTCCTCCTCAAAAAAGCCCTTAGCATTTCAAAATAATTTGATGACAACAAAAAGAAAAATGATTCATAGCTCTGTACCATGAATATCCAGTACTACACTACTAATTTTCTGTATCTGCTCTGTATCTGTCACTGTCCACTATGTGACTGTTAACTGCTGGAAATGCACCTAGTGTGACTGAGAGAATACATTTTTAATTTTATTTAACTTTAAATTTTGGTACACAATTAGAGTGGTTACTAAATTATACAGCACAGCCATGTGTTCTCAGTTAAGATTAAATTTACTAGTATCTTGTTATTTTAGTAACTATTATGCAAGTAATTTTTCACTAATCTGAATTAGTAATTTACTAAAATATCTTTTAATTATTTTTAAATTTTTTTCTCCAATGGTTTAGCGTCTTCTCAGACTAATAAATGATGCAATTACACATTTATGAACAAGAGAAACTGTGTTTCCACATTAACCTCTATATTCCGAAGAATTTTCACTCTAAACCAGATTTATTCAATACTCTGAATTACTTTATAAATGCTTATGCATTAGAAAAAAACAATACATTTAATACATTATAGAAAAACAAGAAATCAGAGAAACAGATCAGTGTAAGAATCTTGTTGTTTCTTCCCTCATTATGTACACAGATATATGTAGAGAAGTTACCAGATTCTAAGTCTTTCTTGTGAAACAAATTTAATGTATTTGAAAGTCAAGTCCAATAAAGACAGATTTTACTAAATACTCTGCCCACTAAATTGCTGATACACTGAATGGAAGCTCAATAATAAATAAAAAGGAATAGGACTCATAAGCATCTTAAAAATGAATACAGTAAGTCAGATGGGAACAAAAAATATGAAGAAGAAACCTTATACAGTCAACTACAGCTATATTCACTAAGAATAAAGAAATATATCCATTGTGAATATGTAACTGTAGCTTATGAAATTCTATCAGGGCTTCAATGTTAGTATTTCACCAATCTATCTCTAGCACAAGCCTTTTGTTCAAAGTCCAGATTAGTATACATGGAATCACCTCTTAGAGCAGCCTTAGTGTCTGAAATCAGCATTTAAAGTAAAAATTGCAAATGAGCAACATTACCCATGAAAATTCTTTATATTGTCCATAAAAACATTTAATACACATAATTATAAATAGTAAATCATCTATAAAAACAAATTTAAAAAATGCTAGTATCATGTGATTTATAATAAATACCACAAATGAAATACATAGTGCCCTTACTGGTATTTTTAATTTCATGAAAGAGAGTAATTAAAGTTAAGTTAAATACACATATGCTCTGACTCCACGGTGGCCTACTGTATCCTAAACATGTATGCTGAATCCATAGATATTTCATACTCAACGTATCCAAAATGAGATCTATTATTTCCACTGCCTAAACTAGTTCAAAACATATTCTTGCTCTTACACTCAATACCTGGTTAATTGTTTTACCAGACTATGTTCACTCCAGGACCTCGGCTATGTGCATTACCATTGCACAAAGCAATTTTCATGTCAACCACGAGGCTGACGTGACCCCTGGTGAAAATGAGTTTGACACCCCTGTTCTACGTGACCCCTGGTGAAAATGAGTTTGACACCCCTGTTCTACAACTTCGTATTTCTCTAAATGTCAGCAACAATGTATTTCCTACCATTTCCATGCCTTTGTATGCACTATTCTCTCTACTTGGCAACCCCATCTTTTCTGTAATACCCTTACCAATTTCCAATAGCAAAAACTAACTCATTCCTGTTTCTGTGCTGTGGGGCATTCAGTCAAATCTCAATTATAAATTCTATACCGCAATTATTTGTATGTTTATCTTCCCCATTAGACTATATTGCTAATTCATCCTTGCATTCTCTGGTCTGGGACATGGTATGTGCTTAACGAAAGCAAAGAAAAATATAAATGACAAAGAAAAAGCTATGGGAAAAGGGTGGGAATTGAGGAGGAAAGAAAATGAAAAGACTCATTAGGGCAGAATTTGATTTATCATTTTTTTCTCTATTACATAGGCACAGCCCAGAAAGATACTTGAGATGAATAAACAGGCTTTTTTTTTTAAGCCTAAGGAAGGAAGAAAGAGAATAGTAGGTACGTTTATAGTTAACATAACTTGTATAAGTGTTAGGGAACATGTGGAGAAACTGGAACCCTTATGCATTGCTAATGGGAAGGTAAAATGGTATAGCTGTTAATGGGAAACAGTTTGTTGATTCCTCAAAAACTTAAATGTAGAATTACCACATGACCCAGCAATTCCACTCTTAGTTATATAACCAAAGGAATTAAAAGCAGGGACTCAGATACATGGACACCAATATTCAGAGCAGGATTATTCACAGTAACCAAAAGGTGAAAACAATACAAATGTCCATCAATAGATGAATAAACAAGGTGTGGTATATACATACATACAATGGCATATTATTCAGTCATAAAAATGAATGAAATTCTGACACATGCTAAAACAAGGATGAACCTTGAACACATTATGCTAAGTGAAATAAGCCAGACACAAGAGAACAAGTACTGTATGATTCCACTTATATGAAGTACCCAGAATAAGCAAAATCACAGACTAGAGATTACCAGAGGCTGCAGGGAATAAGAAATAAGGAACTGTTTAATCAGTACAAGAGCCTGTTTGGAAGAATGAAAAAGTTTTGAAAAAGACAGTGTTGATGGCTATACAACATTACAAAGGTGCTTAATGCTACTGACTCGTATACTTAAAATAGTTAAAATGGCAAATTTAATGTTATATATATATTTTTACCATAAAATAAATCACATTATTACTCCAATTTTATAACATTAATTAATTTAAAAACCTAAACAAAAGAAACATTATTTCTATCATTCAAACATTAAACATATTTATATATAAGAAAAAGAGAAACTGTACAGATTACTAGTTTACAAACCTCCCACTGAGTGATCACATTTTTCAGTTTCTGGATTTCAGCATCTTTCCTTTCAAGTTCCAACTTTAGTCTTTCAATTCTGCCATCTTTCAGAACCACTTCCTGAAGAGAGAAAAAAGTACTATTTTAGAACTAAGATAGTCTGCTAATTCTGGCTTACAGTTTTCCTTTGTGAAAAGTTTAAGAGGAAAAACTCCAATTTTCTTGATTTAAGTTCATTTTTACAGCAACCTTAAACTGTTGATTGCATTTCTTTTACTCAATGATGTGATTATAATTATGTACAAATGTTTATGCAAATAAGATATTTATGATTAATCTCAAACTACAAACATACCCTAGAGCAGGGGTGTCAAACGTATTTTCACCACGGGCCACATCAGCCTCATGGTTGCCTTCAAAGGGCCAAATGTAATTTTAGGGCTGTATAAATATAACTGCTCCCTAACTAGGGGCAAGGAGCTCTACATTCAACCCTTTGAAGGCAACCATGAGGCTGATGTGATCCCCAGTGAAAATGAGTTTGACACCCCTGCCCTAGAATAATATCAGGGCTTTGAAATGATATGTTTATGAATAAGCATATTAAAAGTGCTCTGTGACAAGTTTAGTCTATCTTTAAGACCCCCTAAAATTGAAAACATATGAGAAAAAACACAAAATAATAAAAAACAAAAATAATTTTTCTCTATTATCAGCAATTAGTAGGTAGAAGATACAACTAGAAAAATCATTTTCTCCCAATAGCAATAAAAAACATCTCCAAGAATAAAATTCAGAAATTTTGAGGATCCATAAAGAAAAGCATAAGATACTGAAAAAGACAGAACAGATATGTTTGTAAATAGAAAGACTAAACATTACTACATATATTACTTTGTAAAGTCAATACAATCTCAATTGAAATTCCAACAGGATTTTGTACTTTGGAACTTAGCAAGATAGTTAAAACTTCATATGGGAGAATACAGGATGGAAATAAATAAAGTTAATGCAATGAAAAGAAATTTGCCTAATAAATGTATACTATACAGCAAAAGTAACTAAAATAGCATGATCACAGCACCCAGGTTGACAGAGCAATGTTATAGAACAGAAAGTCTGATGGGGGAACTCAAGAGTTAGAAAATATTAGTTTAAGGTAATAGTTAACAAGCCTAGTAGTTAATGCATGTAAAAAACTATTGTTTCAGGAACTGCAGGTACGGCCCACCCTGACTCCAGGAGAGCACAAGCCATTGACCTTTGTGCTCCAGAAGAGACTGTAAGCAATCCAGGTGGTATCTGAGCCCCTTGTGTCTCAGGGAGAGACAGTCTGCCTTGCAGGACACAGATAAAGAAAATCACTGGTCAGGGGATGATGAAAGGATGTTAGGGAAATTGCCAGACTGCAGCTTTTGCCTGATTAACCCCGCTTCCTGAATTCCAAATCCCTTACCTACAATTTTTTCCCTTGAATTCCAAAATCCCTTACCTACAGTTTTGCCCCCTTATAAAAAAGGGTGGCTTGAAAGGAAACATAAGATGGTCTGTTATGGTACAAACCCACCATCTTCTCAGATAGCTGGCCATCTGAATAAAGCACCTATGAAGAATCAACCCCTGTCTCTGCTTATTGGGTCTGGTAGGTGACAGGCAGCACAAATGCCAGCTTTTCTGGTTTCCAGCCCAGAAAGAGGTTTAACACATAAGAATTTATTGTAATATAAATACAGTATTTTAAAGAAGTGAAAAAAGGCTGAATAATGGTAGGTTACAGGACAAGTGGCTAACTGGGAAAAATCAAGTTAAATCTCTCCATCCTGCACCATATACCAAAATAAACAAACAAATACAAAAAATCAGCCCAAAATCATACTTTTGATAATTGTATAAATTGGTTCTATTCATCTAATGAGTATGTGGAAACATTAAATTATTCTAAAAATACGCAGTGAGCACCCCCCTGCTGCTGAGTTCTGGATATACAACAGGGAACAGAACTGAAAACATTATTGCCCTGGTGGGACTCATCTAGTGCAGGAGACAGATGTAACATAAAAAAATGCTACAATTAGAAACTGAGGTTTTCAAGCTATGAAAAAGCATAGTGATAAAAAGGGAATAATGTAGATTATTCAGGTAAAGTCCTAATCTTAGAGGGCCTTGTAGATTATAAGAATAGTCTGCACTTAGAAGCAGTGAAGGATTTTGAACAGAACTGTTAAGATTCATGTTAGATATGTTTTTCAAGGATGACTTTGGTTGATGTGTGAAAAATGGTTTCAAGTGGGTAAGAGAGGTGAAGAGACCCCTTTAACTGCTACTACAACTCCAGGTCAGAGAAGATTATGCCTTTGATTAGGGTGGAAGCAGTTTAGGTGGAAAGAAGTGTATCATGTAAAAAATTATTTGGAAATGCAATCAAGAACATTTGATGAGAGGCTGAATGTGGCAGGTGAGAAAGATGAACATTTCAAGTTTCTAGTTTGAGGAATAAGGTGGGCGGACCAAGTATATACATACTAGGTGAACGGAGTGGTCAAAGAACATATATGCATGACCCATGGATATGGACAACGGTGAGGGGATTGACTGTAGGAATGGAGGGTGGAATGGGTGGTGAGGGGCAAAGGGGGCAAAACTGGGACCACTGAGATAACATAAACAATGACATATTTAGCCCTGGCTGGTGTGGCTCAGTGGACTGAGTGCCAGCCTGTGAACCAAAAGGTTGCTGGTTCAATTCCCAGTCAGGACACACGCTTGGGTTGTGGGCCAAGTCTTCAGGTGGGGGTGTGTGAGAGGCAATTAATCAATGTAGCTCTTGCACACTGATGTTTCTCTCCTTCTCTTTTTCGTTCCCTTCCCCTTTATCGAAAAATAAATAAAATCTTTTAAAAAACAATGAAATATTTAAAAGAAGGAAAAAAAGAATATACATACTATTAGGTCCAGGAATCTCATTTCTAGGAATTTATCTTAGAAGTGAGGGGAAGAGTATCTATCAACATTCATGGAGATTTATTACAACAAAAAAAAAATCAGTTTAAATGCCTAATCATAGGATAATATAAACTATAAAATATATTAACATGATCCCAACATTGTAATGCTACATGCCAAGAAAAAAAACACTGGGAGAACATAAAATTTTAATAACTCTCTTAGGATGTGATATTATGGAAGATTTTCACTTCATTTAAAAACTCACCAAATATATAATCACTGAATAATATAAAGCACTATTTAATTTTCAAAAATGAAACCACATATTAAAATAGTATATATATGAATATGAATATCTATCATCTTGGAGTAAGAAAGCCCTCTGCACATGATACCTAAGAGAGAAAACTAAAGAGACTTATCTTGATGAAAAATCTCCCAAAATACTATAATAAAATCAAAAGATAAATGAAAATCTGGAAATAGTTAAGTCACAACCAATATGATAGGCATATGAGCAAGAAACATAAAGAAGTATACAATTTCAACAGTAAGCAAGAAATGTTATATCAAACTGATAACATTAAAATATTTTTTCTTAGTGTGGGTAAATGAAAACAATTATTAAAAACTCAATTTTTTAATGTTCAAGAATTACTTAACGATCTGAAATGCTCACCATCTTTGTTTAACTAGACAGTGGTCCATATAACAGTCTCTACATCACTGGAGGGAAGGGTATATATATCCACAGAAAAGTAGGACCACAACAAAATATACAATTTCATGAAATGTAAACAGATACACTGTGACATTTTTTGTTTTTGTAAATTCTGGTAACAATCTACTAAACTGATTTCAAAACCTGTTAAGTTAGTTGAAACTCGAAGTTTGAAAGCATAGCCTAAGGACTTGAAAAGTCAGGTCAAGGACACTGTAAGTCCTCACTTGAGGTCATATATAGGTTCTGCAACTTTGAGCAAAATGACACATAACAAAACCATTTTTATCATGAGCAAGAGTTAAGTTCCTATGGCATCATATCAATATTCAAATGAAATAACACTGAATGTAACCACATTCACAGACATGCTATGGTTGATTTAACAGACATTGAAGTTTAAGGACAAGGAAAAGAAGTTAGATTTGAAAAATATTTCAAAGATTAAAATTTCCCAAGCCATGAAAAATGAAGTTTTGAGTCTGGATATCTAGATAAAATGATAAAACCAAAACAGAAATGACAAAAGTCTAGCCAAACAGTTGGTTTGGAGAGTAAATGATAAGCCTGAGTTTCAACATAGTGAGTATAAGGTATCACTTGAATAAAAAGGTGAAATATGTCATAAGGGCAATTAATAAAACAGAAACCTGAAGGCCATAAAGGCAAATGAGATGTGGAATGGATGATCTACCCAATGCTAGTGAAGTGGTGGAGAAATCATCCTGCTAAAAGAAGACAATGTTAATACACATCAAGAGCAACACAGATGTTTATATCCTTTGACACAATTACTATTTTTAAGAATTTATTCCAAAGAAATAACTCATTAAAAAGTGAAATACATGAAGATAGTCAGTGAATATCAGGTGACCAATTCTGAACAACCTAAATGTCTGAGAATAGGGTATGGACCAAGCAAATAACAGCATGTTGATCCGGCAGATTATAATGCATGCTTTACAAAAGGACTATGAAACTATATTCCTCACTGTTACAATTGTCTTAAAATACCTATACATGTGGCATTTTTCTAGAAAAGGAGTAGTCAAAAATGAAACCAAATGCTGCATTAAGAATGGCCAAATTAGGGTTGAGTTATTTTTCACCTCTAAAAATTCCTGCCATGTTAATGAATATACAGTAAAAGAGTACTTTAACGTTGACGAAAAGAAGAGCTTTCTTTCTCTGACAAGAGCACACAATGCGGAGTGGAAGGAGGTAAAAAGAGAAATAGAGTATTTTTAAAACAGCCTCAATCTTTTTTTTCCAATTAGACTTAAGACATGAGATCTTGAATTTTTTAGTTATGAAAAATTTCACATATATAGATATGTGAATTATACATGTACAGTGAAAAGAAAAATCATGCAATATACAGATTAGGGTTTTGAACACTGAAAACAGTATGGAGGGTCCTCAAAAACAGAGTTACCATATGACCCAGCAACCTCTCTTCTGTGTATCTACCTGAAACATTTGAAAACATTTATTTGTGAAGATAAATGCATGCCTACGCTCACTGCAGCATCAATCACAGTGACTAAAACATGGAAACAACTGAAGTGTCCTTCAATGGATGATTGGATAAAGAAAATATGTTGTACACACGTACAATCGAATACTACTCAGCCATAAGATGAAATACTGCCACTTGTGACAATATGGATGGAACTTGAGAATATCATGCTAAGCAAAATAAGTCAGAAAAAGTCAAGAATCATATGACTTCACTCTATGTGAAACATAAAACTGAAAGCAGCAAATGAACATACAAAAAAAAAAAACAAAAACTCACAGGCACAGACAACAGGACAGTGGTTACCAGAGGGAAGGGGGGTAGGAGGTATAATAGTAAAGGGTAAAGGGGGTCAAATACATGGTAATGAAAGTAGGACTTTGGATGGTGGCCACCCAATACAATATTACAGATGATGTATCATGGAATTTATAGTTAAAACCTATATAAACTTACTAACCAAGGTTACCCCAATAAATTTAATGAAAAAAAGAATCTGAATATTACCAATACTTGGGCATCTCCCATGTGCCTCTCCCCAGTCATATCCCCAGCCCTTCCCTCCTAAAGATATCTACTGTTATGAATTTTATGTTTGTCATTCTCTTCATGTTAGTCTTTTATTACATATATGTGTATTCCCTAAAATGTATATTAAATTTTCTACTTTTTGAAATTTATATAAATGGCTCTAACTATTATTTGGTGACTTGATTTTTTTATTAAACATTATGTTTTTGAGCCCTGGCTGGTGTGGCTCAGTGGATTGAGCATAGGCCTGCGATCCAAAGGGTCACTGGTTTGATTCCCAATCAGGGCAATGCCTGGGTTGCAGGACACAGGAGAGGCAACCACACATTGATGTTTCTCTCCCCCTTCCTCTCTCTCTAAAAATAAATAAATAAAATCTTTAATAAAACATTGTTTTTGATATTCATTCATGTTGCTAAGTATAGCTGTCATTCATTTTTCCTATCGATTTTGTTATTATAAACAGCTGAGTTTTCAACATTCTTCTTGAACATGTCTCTGGGGTTTAATCTAGGGTAGAATTTCTAGAATATACAGTCCGCCCATCATCTTCAACTTTAAAAGTTAATGCTAAATTGTTTTCCAAAATAGTTATACCAATTTACACTACCATTAGTATGTTATTGTTGTTTTATACCTATAACAATACTGAGTATTATCTGTCTAATTTCTATCTTAAGTTCTTATCTTCATTTAGATTTTCATAGGCACTGCAGTAGAAATTAGAATTATCATATATAACTTTGTTCTCTACTCAAAAACCTTCAAGAGTTCTTAACTATCTACTAACTAAATCATAAATGAGGACTTTAAATCTTCCATAACGTTTTCTAACCTACCTCACCAAACTTATCTGGTACTACATTCCTCTATAATCCTTCTCTTCTAATTAAACTGGTTTATACTTCACGGCCTCAATACTTTTACTCATGACATTCCAGTTTTTTCTCCTTCATCTCTGCATGTCCAAATTCTACTGTCTTTTAAATTATATTGCAAAAGCTATTTTCCTCTAAGAAAGCCATCTCTGATCTCCATTCATGTAAATTACTATCACACTTTATCCTTTTTTTGGACTTACCATTTTCTACCTTGTACAAAAATAATTATCTATTAAATGTGTACTGTATATATAACATGCTCTATTAAACATTTTAAATCATAATTGTTAATTTTCCTAACAGTATATGAAAGGCAGATAATTCCTTCCCAATGTGACACAGCTGATAAGCTACAGCTTAGAAACTGTATTTTGTGTTACTAGGTTTGTTTGATTTCAAAGACTTCTGCCTTTCTACCATATTGTAATGTCCTATGGTTTTACTATATCATTACTATTCCTTAATCATTTAACAAACATACATACCCAATTTTGTTTGACAAAGGGTTTGAGATATTTGTTGAAATATATTAATATCATTCTTTCTATCCAAAAACTATCTGATAGCTTAAAAAACAAGATATGGACCACAAAGGGGAAAATCATGGTGGATGTAAATAAAAGAAAGCAAATATGCTAACCATAAATGTTAAATTAACATGGTTGCTTGGACTGTACATAAACTTTGACAGTTGAGGCAAGACAGGAAAACATTAAATTTAATTCAATGCAAGAAAAGAAGAAGTTCACACATACCTCAAGGCAGATAAGGATTACCCACTAAGTTGAAAATAGATTTTCATGTGGAATTATGTATTATATATTAACCAATGTTACTGCTGCATTGGCATAAACAGTTATTAAGGGTCTGACTTCTCATGTCCTATAAAACAATACAGTAGGTGTTTAATTTGTTGCATGATTGAATTTATCAGTCTCAGGAAAAGAAACAGAAAACATCTGTTGAAGAGAGTGACAAGATAGGAAATGGGCTTTTAGAATTTGGAATAGCAAATGTAGGAATTTGTCAAAGTCAGAAAGAGATGAATCAAAAAGAAGGTTAAGTAGAAATAAGGATATGTAAAAGCTAGCAATGATTTTCAGAACAAAACATGAGCACTGTTTTTCAGCAATACCTGGCAGCCCAGGAATTAATGCTGCATACTGGCAGGCATGGAATAAAAGAAAATCAAGGAAGTAAGGGGAAAACATTCACACATAAGGTAAAAAACAGGTTCATAGTTTAAGAGAAAGAAGATAGGAGACTAGAAGTTGTGGTAAAAACACAGACTTAGAGGTGTCTATATATGATATCTTGTTTTTTAAACAATATTTTAAAAATCTGAATACCATTCTTATAGCTTGGGGGACTTAGAAAAACAGACTACTAACCAGATTTGACTTGCGGGCCATAGTCTGCAACCCCTAGCCACAGGATAAAATTCTAACTTATTTCCACATAAAAAGACCTTTATATAATCTAAATGCAATCTGTCTCCCTGGTTGTATTATCTCACACACTTAACTCTTCTTAGATACAGTACTTCTCAGTATCCTGAATATTAAGTCTAAGGCCTTTCATAACTCTGGGACTTTGTTCCTGCAGTTCTCTTAGGCTTTCTCCATTCTTTAAATACCTTTCACAATCCACCCAAGTGATTTATTACCTTTTCCATTCAAAATCTCTTTATTGTTTATATCTCTCTTAAAACCTTCATCATACTAAATGATATTCTTTTTACAGGTCTACTTTCTCCAATCCCCACTACTCTGAGTGAAAGGACAGTCTCCACCACCTTAGTATTCCTAGTCTCCTACACTGGAGCCTAACAGTAGTTCCTCACATATAGCACATGCTCAATAGTTGTTCCTCAATGAATGAAGTACTTCACTTCACACTTTTTAATATAAACATCTATGACTAAGAGAAATCCTAAAGCTGTAACTTAATAGAATCATAATTGGATTCCAGTGCTTATTTTTTTTAAAGAAAAATTATATTTTAATTTATTGTGATCTTTTAAGATAATCTTCTATTTTACATGCCTGGTAGTGTTCATGAGCTGCGCAATTATCTGTTCCAATGTATTCTGTAAGCTTTTCTCTTCTTTTTTCTCTAATAAGAATTTTATGAACATCATCTTCCAGTCTATTGAAGAATCCTCCATCATGTGATAAAGTCTGAGAAGAACTCAATTCCTGTCGAAAATGAATTATGATTTACTATCATTCAACACAAAAGTGTATGCATTTAATAAACCTAGTCAGCCACTAAAAGGAGAAGAAAATGGATAACAGAGACAATCAACCATATAATTCTTCTCTATTTCGAGATAAACAGCAGTGACACATTTTGAAATGTTTTCTTCTTCATATTTTTGTTGGGTGTTGCTTGATTTAAAAAATATTTTTATGCATATATCATACAATATACCCATTTAATATGCACAATTCAATGGTTTTAAATGTGCTCACAGAGTTGTACAACCATAACCACAATCAATTAAAAATTATTTTAATCCTCCTGAGATGCTTTATTGATTTTAGAGAGAAAGTGAGAAATAGAGAGAGAGAGAGAGCGCGCGCAAGAGAGAGACTGAGAGACTAACGTCGATGTGAGAGAGAAACATCGAACAGATGCCTCCCATATGTGCCCTGTTCAAACTCACAACCTAGGTAAGTGCCCTGACAGGGAATAGAACCTGCAACCTTTGGTGTATGGGAGGACACTCCAACAGAGCCACCCAGCCAGGGACCACAACCAATTTTGTAAGTTTCATCACCCCAAAAAAGAAACCCTGAATCTATTGGTAGTTGTTCCCCATTCCTCCTAATACAGCCCCCATCCTCAGTTGTTGCCTGGGCAAGACTAATCTACTTCCTGTCTTTATAGACTTGCCTATTCTAGACAGCCAATATAAGTGAAATCATATAATACGTGGTCTTTTGTGACTGGCTTCTTTCACTTAGCAAAATATTTTCAAGCTCCATCTATATTATGTCATGTATCACTACTTCATTCCTTATTACCAAATAATATCCCATTGATGGACATACCACATTTTATTTCTCCATTCATTGGTTGATGGACATTCAGGTTGTTTTCATTTTTGGCTATTATAAATACTTGTGCACAAGTTTTTATATGGATATGTTTTCAATTCTCTTAGGTATATGCCTTGAAATAGAATTGCTGAAACATATGGTAACTCTATCTTTAATCTTTTGAGGAATTTCCAGATAGTTTTTCAAAGGAGCCACACCATTTTACAATCCCAACAGTGTATGAGAACTCTAACTTCTTTGCATTCTCACCAACACTTGTTTTTATCAGTCTTTTTTTATTATAGCTACTGGAATAAGTGTAGAGAGGTATTCCACTGTGGTTTTGAGTTGCATTTCTGATGCATTTCATGTGCTTATTGGACATTTATGTATCTTTTTGGAAATATTTCCATTCAGATCCCTGGCCCATTTTTTAATTGGGTTGCTTTTTATTTTTAAGCTCTAAGAGTTCTTTATATACTCTAGACACAAGTCTCTTATCTAATATATAATTATCAAATATTTTCTCCCATTTTGTGGGCTGTCTTTTCACATTCTTGATGGTGTCCTTTGTACATAAAAGTTTTTTATTTTGATGAAGTCCAATTTTTCCAAGAAACCACCATGTAACTCAAGGTCACAAAGACTTACTCCTATATTTTCTTCTGAGAGCTTTATAGTTTTAGTTCTTATATTTAGGTCTATAATCAATTTTCAGTTATTTTTTTGTGCATGGTGTGAGGAAGGGGTCCAAATTCATTTTTTTTTTTGCATATAGATATACAGCATCATCTGTTGAGATGATTACTCTTTCTCCACTGAATTCTTTTGGCATCTTTGGTCAAAATCACTTGAACATAAAAGGGTTTCTTTTCTAGACTCTTAATTCTGTTAACTTTTATGGTTACAATTATGCCATACCACGCTGGTTTAATTACTGTTACTTCTTATTGCTCAATCTTTTCTAATATATTTGAAAATAATTTTATATAAATCATATACATCAATGACAGAGATAAAATTTATCACAATCTACTCAATTACATAAAATTACAAAATTTACATATTCTCCATGAAAAGTAGCACTGCCTCTCTCCAACTTCCTGTTTTGAAGTCAAAGACTGAAGTAAATGTTCCTTTAGCTCTCAATGGTTTCACCTATGTCCTTCTTTCTTGAGCTATAATACTCCTAATTTTACTCATCTTAATTGAATTTGTGAGCTAATAACCCAACAGTTCAATAACTGTTCATCCTTTTCTCTTCACATTATGTTAAAAAGTGTTTTAAAAAGTTTTTTTATATCAGTGCTATTAATACACAAATTACATTAAAAATTTTGTACAGAACTTTATATTTTACAAAGAACTTACACAAACATGACTTCATTTGAATCTCATCAATACTATGAGAGGTTGATAGAAGAATGATTTCCCCACAAAGTAATCACGGCCTCAGCAAAGTTAAATAACTTGCCCATGAGTCACTCTATTGCTAAGTGGTATGACTATAACTCTAAGTCTACTGCTTCAAAAAATATTTCCAGTATACTATGGCAAGATTTCATTTTAAAGCAACAAATACAACATGATTAAAATGCTCCTGAGCTTCTATGTGGAAGGAACAGCATGATGGTGGAAACTAATCAGCCTATGGGTTTCACTTCCCTAACAAATGCAGTTACAAAAAATAGCAACAGAGGCATGGTTACATGGAACAGACTGACAGCTGGCAGGGGAGGGGGCTGGATGAAAGAAGATAAAGGGATTAAGCAAAAAAGGCCAAACATATTATATATATAACACACAGACAACAATATGGTGACAGGCAGAGGGAAAGGTGAGTAGGGATAGGTAGAGGTGGGCAAAGGGGAAACAAAATGGGATGGAAGAGACCTGCTTTTGACAATGAGCACACAAGGCAGTGATGCAAATGATGTTCTACTGAGTTGTACACTTGAAATCTATAACGTTTTGTGAACCAATGTCACTGCAATAAATTTTATTTAAAAAAAAAAAAAAAAAACAGCCCTGGCTAGGTAGCTCAGGTTGCGGGTTCAATCTCTGGTCAGGGCACATACAAGAAGCAACCAATGCATGTATAAATAAGTGAAACAACAAATCAATGTCTGTCTGTCTGTCTGTCTCTCTCTCTCAAGGAAATGAGGGATGGCCCTTAGAGGTTGCCCAGGCCACGTTGTTCAGTTGGTTGTAGCACCATACCATGTACCAAAAGGTCACTGGTTTGATTCCCGGGCAGGGTACATGCCTAGGTTGTGGTTTGGGCCCCCTGTTGGGGCATATATAAGAAGCAACTGATCGATGTTTCTCACATCAACATTTCTCTCTCTCTTTTTCTCCCTCCCTCAAAAAATAAAAAGAGGAAGAAATCAAGATATTCCCAAATAAACAAAAGCTGAGGGAGTTTCTGACTACTAGATCTGCTCTTCAAGAAATGAGTAAGGGAGGCTGGTAAGGTGTAAAGAAAGGAAAGTAGACAGTAACTCAAAGCCAGAAATAAACATCTCAATAAAGTTAAATATATGGAAAAAATATAAGAGCTGGTATTATTATAACAATGGTATGTAACTGTACCATTTTTGTTTTCTACATGACTTAAGAGACTAGTATATGTTTACAGAAAAAATATTACAAAGGTTTGTTCCTATAACTTTGGTTTATAACTCCAAATTTTATTTTCTATATAATTTAGGAAACTAATTCATTTAAAATAATTATTAGTTTATGTTTTGGGGCACACAATGTTGTAAAGATAGTTTTGTGACATCAACAACTGAAAGGGGTAAGGATGGCAGTATAAAGATGCAGAGCTTTTAATGTTATTTGAAGTTAAGTATAAATTGAAATTAGTGTTTTAACTTTAAGATGTTAAATGTAATCTTCATGGTAATCACAAAGAAAGAGCCGCAGAATATACACAAAAGGAAATGAAGAAAGAACTTAAACATTTCACAACAACAACAACAATCAGCTGAACACAAAAGAATGTAGGAAATGAGAGATTCCTACAATAATGGTCTAAGATTAAAAAAAGCTATAAGGCATATACAAAACAAATAGCAACTGAACGAAGTCCTTCATTATCAACAATTACTTCAAATAAAAATGGATTAAACTCTACAATCCAAAGACACAGGTTGGCAGAATAAATAAAAACATACGATCCAACTATATGTTTTCTACAGAGACTCAGCTGAGATCCTAAGACACAAATAGGTTGATAGTGAAGGAATGGAAAAGTATACTCTGTGCAATTATTAATCAAAAGACAGCAGGGATGACTATACTAATATTGGACAAAATAAAATAAATCACAAATAAAAAAACTAGACAAAGATATATATGTATATATTTCTAATCCTCACCCAAGAGCATGTTTATTGATTTTTAGAGAGAGTGGGAAGAGAGAGAGAAACATCGACATAAGAGAGAAACATCGATTGGTTGCCTCTCATACATACCCCAACTGTGGACTAAACCTATAACCTAGGGATGTGCCCTAACTGGGATGGAACTTGCAACCTTTTGCTCCAACCAACTAAGCCACCCAGCCAAGCCAGCAATAAAATATAAAATAATGAACATTTACATATACAATAACCATAAAAATATATGAAGCAAAAATACATATATATGAAGCAAAATTTAACAGATTTGAAGGAAGAAATAGTTCTACAATAATAAAGACTTCAATACCCCACTCACAATAATGAATACAATAACCACACAGAAGATAAGTAAGGAAATAGAGGACTTAACACAATAAACTAATGAGATCTCATAGACATACAGAATACTACCCACCAATAGCAGTATACACATTCTTCAAGTCCAATTTCCAGGATAGCTCACATGTTAGACCACAAATGAAGTCTCAATAGATAAAAGATAGCTATCATACTAAGTATATACTCTGACCACAATGAATGAAATTAGAAATCAATAACATAAAGAAAAGTGGAAAATTCACAAAATTGTGGAATTTAAATAACACTTTTAAACACCATTGAATTGGAGAAAGAAATCATAAGGAAAATAAGAAATACTTAGAGGCAAATAAAAACCAAAATGCAATATAACAAAACTTATGGGACACAGCAGAATGGGTGTTAAGTAGGAAATTCATTGCTGTAAGTGCTTACTTAAAAAAACAAGAAAGAAAAAAATCAACAACTAAACTTTATAACTTAAGGGACTAGAAAAAGAACTAAACGAAAAGCTAGAGGAAGAAAGGAAATTATAGAGTTTAGAGCAGAGATACACAAAATAAAGAACAAAAAAAGAATAGAGAAAGGTGAATGAAACCAAAAGTGAGTTCTTTGAGCAAGCTGACAGGTGGTATGTGTGTGTGACAAGGGGTGGGGGGAGAGAAGGAATTGAGCAAGAAGAAGAAAGAGAAAAAAACTCCTGCACACAAAGTATGGTGGTTGCCAGGGGAGGATGGATGAGGGAGGTGGAGGAGGGTATAGGAGGGATAGCTGGTGAAGGACGGAGACTTGAAGTAGGGTGGTGAACACACAATACATGCTGTACAGATGATGTGTTGCAGAATTGTGCATCCGAAACCTGTCTAGTTTTGTTAACCAATATCACTCCAATAAATTCAATAAAACATAAAATTAAGTTGGTTCTTCAAAAAGATCAACAAAATTGACAAATCTTTAGCTACACAGACTAAAAAAAGGGTAAGATTCAATTAACTAAAATCAGAAATGAAAGTAGGGACATTACTACTGACTCTACAGAAATAAGGATTATAAGAGAGTACTATGAACAATGGTATGTCAAATATATTGGATAACTAAGATGTAATTGCTAGAAACACAAAACCTACCAAGACTACAGATAACAAAAAATCTGACTAGAACTACAACTAGTAATGAAATTGAATGAGTAATCAAGAATTTCCCAACAAAGAAAACCCCTGGGACCTGGTGGCTTCACTGGTGAATTTCATCACATATTTAAAGAAGACTACAAGAAAAGAAAACCACAGACCAATATCCCTTATGAACATCAATGCAGAAATCCTCAAAAAAAAAAAAAATACTAGCAAAGAAAATTCAGCAACATATTGAAATCATACACTATGACCAAGTCAACCCACAAAATGGGAAAAAATATTTGCAAACCACATTATCTGATAAGGGATAAACATCAAGAATATAATAACTCCTAAAACTCAATAAACAGCAACCCAATTTTAAAATAAGCAAGGACTTGAAAAGACATCTCTCTAATGAAGATACAGAAATCAGAACATTGGTTTGCCTGTGTGGGTGGGGAAGGTCATGAAGTATTATAATTACTGGGAGAGGACAGAAAGGAACTTTCTGCTATGATGAAAATGTTCTTTACCTTGATAGGGATGTAGGTCACACAGATATGTGCATGTGTCAAACCTCATCAAACTGCACTCTTAAGACCTGGCCATTCATTCTATTGTGTGTTTAAAAAAAAAAAAAAAAGAAACCTAGCTCCCCACTGAGTACCTATTTCCTAACTTGAGAACACATCATTTACAGAGTAAACTGACAAATATTAAAGCTTTTATCAATAATTTTTCACATTTTCTAGGGGCTCCAAGTCACCTCCTAAAAGAATAATCTCCAAGCTTCATAATTTCAAGTTCTAAATATACAGTAACATGCAAACCTCAAAATGCTTCATCTGTATCTGCTACTACTACTTTTTTTTTTTTTTTTTTTGCCATTCTTGGGTGCTTTGAACTTATTCCAAGAGGAATTCTAAATAATGGTGTTCTTTAAATGAGCTACTACATTAAAGATGGCATAATATGTATGGTGATTCTACTTTCTACTCTTTCTTAGGGTAGACCCTGATAGATTCAAGTCTTGAACTTGACTTAAAACACTTATTAAGCTCTTCCAATGCAATTACTATTATGCTATGCATATGCTACTCTCATAGAACCCACAATCTGCTGACAAAAACTAACACATAATAACAAACAATTATTAAGCACTCTTTTTTAGGTATCAGCAAGGGCAAATACCTGTAAGCATGCAGCCATTTTACCATTAGTCCTCTTTTACAAATGGTAAACATAATTGATAGTGGCACATTTTCTTCCTGAGCAAGTTTGCAGTCTCAGAATTCTTCTTAATGCAGAGCTCAATGAAGGTCCTAACAATGTGTTTGAACTGGCAGAAAAAATAAAAAATCTATGTGCCTCTGTTGTAAGTGTTGTAAAAAAAAACCACAGAAGCAGACCAAAAAGAGTTCAGGAAGGTTTTAGTGAGAAGACAGAACACTCATTCATTCATCAATCAACATCATTTGTATTACCTAATATGTGACAGGAATTAGGACTACCAGAGATAAATCAACAAGACATAGTCCCATATTTCCAAGAACTCAAACTCTAGTGAAAGAACAAAACAATAATAAAATAGGCTGTTGAAGGCTATGAAATATACACAAGGTATCCTGGGTGTCTAAATAACACCATAATCAGGGAAAACTTCCAGAAAGGAGTACCTTTTTGTCCAAGTTCTGAAGCATAGTTAGCCAAATAAAAAAAAGATGGAAGGGAAGTGACATCACCAAGATGGAAACAGGTCATTCCTGACTTTGTTCCCCTTCACAAGAACAGCTATTCACGGACAAGACACCACTGAGGAAGATGCAGGGAGAAATACATGGGTAGGCAAGGTAGTATGAAAAAATATACTGGGTTCAGAAAAACTCCAAATACTTTCACAAAGCTTGATGCAATCTTCAAATGTGAGAAAAAAAAAATTTTAAGTAGTAAGAAAAGGGTAATGGCTGGGAGATTTCTGATTTCATAAACTCTCCTCTACCATTCAATTATTATAATATTATACGCATGTATTCCTGAATTTTAAATTAAATAAAGAACTCTAAAAAATAATAAATCAAGGAAATAATCATTAATAGTTGCTAAAACCACTGAGTGAAAATGATGGAAAACTTTATAATGGCTGACAACACCTGAACCCACTGATCTAAATTTTAAACAAACTTTTTAAAATTTTAGAATAGTCTGACAAAAAAGTTTCTGAGTAGACAGAGTTTCCATACATCTGTCACCCAGTTTCTCCTTCTGATAACATCTTACATTATCACAATACATTTTACAACTAAAGAATTAATGCTGCCACATTATTATAACTAGACTCCACTGTCCTTTTTCTATTCCAAGATCCCATCTAGGATATATTACATTTAGTTGTCATGTCCTTAGCCTTCTCTGGTCCACAAGTTTCTCAAACTTTGTTTCTAATAACCTTGATAGTTTTAAGGAGTACTGGTCCTACTGGTCTGGTATTTTGTAGACTGTCCCTTGATTCGGGTTTGTCTGACATGTTTCTCATTGTTAGACTAGGCTGTGGTTTTTGGGACAGAGGGAGACCACAAAGTCAGAGGCCATTTTCATCATATCATATCATACCATGGGTACATGCTATCAACATGATTTACCACTAATAATACTGACACTGATCACATGGTCAAGGTTGTGTTTGCTGGGTTTCTTCAATGTAAAGTAACTTTCCCTCCCTTTGTACACCCTACTTTTTGGAAGCAAGTTACTCAAGGGGAGTGGAAGAAATTCTCTCCCCCAGAGGGGTAATATCTATATAAATTATTTATATTTTCTGTATAGGAGATTTTTCTCTTCTCTCCCTTTATTTATTTATTCAATCACTTATTTATATGACTATCAACTTATGGATAAGTACTTTATACTCTGGGTACCAATACTATATGTATATTATTTACTTTGTATCTCAAATTGTCCCAGCTACGGACATTGGGAGGTATTTTAGGTTGTTTCCTATGTCCCTCTGACATGCCCCTATATTTTGTTTTTTTAAGTACTTCCTTGATTTCTAACATCACAAGACACTCCAGATTCATCTTGTGTATCCCCAGTTGCAGTCCTAGAAGCAGCCATATTTCTTCAATTAATCCTGGTTCCTTTTAATGGAGAATCAATTTTAACATCATAAAAATTCTATTCTCCCTGAGATATGCCTGGAAGTACATCACATCATCTAGAAAATGCTCTTGCTTCCCTTATCTCCTCAAAAACAAACAAAACAAAAACCGATCTGAAACTATCAAGCTTCAAAAGCTAATTAACAGTTTATACAATATCCTTTAAAGATACAACTCTGAGATTCCTCCATAATAAACTAATCTGCCATGAATGAAGCCAAAGATAGCAGCTGAAACTCAGGAGAGAAATGAAGAGTCCCAAAACTATATAAATTTCTTGATCTAGTCAACTATGAAGCCAGCTCTTTTCCTATTCTTCCACTGTTTGGTTACATGAACCAATAAATGTCTCTCTTTTGCTTAAGCTGTATTGATTTGGGCTTTTGTTACTTACAACCAAAGCAAGCTAACAAATATAATAAATACAAATAAGGCATGGACACAAAAATGGGTTTAGCACATTGAGAGGAGTAAGATAATAGGTTGAATTGTTTGGGTAAAACCAAATTTTAGGTGAGATCTTTAAAAGCTGGGTAGCGTTGATTACTTTTAAGATTTAATGGTCTAATATTGTTATTCTCCTGTGCTTTGGTAGTGTTAACTATAGGGTTAACTTTTTTAGCATATAATATTCATTTCATTCACATACTGATCATTTATCATAATTTTAGAAATCAACAGATTGAATCTTTCCTTTTTAGCTAATATGACTAGGGCATAAAATGAATAAATTATTTATTCAAGCTCATATATCTAATGTAAAGATTTTGGAAGCATAATGCAATAAAAGGAAATAGGCTATGGATCTAGATAGAACTGGGTTTGTTCCCCAGTTTTCTCTTTTTTTTTGAGAGAGAGAGAAAGAGACTGATTTGTTTTCCTACTTATTTACACATTCATTTGGATGATTCTTGTATATGCCCTGAGTGGGGACTGAACCTACAACCTACAACTTTGGCATATCAGTGACAACGCTCTAACCACTTACCTACCCAGCCAGGAACTAATATAATTTTTAATAGGTAGTACACAGACATGAGAGAAAATTCAACCATTTATATTATGAAAAGTTAGCCTTTCTCCTATCCCAGTTCCCCTCCTTACCTCCCCTTTGGCAACTGTAAAAATTCTTGGGTGCTCTCCTAGAGATCATCTATTCAAGCATATTAAAGATTTGACCTTATAAAATTTAAGACTTCAAGACATATGATGAACACTAAAATTTTTAAAGATATTAAAGGGTACCAGAGGACAGGAAGTTAGGCCAGGTAAATGTACGACTAAAGAGAAAGGAGTAGCTATGAGATACTTAATCCAGCAGTACTGGCATTTAAAAAGGCAACACATTAAAATTAAAAACAAACAAAACAACTTCAAGGATCAAATAATTCTATTTTAAAGACATGGTCATTTGAGGTTTTTAAGAGGTATGTACAAGTACCTACTCTATTATTCATTGTGCTTGTCTAGACTTCTCAAGATTTTCTTGACTACACTGTAGTGAAGGGTAGGGGACTGGTATAGCAGAGGCAGCCAAGAACTCCTACACATTTAATGAAGAAAAATTGTTTCCATCCTCTACTCCTGAAAGTGTCATTTATTTTAATCATTTCAAGGTGAGAGAGATTATAAAGAATTGGGACTGGAAATAAAGTACTGAGACTAATAGCACGTAATCATAAATTATGAGGTGAATGGAAAAAGAAAAAGGGGAATGATGAAATTAACCTGAGAACAAGTTTAGCTAGCAGTTAGACAAATACACAGGCAGTTAAGTAACCCTCATCATCCAGCAATAAAGTAAAAAATAGTTTTTCTTTTGAATTTTATCCTGATTTATGAGGGGAAGGGTGGGATGTATATCGTTCTCCCCAGAGGTTAGAAATTTTAGAGTACCTGTGGAAAAAAATTCTTGATGTATGTAAAATATTAAAGATGGTAAGAATTAAATCAATTATTCAGCATACAATATAACAAAGACTGGTAATTTTTAGGAGCAGAAAACATGTCATTTTAGAGTTGAAATCAGAATTTTTTTTCAAACTTCTCTTTTGAACTCTCTGAAAAAAAGTTTTTCTAAATTACTAAAGCAATGGAATAACCATTTAAATATTCAAGTCCCAGAAAGGGACCTGAATACCAATAATGAAAATGGAACATAACTTTGGTATAAATAAGTGTCAACAATAATGTGAATTACATTTTCCTTTGACCAATTTCTTAAAACAGTTACATAGGAAATAAATTACAATTAGACTACATTTACAAATATAGAAAATCTCTTAATTGGAATTATTTAAAGTAATTTAAATTTTATTACGTATCAAGTTACTTATCAGAAAATAGGAACATAGCTCTTAAATTACAATGAAAGACAAAATGTATACTATGCCACATACCTATGCTTGTTTAAATACAATTCAGATTATGTATATTAAATAGATGAAATCCTGGTCATTCTGGCTTTTTTCTTCTTTCAAATCAGGAAAGAAGAAAAAGCAAGCATGGTAGAGTTTATAAAAATTATTTTTCCCTCCACTAACGGTTGGGGGTAGTTTCTTAGGAATAAGGTGTACCATTTGTATCTGCTTGCCCATTCACATAATGCTAACTTCCATTTTAAATCAATGGATTTAAAAGAAAGGAATCAATCCAATAGTACATGTTTTCCACTTTTAAACATAAAATTAATACTCAGTCTATATTTGTGGTAATTTAAATTTAATCTAAGAAATGGTAACAATGGTTTGTTAATAACTTCAAAAGAATTTCTAGCATCTGTTTTACTATCAATTATGTGTTTGTGTGAATAGTTAAGAACTAAGTAATATAGTCACAGACTTATTTAGATGTTGTTTTCAAATGCCTGAAATGAAAAAAATGATCAAAAACCATATATGTACACTAAAGTGAAACCAAGGGATATCTGGCCATCTGAAAAAAAAATCAATTAATGTAATTATTGACAAAATACATACATAATAGAAGAATAAAACTTTCAAATTATCACCTAAAGAAGTCAAAAGCACTCTTGACGATTTTTAGTACCATCCTCAAATTAAAAGATATTTTACAGCAGTCTCATTTTCCAATTTTAAAAGGTTTGTAAGAGGCTTTATGGAGTCTTAAAAAAAAGTAACCAATAAAACTAAGTTATGGCTGCACTACCCGCTAATAGTGAATGCTAAGAAAAGTGTATCATTGGGTTAATCTTATCCATGGGTACAAACTATATAATTACAGCTAACCTCACAATTTCTCTATTTCCAAAATATCTTGAGACAGAGTTTCAGGATGTTTTTAATAAAAGTTAGAATAAAGGCAAGTTTCCCTAAAATTTTAACTTACATATCATAACCTTTTGGCTCACAGGTACACACAAATTAGGATGCTAAAGCCAAATGTTATTATATTTCATGCACATAATCATATTTTTATTCTACCACAATATATTTTATATCCTTATAACTGCCAGAAACATGATCGAATTTACTCATGAAAAACCTATGGGTTGTCCCTTAAATGGCTATGTCTCAAAAAAGACTTACTGCTACACATTAAATTACTATTCTTAAAATCACCAGTGTTTTCTAAAATAAATGTGGATACAACACTTACCTCTGTCTTTTTACTAATATGATCTGTAAAAAAAAAAAACAAAAAAAAAACAGTAACACTTCATTGAAGGTAATTAACATATAAAATATTTTAATATGTAAAATATTTAAACGAAGTAATTTGAAAGAATTTCAAAATTATAGTAAGAGTTTCGGAAGTCATTTGGGGGTTGCCTAGGATTCATCAGATTTATTTTTCTAGGTATAAGATGTTAAAATTCAGTATATAAATATTAATTTGTTCAGCTTAGGGACTAGGTCTTATATCCCAGTAAATGCCACCCATTACAAAGGATATTATTAAATTTTAAACATTTGAATTCTACATCATTTAAGTTTTTGGTTTCACATAATATTTTTGGAAGGAGGGGAGAACTTGAGGGGGGGTATAGGATACTGTGGTTGCAAAAACTATACTTCTTACTTCCTTAGCAAATAAAATTAAAAGTCAAATAGTAATTTGTGTCCTTTAAAACTATTAGCTAGTTTATTTTTTAAAATACATTGTAGTGATTTGATATACCATTTAAAAATTCTAAAAATTGATGTATTATAGAATAAATACAAAAAAGAAGGCAAAACAAATATATTTGGATTAAACAAATCACTGACTTAGTAACAACACAGCATTTGTGAAAAGGGATTACAGAATTAGGAAAAGGAAGACACATTAGAATCCACCCAGACAGAAGGCTGATACTGAGGTACAAATAGGGAGCAAGTGTTCTTATTTAAATTGAAAATGATCAGGATATGTAATATTTAATAATGCTTCATGTGGACAGCAGAAATTTTCCATTCTCGAGGACTAATTAACTGAACAGAATAGCTTTCTTGTGACTGAAAATCTAAAAGCTGAACCAGTTCTCTAAAGCATTTGTTGATGAGAATCAAGTTCATAAATATAGTAAATGACAAAATCACAACTTTCAGATCTAATTACTAAATTCTGGTAGATTATACATTCTACTAGTATGTTCTACTTAACATATAATATGATGTCAGAACCTGATGAAGAATGTGTTAATCATGTCTTGTAATAGTCGTAGAGTTTCCTTTAACAGAATCATACTGATGTCTTTTTCAATTCATCTAATAAATTTATAGTTAATAAATCAAAAATATGGAAAATAAAGACATTTAAAATTTTTTTCATGTTTCTGCTCAGTTTCTAATGAAATATTTCTTATATGAAAATCATTCTTACTAAAATTGGGAATTTTATTTTAACATACATCTGTTCTTTTAACCCTAAACAAAGCAACTTTCCTGATCCATAAAGGAAGGCAAAATAATCCTCTAAATTTATTCCTGATTTCATAGATAGGCTTGTTTCTGAAAATAGTAAAGTAGGGGTTTTTTTTAGATTACTGCTATGATATTAATAATCCTCACAGAATGAATGCCCAATGCATTAAGGCTAAATTCAAATTAATCAAATAGGCTGCTCTGTCAATGAACAAATAGCTGTCCATTTGGTTAACAACTTAAGCTGACTGGTATACACACGGTGCTATTCAAAAAAATTTTTTGACTGTGCTATCTAATATGGAAACTACTAGTCATATGTTGCTACTGAGCATTTGAAATGTGGCCTATGCAACTAAGAAACTTTTTATTTTAGTTGACTTTTATATTTATATTATAAATATATATTTATAATTTATAATATATAAAATGTATTTTATTTTCTATATAATTTTCTATATTTTATACAATATATATTTATTATATATTATTTTATACAATATAATATATATATTACATATTTTATAATTTATAATTATATTTTATATTAATTTATATTTAAGTTACCACACAAGAATTTTGGCTACCATATAATAACAGTACAGAACCTAGAGTTTTCACAATTTACATAAAAAAAAAGTGCTTTGTAGTCTGTCTTCAAAAATTTAATGGATGATGTAATTTCCTTTTGTCTTCCCTTTTTAACAAAAAGAAAATAAAAATGATAATATAGTTTTCTGGTAATAAGTCTCATTCTACAAATTTGCATTTTAATTTTCTAAGAGGTAGTTCCAGATAACTTGAGGAGGTTGACCAATAATGGACAAAAGCTGAAGATACTACTCCTGATCTAGTTTAAGCCAAATCATTTTATGTATAAGGACAATAATATCTTTGTTCCATGATGACTTAAAAACTACAAATGTCAATTTTTATTTTCAGTGAAAGTTAGAAAAGGGACAGATTCAGAAATATAAAAAGATAACTTTTAGTGATGGGGTTTTTATAGTTGGTTTTAAATTACTTTAACCACTAAATGTCCTATTTCCAAACTGGTTTACTTACATTCTATATTCTAAGTAGAAGATTAACAAAACAATATTTACTTATTTTAAAAATCAGAAAGGTACTTACAACTTAAGTATACAAAGACTTAGAACAGTGCTTTAGCATAACAGATTTCAATATAGATTACCTTCAGATTGAAAATCTTTTAGTGATACTGTGACGGGAGGTTTGTCTTTTCCCTGATGATTCTTTCTTTTATCTTTTTTATTCATAACCTTTGACTGAGTTGAAGCATTTTCGGCATTTTCATACTCCTGAAAAGAATTATCAACAACTATTAAGCTTAGTTTACACTAGTAAAATCAACTTACCAATAGGTAATATGTTTACTAAAGTTTTCTTTTTAAAGATAAAAGGCAAATAAGAAATAAAAACTTAGGCTAGCAAACTTGTATAAAAGGATACCTGCTTATTTATACACTCAATCTCTTGCCTTTTAAACATTAAAATAAAAACAGAAAGCTATGACTTGGTCTATATCCACTACTACTTTCCACCTCTTTTTTTAAAAATATTTTATTTATTCGGGGGGGGGGGCAGGCTGGGATGGGAGTAAAGGACAGAAAACTGTACTTGACAACTTTTTGCTTTGCTGATGACTGCCCAACCAACTTATCTACACCAATCAGGGCACTACCCTCTTCATCATTTCTGGACCAAACTTAAAACAATAATCTACAGTCAATTTGCTTTCTCACTCTCCCTCCAAGCTCCCGAAATCTGGCTCCTGCTGTTCTCTGACACTAAAATTCAGGTCAATTTCCTTTTAAATGCCAAATCCAAAAGACATTCTTTTTCAAGCATTTCTTGGTTTTCTCAGTACATTTCTGACTACTCTTGAGTCTCCTTCACTGGCTTCTCTTTCCCCAACTCTGTTCTTAAAAATGTAACTGCTATTCACCATTAATCCATTCTAACCTATTCTTATGCTTTATACCTATTGTTCTTCAAACTCAAAGTTTAAAGTTCTACCTATACAATGACAATTTCTGTATGTGCAGACAACTGACCTGAGATATTCAATAAGCATTTCCAATTCTCTTATTTAATGCCACCATCATCTGTTTAGGCCAAAAGCATCAGACTCATCATTGCCTACTCTTTCTACACACTTTATATCCAAATTAGTCAGTAGGTCTTATTGAGTTTATCTCTTAAAGCTCTCTTAAATCTATTTTTTTCTTCATACATTCTGTCATTTCCCCTATCCTCCTTTGCTTCACACTGCCAACACCCTCTAATTTTAGCCCTTCAATCCATCTTCTACACTGCTACAGCGTGAATTGCTAAAATGAAAACTTAAAATCAATTTAAAAGTTAAAAATATTCAAGAGTTCTATGCATATGTATAAAATCTAATCTCCTTTGCCTGGTACATAGGTTCTTTATACCTTATTCTACCAACTCTAGGTCCCTACATTATAGTTTTTCAATATGCTATACTCCTTCATATGTACATATTTTGTATACTCCTTGCCACTCCTTCCCTGAGAATGCTGACTTTCCTACTACCTATGCTGTGAACTTTTATTTTTTAAATCCTCACCCAAGAACATTTTTCTATTGCGTTCAGAGAGAGGAAGGGAGAAAGAGAAACATCAACATGAGACAGAAATATAGATCAGTTGCCTCCCGTACATACCCGATAGGGTTGGAACCTGCAACCTAGGTATGTGCCCTGATTGGGAATCAAATCCACAACCTTTTGCTTATGTCATGATGATCCAACAACTGAGCCACACCTTCCAGGACTACCTTGTGAACTTCTAAAATGTACTATGACCCTCTTTTAAGAATCCTTTCCTAAAATTCTTCCCCATCAAAGGCAGACACAATTCTTCTATCTTTCTGAATTTCCACTGTACTAAGAACATGTCTCTCTCAGTACTATGCACCATAAATATAGTATGTATGTCTCCCTGCACTAAACTCAAAGGCTGGGACCATGTCTTAATCTTTATATTGTGTGCCTAGCACATTTTAGCTATTCAAAAAAAATATTTGTTGAGTAAGTGACAGAAGAAAATAGAAAATACCATCCCAAACTTTAGTTATTATAAAAATCCTGGAGCTGAAGCATAGTTTTTTAAATTGAAGTAAATGACTTAAAACTCAATGACTACATCAATGTAATGACATCGAACTAGCTATCACATACAAAAGGAGTTTATTCTTTGAGAGTCATTATGTAATAAAACCAATGCTTTTGGGTACTACACCTATGACTGTGCCAAGAAAACTGGCATGGAAGCATGATATTTAATCAACACCATCTACTCTACTACTCCTTTAAGATATAGCTAGTCACTTTAGCTTTAGAATCTAGACATACATCTAAAAACAACAAATCATTATTAATAATTTTGATTTGATAAATTTTATCTTCAAATTGAGCAAATCAAGAGGACTTTTCCAATGTAACATGAAAGTTCCTTAAATAACTTGTCATAATAAAGCTAGCTGTATCAATTTTTGTAATTGCCAGCTTTGTATCTAAATGGATAACAACAAGATTACAGTTATTCTTATTTTTCAAGATAACAGGAATAGAGACATGGAAAATAAAACACATATAGTGTGCAAAAGTTCACTTTATTGGCTTTCTTCTTCTTCCCTGAGCTATGAATAAATAGCAAATTCATCTACTGTAAATTTTAATTACCCTCTTCCCTCCATCTTGAAGAAGCTAGTGCACAATGACATAATCTAAAGGCCCTTAAGTATGACCAGAGGCCACTTATGATCAACTACTGAGTAATCACAAGTTGAATAAATTTTATGAATCAAAAAAATCCCAATATATGTAAAGGACTAAATTTAAGTAATATAAATGCTCAATTTAAGTATATAAACTCAAAACCAACACTATTTTTACTTTAATGTTTATACAGTTACAAAATGTACAATGCATCTTTGTAATTCTACAAGGTGTAGAATGCAACTGCACACAGCCCAATATCACAGCTTAGTGACAAATGCTGAGTTCAAAAAGCCAAATTATCAGAAATATCCTCTCACATACTTTAGTTAATTGTAGTGCTATCTCTAGCAGAAGGTCTCTTAATGGATGCCCCTGTACTCATACTTACCTTACATATTTTAATCTACTTATTTTCTATGTTCATTTAAAATAAGTTAAAATAAATCATCTATTGTTAATTTAATTTACTCTCTTCATGTTAGGTGGAGGCACTTTTGTAACTAAACATTCCAAATGATCAGACAAAGCTTAACCCACATGTTTCTGTTGTCTCTCAAAACCTGAGGAGGAATCTTATTATAAAAAAAATAATAACATTTTGTTAAATAATAAATTTCTAGGACAAACTTTAAAAGAACTTTAATACAAAATTCAGGAAGGCTGGTCCTAACTTTTGACAACATAAACCTAATATAGCTAAATGAATAAATGTGTAAATACCTTTTTGTGTTCTTCATATTCCAATTTACTCAGCAACAATGCCTTCTCAAGATCTGCTTCAAACATTTCAGATGTCAGCTAAAAAAAAGTTTCACATTGAACAGATGATATGATTATACCACATTAACAAAATAACTATGACAATATATACAGGAAAATAAAACAAATACATTAAAAAACAGTCTGGGTTCTACAATGTTATCAATCCATGCCAAAGTAAGGAACACTGTATTTTACAGACCATACCAAAGCAAAAATTTCCAATTCTGATATCCATTTCCTCTTTCACTGTCAATAATTTGTTGTATTATCACATAATCCTTTTACTTTAATAAAAAAATTTTATGAAGAATGTGTCACTGTAATGGATGTCAAAGGCACTATGAAGTTTAGGATGCTGAAAATATAAGTGATTATTATTCAAAATTGTAAGAATACTGAAAAATGCTAAGCATTACGAAACATACCATTTCCTTAATATAGATTAAACCACAGATACAGAATCTTTCAATAAGATGATCAAATGTCCTGGTATATGCCTGATATTACAGAATAATTACAGTGCATCCTTTTACTATCATTCTACTCTTTTGTATGGTTGCTCTACCTTTAAAGTCACCTGGTATTATAGCAAAATGATTTTCTGTAATCTACATCTCTTGGTTCTTCTTTTCCACTATGGAATCTCACCTTAACTTCTTACAATCTAGCTTCCATACCCTCTAATCAAGTAACACTCTAAGAATTTTCCTAATTGCCAAACAGAATTGCTACAACAGCTGGATGGGACTTTGGGTGGTCCAGCATTGGGAATAAAGTATGTCTACAACTGAATATAGGATAGTTGCAATAAGACAAAAGTACACATCTTAAATTTGTTAGCAAGTGTTTGTCAATCTATACATCATGAATAATAAAAGCATAAATTTAATGGACATGTCTTATTCTTTCAGTCCAGAATCCATTTCTTTATTCCTTTCAATAACTAAACTTCATCTAATGTCACATGATTCTAGTAGGACAGCCAATCACATAATCCCATATACCATCCACCAACATATCCACACAGACATCCAAGATACTATTATCAACAACAGGGTGGGAGCAAGGGATTCAACTTCTTTAAAAAATCATTACCCAAGGAAGAGAGAAACATCGATCAGTTGTCTCCTGGTTGGTCCCCAGCCAGAGATCAAACCCATACGTGCCCTGATTGGGGATCAAATCCACAACCTTTGGGTGTACAGGATGATGCTCCAACCAACTGACCCACCTGGACAGGGCAGGATCCAACCCTTTTTTGATGTCCTAGTAATTAAATTTTGAGAACACAAAGCAAATGGGGTTCTATCATCTGATAATAGCTCTCTAAAAGTGAGTATACTAGTTCTATGTATTAGTTCATGCCCTTGAGTACTCCAGAATTCCTTAGTTTCCATCTTTCTTAACAGTTTATTTTTTATTGTATATTGCCCCATTACCTTTGAACCCACTTATATACTTTACCACTTCTACCCACCCCTTCCCCTATATCAGCATTGTTGCCTGTGTCCATGAGTCCTTTTTGTTCTTTGCTCCATTCCTCCACTCCCCTAACCTGCCCTGAGCTGTCAGCCTGCTCCCTCTGAGTCTCCTCTATTTCTCTTTTCAGTTTGTTCATTAGATTTCACATATGAACGAAATCATATGGTATCTGTCTTTCTCTAACTGGCTTATTCACTCAGTATAATGTTATATATGGTCTAGCCAAGCTGTCACAATGGGCTAAATTACTTCATTTTTATGGATGAGTAGTATTTTATTGTGTAAATGGCCGATAGTTGTTCTATCCACTCATCTACTGACACTTGGGCTGCTTCCAAAACTTGGCTATTGTAAATCATGCTGCAATGAACATAGAGGTGCTTATATTCCTTCAAATTAGTGTTCTGGGTTTCTTCAAATATGCATAAAGTAGAATTGCTGGGTCATGAGGTGGTTTCAATTTTTATTTTTTCAGGTAACTCCATATCGTTTTCCACAGTGGCAGCACCAAACTGCATTCCCACCAACAGTACGAAAGTGTTCCCCTTTCTCCACATCCTCACCAGCACTTGTTTGTTGATTTATTGATGACAGCCTTCTGACAGGTGCAAAGTGATATCTCATTGTGGTTTTAATTTGCATTTCTCTTATAATTAGTGATTTTGAGCACCTTTTCATACGTCTATTGGCCATGTATATGTACTGTTTGGAGAAGTGTCTATTTGGGTCCTTTGCTCATTTTTAATTGGATTGTTTGCTGATGTTGGGTTTTTATAAGTTCTTTATAAATTTTGGATATTAACCTCTTATCAGAAGAAATGGCAAATGTTTTCCCATTCAGTGGACTTTTTATTTTGTTTACGGTTTCCCTTGCTGTGCAAAAACTTGTTAGTTTGATGTGGTCCCATTTATTTTTTTTCTTTTGTTTCCCTTGCCTAAGAAGCTGGATCAGAAAAAAAAAATACTGCTATGAACAATGTCCAACATTTTACTGCCTATGTTTCGTTTTCGGATTTTTATGGTTTTGGGTCTAACATTTAAGTCTTTGATCCATTTTGAATTTATTCTTGTGTGTGGTATAAGAAGGTGGTCTAGTTTCATTTTTCTGCATGTACTATCCAATTTTCCCAACATCATTTATTGAATAAAGCATCTTTAGCCCACTATATGTGCTTACTTCCTCTTTTGAATATTCACTATAAAAGTGTGGGTTTATTTCTGGGCTCTCTATTCTGTTCCATTGATCCATGTGCCTGTTTATATGCCAGAACCATTCTGTTTAGATTACTACAGCCTTATAGTATAGTTTGATATTAGGTAGTGTGATTCCTCCAACTTTGTTCTTTCTCCAGATTACTAATGCTATGCAGGCCTTTTTGTGGGTCCATATAAGTTTTTGAAATATTTGTTCTAGTTCTGTGGAATATGTCATTGGAATTTTGATATGAATTGCGTTGAATCCATAGATTGCTTTGGGTAGTATGGACATTTTAATGATGTTTATTCCTCCTATCCATGAACATGGTATGTGCTTCCACTTATTTGTACCTTCTTCCATTTCTTTCTTCAGCTTCTTATACCTTTCCGTGTATAGGTCTTTTACATCCTTGGATAAATTTACTCCTAGGTATTTTATTCTTTTTGAAGCAACTGACAATGGAATTGTATTCTTAATTCTCTTTGTGACAGTTCATTGTTGGCATATAAAAATGCAACTGATTTCTGGATATTAATTTTACATTCTGCTATTTACTAAAATCATTTCTCATTTCCAGTAGTGTCTAGGTGGAAATCTTTAGGATTCTCTTTAGGATACACAGTATCATGTCATCTGCAAAAAAAAATGAGTTTTACTTCTTTCTTTCCAATTTGGATGTCTTTTATTTCTTCTTCTTGTCTGACTGCTATGACTAGGGCTTCCAGTACTGTGCTAAATAGGAGAGGTAAAAGTGGACACCCCTGTCTTGTTCTCAGATTTAAAGGGAATGCTTGTAGTTTTTGCCCACTGAGTATGATGCTGGCAGTGGATTTGTCATATATGGCCTTATTAGTTTAGGCATGTTCCCTTTATTACCACTTTGCTGAGAGTTTTTATCTTTATCTGATTTTGGAATTAAGCTAATGCTGGCTTCGTAGTCTGGTTAAAGGTTTGTCACTGTTGGTATCTTTTCAAAGAACCAGCTCTTAGATTCACTGATCCTTTGTATCGTTTTTTAGATCCTATTTTGTTTATTTCTTCTCTAATCTTTATTTTCTTCCTTTCACTCACCCTCAGTTTTGTTTTGTTCTTTTCAAGTTCCTTTAAGTGTAAAGTTAGATTGTTTATTTTTATCTTTTTCTTGTTTCTTAAGCTACGCACATAATGCTATGAATTTCCCTCTTCGGACTGCTTTCCCTGTGTCCCACAGATTTGGGGTGGTTGTGTTCTCATTTTCATTTGTTTCAAGTTATCTCTTGATTTCTTCCTTGATCTCATTTATGACCCTTTCATTGTTTAGTAACATATTATTTAGCTCCCACATCTTTGTGTATTTTTTGGTTTTCTTCTTGTGATTGACTTCTGGTTTCATAGCACTATGGTCAGAGAAGATGCCTGATATGATTTTAATCTTCTTAAATTCATTGAGACTTGTTTTGTGTCTAGTATGTAGTCCATCCAAGAAAACATTCCATGTGCACTTGAAAAGAATGTATATTCTACTGCTTTAGGGAGAAATGTTCTGAAAATATCATTTAAATCCATTTGATCTAGTGTATCATTTAAGGCTGCTGTCTTCTTATTGATTTTCTGTCTGGAAGATCTATCCATTAAAATTAATGGGGTGCTAAATCCCCTAGTATGACTGTATTTCTGTGAATTTCTCACTTTATGTCCATCAAAATTTACTTTAATAGTTAGATGCTCCTGTGTCGGGTACATAAATGTTTACTAGGGTTATATTGACTTGTTGGATTGTTCCCCTTATCATTTTGTAGTGACCTTCTTTGTCTCTTAGTGTAGCCATGATTTTAGGGTATGTTTTGTTGGATATAAATTACACTACATAAGCTTACTTTTCCTTTCCATTTGCATGAAATATCTTTTTCCATCCCTTTACTTTTAATCTCTGTGTATCTTTCATTCACAGGTAAGGGTCTTGGAGATAGCATTATGTATAGGCCTTGTTTTTTTTTATCCATTCAGCTACCCTATGTCTTTTGATTGGAACACTAAGCCATTTGTATTTATTGACATTTTATTTTTTTAACTATTTTCCTCTGTTTTTTTTTTCTTTTTCATCTTAAAGCAAGACCTTTAACCAGTATTTGTTGCAATACTGGTTTAGTGGTAACAAATTCCTTTAGTTTTTTTCTTGTCTGGGAAGTTCCTTATTTTTCCTCTAATTTTAAATGATAGCCTTTCTGGGTAAAGTAGCCCTGGTTGTAGGCCCCTGCTTTTCATCACCTTGAGTATTTCATGCCAATCCCTTGAAATGTTTCTGTTGAGAAATCATATGACAGTCTAATGGGAGCTCCCTTGTGGGTAACTAATTGCTTTTCTCTTGTGGCTTTTAAGATTCTCTCCTGGTCTTTAAGCTCTGCCATCTTAATTATGATGTATCTTGATGTGGGCCTCTTTGGGTCCATTTTGTTTGGGACTCTCTGTGCTTCCTGGACTTGTGTGTCTTTTCCTTCACCAGGTTAGGGAAATTTTTGGTCATTATTTCTTCAAATAAGTTCATAATCCCTTGCTCTCTCTTCTCCTTCTGGTATCCCCATGATGCAAACATTGTTATAGTTCATGTTGTCCCAAAGGTCCCTTGAATTCTCCTCATTTTTTTAAATTCTATTTTCTTTTGCTGCTCTGGGTATTTTTTCCTACGTTTCACTGATTCAATCCTCTGCTGTATCTAACCTACTGTTTATTCCTTCCAGTGTATTATTTCATATATTGCATTCTTTATTTCTGACTGGTCCTTTTGTATTGTCTCTATGCCTTTTTCATGCTGTTGGGCATCTTTGTAATCATTAATTTACACTACATCTGATAAATTGCTTGCCTCCATTTATTAGCTCTTCTTCTAGAAAATTTACTTGTTCTTTCCATCATTTGGGGCCTGTTTCTTTGCCTTCCTATTTTGGCTGCCTCTTTGTGTTTCTTTCTATATATTAGGTAGCTCTCCTAAGAGTCTGGTGCAGTCCTGTATCAGACACTGCCCCTGGACTATCTGTTTAGAGCTATCAGTGATCCCCAACTTGTGGCTCCTGCTGGACCTGGATGTTTGCTGAAAGAACCAAGGCCAGCTTTACCAGCACCAGGCTGGGGGAGGATCAGCTAAAGTCTCAAAGCTTCCATAGACCTATCTTCACCCACAGGCTATTAGGCTTAATCACCAGAAGTGCCTCCAACTGTACTCTTCAACAGCCCAGCTTAAGTTCCACAGGGTGGGGTTATTGCTTTCCCCCAGGCTGTTGACTCACAGAGGGGAGTGCTCTGTCCAATAAAGAGAGCTCTGTAATATGGGAAATGACTGAGCACAGGGATCCTGGCAGCTGATCCTTCAATTCTCTCCCCAGAGCCACCAACCTCAGATTTTCCTCATGCATCTCGCCATCCACTCTGCCCTCTCCCTGCTGAATCCCAGGTTAGGTGGCTACAAATGAAATTTTGTGCACTGGCCCTTGATGAGGCATTCTAGCCATCTCTCTCTGGAGGGCAGAAACCCCACTGCTTTTCACAGCTGCATGTTATTTGGCTTCCTTTCCTGGTTCTGGTGCTCTAGGCTATGGGGCCCAGCTTGGGGTTTAGACTCCATAGACTCCATAATTCTCCCCCTCCCTGGGGGACCCCCCCCCCGGCCACTGAACTATCCCCCTGGAATTTCAACAGCCTACTGTGGGAGCCCAGACAGCCTTCTCATTTTTCCATACTCACTACCAGTCTTGATGTGGTGGTATGGTTTCTTCTGTAAGTTCTTGGTTATAAAGCTTCTCTCTAGCTAGTGTTCAGTTGGTTATTCAGGATGATTTTTCTATAATTTAGTTGTAATTCCAGTTTGGTGCTGAGAGTTGGTTAATGTAGCTTCCACCTATTCCAATGCCATCTTGGATCCCTCCTCCATCTTTCTTAAGGCCTAGTTGTTTAGTTCTTAATTCAGATCTGTGAATCACCCAGAATCCTTCTGACAAATTATTTTTTGCCAGAGTTAATCAGAATTGTTTCTGTTGCTCAACAGTAAAAAACAAAACAAAACAAAACAAAAAAAACAACCCACTGTGCCCTGGCCAGCATGGCTCACTTGGCTGGATAATGGTCCCACAGCCAAAGGGTTGTGGGTCTGAATCCCATTTGGGGCATGTATAGGAAAGAAATCAATTATTTTTTTCTCACATCAATCTTTTTCTCTCTCCCTTCCTAAGAACTGTCCTTGAGTGACAATTAAAAACAAAAACTAAAACAAATAAAAAGAAACTAACACAGAAACCAACTTAAAGAAGTATGATCTGTGTCAATGTGATATATTGATATACCTAAAAAAAAGTTAACCAATATTTCCTTTGAAAGCATCTTATCTAATTCTATATTAAGACAACAAAAAGAGGTGGAAAAGTTTATCACAGAAAAAAAAATCAATCTAATTCAGAAAAATACAATTAGGATTAAGTTATATAATACAAGAAAATCTGATTAAGCCCAGAGTAAATTGTGTACATACTTTTTTTCTATGGAATAACTTAAAAGAATTGAATAATTAACTTAATCCAAATTAGTAATAATCAGGAGAAAGTAACAAATTAACCTTTTAAAAAATTATGTAAGTGGATATTTGAAAGTAGTATAGTGATACAGCAAAAAAAATAGATTAATGTTAACGTTACACAAAAAAAGAGTTGGTATTAATTGCTCCACCTAAACTGAGAGTAAAATGAGCAAAAAAGTATTTCACTGTAGTTAAAACCAGCAGTTATTCCAATATAGTAAAAGTTTACAAGGAAATAGAGTAGATAGGCAAAAATGATTTAGAATTCAATTTGAATCTTTGAAAACTAGAACACATTTTACAAAAATGTCAACGTATGATCAATTAGCCAATAAAGGCTTGTACAGAACCTTCTATATGCTTTGCCTGTAGGGCTTTAACGAAGCAGCATGAATATGGCTTTGCCTTCAAAGAATTTTTCTACTCCATTTGGGGCCAGAAGACTAACACATAGTGAGTACAGAAAACAGAATACATCATTAAATTGTTACAAAAGTTAAGGGAAAAAAGGGAAAAAACAGAATTCAGAGAAGCATATGAAAAAGAAACTAATTCAAGTTGGTCCTTAGAGAATATACATAATTTGAACATGTAGAAAAAGGAATACAAGACTTTTAGGAACTTTTAGGAACAAAGAGCCATATGAACAAAGGTATGATATTAAGAACAGATACAGGGTAAGACAAAAATAGGTTTATAGTTGTTTGTATGGGAAATAATACAATTAATAAATAATAAAATGAGAATGAACTGTTTTGCATACTCACATCTATAAACCTACTTTTGCCCTGCCCTGGACACCAAGGAAAGAGATACCTGATAAAAAGTGAATTCTACACAAGAAATGTGGGGGGAAAAATAGCTTTGGGTGGGTAATTTAAATTACCCACCCATGCTATTCCACTCATGCTACCTCTGTCAAGTTATATATTTTGTGATTTCAGTTTCCTCATATATATTTAAAAAAAGAGATATCATCCTTTCAAGGTAGTTTTAAAGGTCTATAACCTAATATATGTACAGTATCTACCACAGTGTCTACATGGCACAAGACTTACACACAGTAGATTGGAATTCCCCTCCTCTATGTTGGAGAACAGTAGAAGATAATATTGCTTAGGTAGGGAGGAATTAGGCTCCACACTCTCCCTAAAACTTAGGAATTTGGGACAAATGAAAGAAGAATGCTGACAGAAGTAATTTTAAAGAAATAAGCTGAATATTAGAAGAATGAGAACTTAGAATGAACATGCCTGGCTAAACCACCATAATCTCAGCAGTCAAGGACATGGACCAGATCATAGCAGTGTAGAAAATAATGAAGGCTGTATCTCAGAAAAGGATGACTAAGTTTTGGAACTGACTGAATATGAAGCATGAAAGAAGAATAAATCAAATATAAGATTTCTGACCCAACTTAACAGGGAAATGACAGCACAAGACTAAATCATTAGGAAAGACAAAAAAAAACCCCAAAAACCATGATTCCAAATTCTCTAAACATATCTTAATTAGAGAATTATCACAAGACTGTTGTGCAGTTCTGGCCAAGATGGAGGCATAGGTAGAAACCCTTTGCTTCCTTGCACAACCAAAAGGAGGATAAGAACCAATCTAAAATTAATAAACAACCAGAAGCACCAGAAAATCAAACTGCATAGAACTCTGACAACCAAGGAATTAAAGAAAAAAATCAATCAGAACAACCAGACTGGTATGCCAAGACAAAGAAATGTGGCCCAAATGAAAGAACAGAGCATAATCTCAGAAAGAGAACTAAACAAGGAAGACATAGCCAATCTATCTGATGGAGAATTTAAAGCCCTGGTAACCAAAAGGCTCACAGATCTGATTGAGCTTGGTCAAAAAATGAAAAAACAAATGAAAGATACCCAAACTGAAATAAAGTAAAATATTTAGGGAACCAACAGTGACAGGAAGGAAGCCAGGTCTCAAAGGAATGATTTGGAACAAAAGGAAAAAATAAACATTCAACGAGAACAGAATGAAAAAACAAGAATTCAAAAAAGTGAAGAGTGTCTTACAAACCTCTGGGACAACCTGAAATGTCCCAATATCCAAATTATAGGGGTGGCAGAAGGAGAAGAGGAAGACTAAGAAATTGAAAACTTATTTGAACAAATAATGAAAGAAAACTTCCCCAATCCGGCAAAGGAAATACACTTCCAGGAAGCCCAGAGAGTCCTAAAGAAGTTGGACCCAAGAAAGCACACACCAAGGCACACCATAATTACATTACCCAAGATTAAAGATAAGGAGAGAACCTTAAAAGCAGCAAGAGAAAAGGAGACAGTTACCTACAAAGGAGGTCCCCTAAGGCTATCAGCTGATTTCTCAAAAGAGACCTTACAGGCAAGAAGGGGCTGGAAAGAAGTATTCCAAGTCATGAAAGGCAAAGACCTACATCCAAGATGACTCTATCCAGCAAAGCTTTCATTTAGAATGGAAGGGCAGATAAAGTGCTTCCCAGATAAGGTCAAGTTAAAGGAGTTCATCATCACCAAGCCCTTATTATATGAAATGTTAAAGGGACTTATCTAAAAAAAAGAAGATCAAAACTATGAACAGTAAAATGACAACAAACTCACAACTATCAACAAATGAACCTTAAAGAAAAACAATGAAAACAAAAACTAAGCAAACACCTAGAATAGGAACAGAATCAGAGAAATGGACATCACATAGAGGGATTTCAGTGGGGAGTGGGAAGGGAGGAATGGGGGTGGGGGAAGGTACAGGGAAGAAGAAGCATAAATAGTAGGCATAAAATAGATGGCGAGAGATAAAAAATGGTATAGAAAAAGAGGACCCAAAGAACTTTTATGCATAACCCATGGACATGAACTAAGGTGGGAGGAATGGGTTGGGGGGCAAGGTGGAAGGGGGATAAAGGGAGAAAAAATTGGGAAAACTGTAATAGCATAATCAATAAAAAATACTTAAAAAAAAAAAAGACTGTTGTAAACTTAGGTACCAATCTAATAAATCAGACTGCGAAACACCAAACACTAAAATGCAATTAAAACCATGATTTTTTAAGTGTCATATTTAAGTCTGCAACACAATTCTTACTCATTTTGTTTGCACTATTAGAGGAGCAGGAAAGGAATAAAAAGAGGAAATAATAGGCACTAAAATGCCTACAGGATTGAAGAAGATAAATATGCCCAAGATGGAGTACTTCACATTCCCTTCTTCTTGGCTTGCTTCATTGTCTGCTACTCCCCATATAGCAGTAAACCACTTTTTTGTATTGAAATAAATCTATAGCTAAAAGGTTTATGATCAGTTAAAGAGTATAAAGAACCTATGAAACACATGAAGGACAATAAATATTTGGGAACTAGATTTAAAAAAATTAATTCGTAAGCCTAAGTAACACAACAATCTTACCCATTTTAAATTCAAACAAAACAATTACCAAATAAAGAGTTCATTTTCATTTCTAATTGGCATCATGGGGACAGGGTTATTGTAAATCAACACAAAACATCATTCTGAAGATATCTAACACTTGCAGCCAACTGTTTAGCCACAATGGCTGTAGAGCCTTATGATTCTTTCATTAATTTTCAAAGTAAGACCACATATCTTTCACTAATTTGGAAAGAAGAATTATTTCCCCTGAAATCTTTTCATAGTCTTATCAAACATTATGATTTAAAAGGTTGTCAATGTTCTACGAAAACTGCATCTGTGCTCACCCTAATTATTAGGTTTAGTTCATCTCAGCTAATGAAACTTCATGTGTTTCAGTGCTGTTTACATTAAGTCTGCATTGTTGTATGCCTTATTACATCTCCAAGTAATAAATATGGTTCAATGATTCACGGAAGAACTAAACACAGTAATGAAAACAGAACTGTAAATAATGAAACTTATGAAAACAACATAAATTTAAAAATAATACAGGATTAATACAGTCAATAAAGAATGTAAACCTGTATATGTCTGTGTCTAAGTGATATATAAACAGCTGAAAGAACAATTATAAATAGAAAAATAAGATAGCTATTAGGAATTTTGATGTATTGCATTATCAATCTATTTGTTCCTAGCTATGAAACATGGGCAAGACAAGGCCTGAACACACAGTTTTTCTTTCACTTTCAAAGCACAATGACCTGTATGAATCTTTCCAAGAATAAGTACCAAGTAATAACTTTCCAGAACAAAAATGAAAGCCAGAAATGACAGAGGATTTATCTGAATTTGCACTCCTTATAGGGAAACCAAGTGCAAGTCAAACTATTGCCAAGGAATTCATTATACCAAGAGACTTAATGACAAATACCACACTCACAAACAAAACAGAACAAGCTATTGGCAAAATGCCTTTATCACATGGACTGGGAAACCTAATGTGAAAGAACAATTACTATTGTGCACATGCTAGCAGATTACTTTACAGCTGGATATAACCAGTGATGTGTACATTTTGAATCAACAGAGTAAGAGGAAGAAATATACAAAAATTTGATCTGTTTATCACTGAAAACCCACAAGAGATGTTCCTATTAAGTTACCATATTTTGTCATGTATAATATACATTTTTTTGCTCAAATTTTTGAGGGAAAAATAAGGATGTGCATTTTATATGGGTAGTACTAATCTGTATCTATAGAGATGTTTTTAATTATTTTATTTATGCTTATTTATTTATGTGTTAAAAGTGTTACGCAAGAAAGCAATGATATCCATATGCAAAATAACACCCTGGAATACGATAATCAGTTTTGTTTCTAAATATAAATAAATAAAATATTGAAATAAAACAGGAGATTTTTTTCCCTGAAAGTCTGGACCTAAGTTTTTTTCCTAAAACATGGATGCACATTATACATGACAAAATATGGTAATTATTTGTGAGCCATGACACACCAGGGGTGTTCAACCTTTTGGAGTCTCTGGGCCATACTGGAAGAAGAAGAGTTGTCTTGGTCCACACATTAAATACACTGCAACACATGATCACAAAAATATCTCCTAATGTTTTAAGTAAATTTATGATTTTGTGTTGGGCCACATTCATAACCCCTGTGGGCTGCAGACACCCCAACAGACTTCAAAGAAGAGCACTGGCATCATTAATATCAATGTGTCATGAATAAAAGAGGTTATGCCTGGACAACATCTACACAGAGATTTATTTCTAGGCAACAGGTGTTAGTGAACAATATGTACCTTGACCTTGACTCAATATTAAAAGAAACAGTAGAATTCTGAATACAGTCAAATCAAAGCTATGGTCTATTCATTTTTTTAAAATACTAAGTTTTCCTGAGATATAATTCACATAATTTATATATCTCATGTCACATAAATTCACCCATTTCAAGTATGAAGCATACTTTGAATGTATGCTTTCATACTTTTGATGTACATATCTCTGCAAATAGGGAATATAAAACTATCCACACTGAAATAGATATAAGTTTATGGATGGAAAATGTTATTTAAAGAAAACATTTCTTTATGGCACAAATAATAGAGTAAAGATCACCTCTACAATTTCCAGCAGCTTTGGTAGCATAACTCAGCAAAATATGGACTATCTTAAACAGCCTGAACCTATCCTTTTAGGGGAAATATATCACAATTTTTAATGTTAAGGAAAATATTAGAAATAAGATCAAAATGTGGTTCAGACGGTTTGTCCCAATTGGTCCTCATCTTTTAACAAGTAATTACAATTATTTATATTTATTTATAAACAAAGTATCTATTATCCTTTTTTATCCTTATTTCAAAGGTTTTCTTGCCATTGTCTTTGCTTTATACATTTTGCTGTATGTGCTATGTTTTTTTTTCTTGAAGTGATTTAAAATTCAAGTGAATGAAAAGTCTTATATGTAAGTAGTTCTCTGTAAATTTAAAAAGCACACCTGGAACTAACCACAACCATATTTTGTTACCAATATAAAAATTTTAAAATACCATTGCCTCCCCTGTCCTATTCCTTCCTAATTTTTGTATTCGTAAATAGGTACTTCATTTTAGACAAATTCTTCAAGTGAGCTATGTTCATTCATTCATTCATTCATTCATTGGTGTAAACCAAGTCATTAATTGCTCCCGCCTCTGAAGTGACTTCATGAGAGGTTCTGCACATAAACAGGGTGAGGCAAAAGTAGTTTTACAGTTTTTTTGTATGAATAATAAACTGTGTTTCATGTAGTTACAACTGTAACCCCAATTTGCCCCACATTGCATATATACATACTCAAGTCTCCCAATCTCACTCATCCATTTTTCATGATTGTGATAGCCCCTTTGAGTAAACTCAGGACAAAAGATAAATCTGTAGGGTTCTCTCATTTTTTTATTATTTCCTAATTATTGAAACCAAGGCATCCTCTAAAATTTCCAACAGACTGTTCCATTTTTCCTCAGCAAAGGTATTTAAAGATTTAAAGCAATTTTATGAGAAGAATATTTCTTTCATGAACTCCTGCTTCATTTTTAAATTTTTTTATTTAAGTATGGTTGGTATATAATATTAGTTATATTAGTTTCAGGTGTAAAGGTTTGTTCTCTTTAATAACCACATTTACAATCACTATTTAGAGTTAATTCTACATTGAACTAGCTACAATATTCACTACTGGTGCTTCCCAATTGCTGTGCTCTTTATTTAAATTTGCCTTTTAATTGGTAGGAGCATAGAAAAAACTGCATAAAAGACAGAGGTGGTATGCTTTGTCAGCCCTTGCATGCGTGAGAATGTATTTCTTTAGCAGTCACTCAAATGACAAGTTGGCGAGATACTGAATTTTTGGTCCTATCATTTCAATTTTGGCATTTAAAGTAGTCAGCCTGAATCTTCATCCTTAGCAGGCAACCTGTTCTGTCTCATGCTTATGTTTATAATACTATTTCCTTGTTCTTGTTTTCTCTTTCTTAAAATTAAAAACTTTTTAAAAGACTTCAGTTTGTTTGTTGGTTTGTTTTAAAGGCTTCAGTTCTTTCAAGCTTAGATTTGTGTTTAGCTTAGGAAATAATTTTATCAACATTATCTTTAATGACTCCCTCTGTTCTGCTTGTTTCACAAACATTAATCACGCCTCTGTTGGATTTCAGTTCTGTGTTCCAATCTATGTCAATTTTATTGGCAAAATTTATTTCAAATTTTCCTTCATACAACTGACTCAATTATCTTCAGTGTATACCTTTTTTAGTCTTTCTAATGAATTTTTTAATTCTATAATTTTACTTCCCAGATTTTTTATTTTACCCCTCTCCCTTTCAATTTCTGTCCCTCAACTGCTTTTTCATCTCAGTCTATTATTTTACCTTATTATAGAACATTACTATCTCCCCTAACTTCTACAACATTCTCTACACCCTTGGTTTTTATTAAAGTAAAAAAAATAGGGGATATTCAAAATCAACTTCTATTGCCTGTAGCATATCTTTTTCAATACCTATTCCTAATAGATCAAATGAACAGATAAACAACTGTTTATAAATAACACATACAAGAGCTTCCAAAGTACATTTCAGCTCAGTATGTTATTTTCTTGGACACCAAACAGAAAAAAAAAGAAACTGATCTTAATAAATTATTTGATTTGGTTATTAATGATATTTAATAGAGGCACAGAAGAATAAAACATCACATAAATAGGCTAAAGAAACAAATGCCACATAAACCATTTTATATCAAGGTCAAAAAGGAAGTTTCCCCTCAAAGTCTTCCTTTTTTAGGCAAAACTGTCACTCAGTATTTTTAACAAGAGACCTCAGGCCCTACAAATGTAATTTTTTTACTTGAAATAATTTAATCTTGTTGTTCTACCTTCCCTGCCTCTCCCTCATTTGTAAAAAGGCAGATGAATTAAAAACTCAAAATAACTGTTCTGAATTATCAAAACCAACAAAAATAAATGTAATCACTCTATTTTCAGAGTACACAAAAAACAGAACCTCTTATTAAAAGCAACAAACACATATGAATTAATCCAAGACAAAAAACTTCTCAGAACAGTGATGTCACAGACTCAGATGCAATACCAACTTTAAAACACATACATTCACTGAAAAATCAAGTGAAATAATTTGACTTAATTAGCTGTACCTGCTCATCTCTTTGTCTCCACTCTTGCCAATTTTCTTCTCGTGAATGCTTCTTTACTGGGTTTGGTAAAGAAAGCTCATGTTGAACATTACAAGTGACATGGGAGGATTTCTGAGGAATTTTCTTAAAAGCAAGATTCCTGAGCTACGAAAAAATAAAGAATACATTAAAGTCAGTTTACCAATCCTGAGTACAAATTATTTTCTTGGAAGTTAAGAAATCAACAATATTTTACACTTCTAAATACTACTCCCAACACTATTTGTGTTTGTTGTAATCTTTGTGGAATATTAATTTTGCCAGCATTTGAGATGATGCTGGATTTCTAGATGAAATGATTAGTTAGTGAAAATGGATTGTACCCTATTATACCATTATTTTAGTGATTCTGCTTTACTAAGGGGAGTAAGTTTACAGGAGTATTGTGCGCTTTTGGATGTGTGTTTTTAAAATGCAAAACAATAGGATTCAAAAAGATTAAAGTGTAATAGCTTATAAATTTAGAAGTTTAAATAGTGAGAAAATATATCTTATGTAATTCTAACAACTACTTTGCTAGCCCTGAAAAATATAGGGGCTAGTCCTCAACGTAACACAATAAACTAAAACTGTACTGGCCAAGCCACTTCCCTGTAAGATTAATCTGAGACACAGAAATTGAAACAAGAAAGAAATATATTGAGAGGTTGTTATGGATTTAATTATATTTCCCCAAAAGATATGTTGTAGCCCTAACCCTCAGTATCTGTGAATGTGACCTGATTTGGAAATAGGGTCTTTGCAGATGTAATCAAGATGAGGTGATAGTGAATTAAGGCAGGCCCTAATCCAATATGACTGGAATCCTTATTAAGAAGAGCTGAAGAGAAAGATACACAAAGAGAATGCCAAGCAACTAACAACAGAGGCAAAGATTGGAATGATGCAGCTTGCAAGTCAAGGATTGATGGCTACCACCAGAAGCTAGGAAGAAGGAAGGAAGAATTCCACTTTGAGTCTCAGAGAGAAGACAGCTCTTGTTGACACCTTGGTTTGGACTTCCAGTCTCTAGATAAGGATGTCAGACTCATTTTTACTGGGGGCCACATCAGCCTCACGGTTGCCTTCAAAGGGCCAATGTAATTTTAGGACTGTATAAATCCAACTACTCCTTAACTTGGGCAAGGAACTCTATATTCAGCCCTTTGAAGGGGAACCACAAGGCTAGTGTGGCCCCCAGTGAAAATGAGTTTAACACCCCTTCTCTAGAACTGTTAGAGAATAAATTCCTGTTGTTCTAAGACACCTAGTTTGTGGTAGTTTGTTATGACAGCCTTAGGGAACTAATAAAGAGGCTTTAAATCAAGGATCAACAATTTTAACTAATAATCAATATACAGTTCTGCAAAAGGCAGTGATGAGCTACAAACACCTTTTTAAATAGAGGGGTTTTACTATGGAAAAGACATAACAAGAGGAGATGCTACCAGAGATGAAGCACTAGCAAGTAGATTTGCTTTACAAAAAGTAAAGACTGATAGAACTACAGCCATCGAAGTGCAAAGGGATCATGAAGCTCCTTCTCAGATACATGATTTCTTGCTCTCTAATGTAAATTCATTATCCTATTTTCTGTTCCTCCATATCACCATTAATTCCAAAAAGAAAGTGGTGGGCAATCAAAAGTTCTGAAGGACTGGACTTTTGAAAGAATATATGGTGGGGAAGATGTCTTTTAAAGTTATTCTCTGGGGGGCATTTTTAAAAGGTATTTAGAAAGCAATGGTAATGAAAATGTAATAGAAAACAAATTGAAAAGGCTTTTTTCCTAAGTCATAGGCCATTATAAAATGAATATAGAAAAAAAACCACATTTCCTATTTGTCTCATTAAATGATATTGAAAAAGGTCTTTATATACCCAACTGCTCCTTGTACTAAAAGACAAACACCACTGTTTTTCAGCATTTCTTTTAAAAACAAATGGGCACATTAAGTACAAGCCATATATCTCAAGCTAAGAATATCTAGGAGAGAGGAGCTAGCCATAAACTTACTACCCTAAAAAAAGAGATGACTATCTAGAGGCAGCCCAGGTGTCAATCAGCAGATGAGTGGATAAAACAACTACAGTACACGTATACAACGGAATAAAAAAGAAGAAAATTTTACCCTTTGCAACAGCATGATGAACCTGAAGAATGTTATGCTAAGTGAAATAAGCCAGTCAGAGTAAGACAAATTGATTTCACTTATATGTAGAATCTAATGAACAAACTGAACTAACAAAATAGACAGACTCATAGATAGAGAGCAGGCTAATAAATCTAGGGGGCAGTTAGGGGTGGGGGGGATTAAGCAAAAAGGAAAAAAGACTCAGGGACCTGGACAACAGTGTGGTGATTGAGGGGGGAAGGAGTATAAGAGGGATAAATGGTAATGGAAAAAATACAATAAAAAATAGGATAGGATAGGAAAGAAAAAATAAAAATAAATAAATAATAAAATAAAATGAAAGCGATGATCATGGAAAAAGGTATGTTCAGGCTAATCACAGGATTATTGCCTATAATAGTAAAAAAAAAAAGACAACCACCTAAATGTTTATTACAAGGGTTCAATTAAAATATGATATAGCCATACAATTAAATAATGTGGAATCATTTAAAATAATGTAGATCTTCATTTACTAATATAGAAAACTGTTCATGGATAATTAGGGAAAAAAGCCAGTATAAAAGTCTATTATATAATCCCATTTTTGTTCAGGTAAAATATGAATATAGATATATGTGTATTTATATATATTAATATAAATTTATACATATATGACATACCAAAATATTAATTAGTTATATCTCTAGTTATATTTACAAATGGCCTTTGTTTCCTTTTAAGATTTCTTTAGCTTTTACAAAGAACGCATAAGCTTCCACGGTCAGAAAAAAATAGAGGCATTTAAAAAATGTTCATTACATTAAATTTAAATACACACAAATTGCCCTGGCTGGTGTGGCTCAGTGGACTCAATGCCAGCCCACAAACCAGGGGGTCGCTGGGTAGATTCCCAGTGTAGGGTGTAAGCCTGGGTTGCAGGCCAGGTCCTCAGTGTGGAGTACACAAGAAGCAACCACACATTAGTGTTTTTCTCTCTCCCCCTCTCTCTCCCTCACTCCCTTCCCCTCTAAAAAATAAATAAATCTTTAAAAAAATTAAATACATACAAATTTGCATCCATTCACTCAAGTCATATTTACAAAGTACCTATGGACCAAGTACTATGGATACATGAGTGAACAAGATAGTACCTGTCCTCATGATGCTTAGTCTATTGGGAAAGCAGACACAAATAAGTATAATTGTTACCTCATTTGCTTCACTCTGTTGCTGTTCCTTCTTTTTTCTTCTTTTCTCTCTCTTTTTCTCATTTGTAGTTGATTTGCTTGTTTGAGACTTTCCAGTATTCCGACCTTTGCCTTTTCCAGGCTCAGAATCAGACCCACTGCCACTATCCACTTGCAACAGGGCAAAGCGAGAAGCAGTAGTGGGAACAGAACTAAGAACTGCTGAGGCCATTGTAAATATTTTTTTTCTAAAATATTTCTGTCAAGAATAATTCCTGTGGAGGGAGAGGAGGAGGCAAGTGAGTAAACATAATCATTATATACATATATTTCTCTGGACATAGGATTTAATAATATTTGGATTCAAACCCACAGTCCTATGGGCAATAACATACTTTTTAACTTAAGACAATATAGAATTGTGTAACAGAAAATAGAAAATGATATATTGAGATTTCACAAAGGCAACACTACCACCAATACAATGTAATCATTTTTCCATATAGTTTTTGAAAATTGATGGTTTTTGTTTTTTATATACTTGTGTGTGCATATACACACACACAAGTATATATACATATACACACATATATATTCCTAAATCAAATAGGTTTAAAATAGAGAAATATATGTTTATCCTCAACTTCCAAAATGGAAAAAAAGGACTAGAGAAGAAAGAATGGTCTTATATACAAAATGCTACCTTAAGTTTGATCCTAAAGATTCCTACTAAGTCATAGAACTGAGAGCAAAATAGAGAACTTAAATTCCCTAAACCAAAGAAAAGTTTTCAAAATCACCTTCCACATTATGTTAGTTCACTAGCCTCAGTGCATCCTACTGTTCCCAGCATAAGTAGGTGGGAGTGGTTTCATTTAGTATTTTTTCAGCTTTTAAAGAAACTTTTAGACTCAGGATATTAAAAGTCCTCTAGTAATTTCCAGCCCAAATTCTATAGCTTTAGAAATGAAGCCCCTTGTGCTTAGATCAGTTAAGTGACTTGCTGGGAAAGTCAAGACCTGAACCTAGACATGCTGAACCTGACTGCAAATTCAAAGAAAGAATCTACTTAGAAAGCAGCTTTTTCTTGGTGTAGCTCAGTGGATTGAGCGCGGGCCTGTGAACCAAAGGATAGCAGTTTGATTCCCAGTCAGGGCACATGCCTGGGTTGCAGGACAGTTCCCAGCAGGGGAACTCATGAGAGGCAACCATACATTGATATTTCTCTCCCCCCCTCTCTCTCCCCCTCTCCCCTTCCCTTCCCCTCTAAAGATGAATAAATAAAATGTTAAAAAAAATTCTTAAAAAAAAAAAGAAAGTAGCTTTTTCTAACTACTCAGAAAGAAGAGTAGGTTCTCTTTCAAATCAAAAGGAAACTTTTTTTTTATAGAAATTGTGAAACTCAGACATTTATTCATTTTATTTTGAAATGTATTGGGTACACAACTGAATAAAATATTGTAAGTTTTTTTAAAAATAATTGAACACTCCAAGTACCCAACACTAAGATTAACAGAACATTAATGCATCCTGCCTCTCCCCAACAGAATCCCCCACTCCCCCATCCAGAGATAATTATTATCCTGACTTTTTTTATTATTACTTTTTCTTCACAGTTTTATCGTGACTTGTCTCAAGTCACAGTGTTCGTATCTTAACAAGCTACTATCATTTCCACAATATCCTATTGTTTACATGGGTCACCCTATTCAGTGTGGGAGGAAACTATGCAAAAATGTGAATACTAAGAGGTGGGAATAATTAATGTCCATTTTGAAAGCTAAAAGCACACTACAGTTTGTATGTTTTCAGGAGGGAGCAAAAATGAGAAGCATGTGTTCAATCTTCCACCTTAACCTAAGAATCCAGCAAATCAAAACAAGAGTTGATATTTGAAGATGTCTTCTAGTAGTTATTAAATCAAAGTATTTTTATTATAATGCCATCTTTAAGACCTATTCCTCCTGTGCTCAGAAATAATGTAAATTGAGATAAAATACCCTGACATACAGAGATCGTATCACACTGATAAATTACAACATATTTTTAGGCTTAAATCTTCCTTGCAAGCATGAGAACTGAGGTTTTTTAAATTACTGGGGAAAAAATATTACAAAATAAAACAAATTCCAGATTCAAAAATATTACAGAATACATTAATTCTACTAAAATCCTGTTCTGTTAAGGTTTAGTTGCTTTGAACACTTTAAGTAAAATAATCCAACAAAGTTGTTCAACAACTATTATTATATTTAATTTCAATTGTTGGAACTATAAATTGCATTTGGTAGCTGTTCACAAATATTCATTGTCCCTCCCTGAAGGATAACTATTTATCATTTTCCTGCTGAATGCAGACATGACCGTGTGACTGATTTTAGCCAGTGAAACATAAGCTTTAAAAACCAGAACATAGTTCACCATATTCTCTTTTCTTGCTTCTATGATTGTGAAAGCATATGATGAGACAGTCTCCATCAATCAGGTCTGATGGAGTCTGAAACCACAATGAACAAAGTCTCCATACTAACCTGTGATGGATGGAGGGTGGGGCAAAATTAGGTTTACAGTTGTGAATATAAGAAACAGAGTTTATTCTTGTATTATTATTAATCATTGAATTATTTTCTATACACACAACTGTAAACCTACTTTTGCCCCATCCCATATGTAGCTTGATCAAGAAAGCAACTTCACTTCTTTAAGCAACTGAGGTTGTTGCTGCAGTATAATCTAGCCTCATCAAGACTGATATCTTACACAAATATATTTCTTTTCCATTCTAAGACATATCAAAGTCATGAATTTCATATTTAGATTGTTCTGCATGAGTTAAATGTTCACAGATGTCTGCTCTAAAATCTCTCTCCAAAGCTCATGAAAACTTTCTGTGGCATAGGGCAGAGCTACCTTACCAGTATATCCTCAGATAAAGTTTCTTTGTCCTGCAGGGAGCCAAGTAAACCCTGGAGAATGCAGATACTCTGGGCCAGTCACCACCAGACTCAAGCAGCCTTATCTGATGCTCCCCAGGGGACAACTCTGTGCATACGCTACTCTATAGTTATTTGTCAACTGTGACAAGGGAAGTGCTCAAACCCCCGGAAATCTACAGACAGCTGCAAAATGCACTGTTGCTGATCAGGGTAGATAGGTTATTGGAACTGTTGGAAGAGTTTGTATTCTAGCTGCCCAAAAAACAAGCTATGCAGTATAGAGAGCAGCAATTTCTGTCAGGAGTGGGGATGTACAAAATCTTTAAGTAAGCAAGGTTCCAAGCAATGGCCTGCGATTTCTACAATCACAAATAACAGATGTTCCCCCCTACCCTTACCTGCCAGTGGCATGCATTTTTTTTCATATGCCATTTTTTTTAAACCTCACCCAAGGATATGTTTACTGATTTTAGGGAGGGACGGAGGAGGGGAGCAAGGGGAGGGAGAGAGAGAAACATCCATTAGTTGCCTCCTGTACATACCCGCACTGGGAATCGAACCTACAATTTAGGTATGCACCCTGACAGGGGAGTGAACCCACAACATTTTGTTGTACAGGAGGACCACTCCAATTAAACAAGCCACTCAGCCAGGGATACATGCCTTTTTAATGGCATAAGATCTAGCTGTAAGCCTGCTCAAACAATGCATATGCTTTCTGCAAATTAGAGCTTCATTATTTTAAACATTAGAAGTTGGAAAGTTCAATTGAATTTGAACACCTTTCATTTTATCACAAGAAATTTTATATTTTGATGAGAGAAGATTTTAGGTTCTTTAAAAGTAATTTCAATCATTATAAATTATCAAGTGGTTTTAGAATAAAAATGGTTTGTTTTTATTACCTACTCATCCAAACATTTCAATGTAAACTCAATTTGAAGGAAGCATTACTTAAAAGCTTGGATCAGAAATTATATATTCTTATTTCACAGATAAATTTTACTTAAAAATTTATGTTCATGGAAGCAAGCACAATTTTCTCATTGAAATCCCTGAAAAGAACCTGAAGTTCTCATAAATTCAACATTTAGTATTTTTCTATTATATTTTATTTTACCTATCCTAATTATATGCTATAAAGAAAATGTAGCACATTTTTTCCCACCCAGTTCTATATAGACACTGTAGCTCTCCTCCCAGTTTGGGGACAATGGGATACCTTTAGTCCTTTACGATAGTAATGCATAAGTCAAAGAGAAGAAAAGCACTATACAAGAATGCTGACCTGGAGCAAGAATGCCTGGGCAAACCCAACTTGCTGCTTACTGTGAGCCCCTGAACAACCTACTTGATCTATACTTCCTCATCTGTGAAACTGGGATAGCAGTGCCCAGCTCACAGAGGTGTTAAGGTTAAATAAATTAATGTACTTTACATACATTAATAGAAGAGGAGCCAGAACAGCAGAAGCACTCAAACATAAATATCTACTGGTATTCTTACTATAATTACTAACTGAAATGTGTCTTGGGGTCCTATGAGGCACAGGAGAACTGGCACAAGCAATTTAAAAATGTGGCTAAGCATGTCTGACTTCACTGCAAAAATGTTTTGAAACTTAAATCAACATCTGGCCATTCCAAAAGCTAAGGCTTTAATCTTTGACATGAAAGGAAAAAGCTGTTTGGCATTGAGAAGTAAGTGTTGAGCAGTGAGCCACTGAAAAGAGTCAAAGACCTAAAGATTACACCTAATATACTGCTGAAGGAAAACATCAATCTATCTGAAACCCAAAAATCATGGTAGGGAATATGTCTTACACAGTGGGCATACAGTGAACAGACAATAAATGTTCCTGAATGAATAAAAAAATAAATAAAACACAAAAAAGACAAAGTACAAAAAGAGTATTAGAATACTGTTACCCTAAGAAAAGAATGATAAAGATAAATGATATTGATAAAGATATCAATTATCATTCTTTTATCATTATGTGATAAAGATAAAAGAATGATAAAGATATCTCAAAAGATAAACAAAATAATTTATCTGAGGAGGCGGCTACCTCAGCAACCCATGTATTAAAATATACTCTTTTAAACTTAGGAAAGGGTGGAATGAAAAGGGGGAAGTGCTCACCTATAATGATCCCTTGTTTGGTCAGCAGTAGGAGTGCAAAAAAAGAATAGGATAGTGGCAACCCTTGCACTGTACTTCACATAACAGTAAATATTAAAGAACAGATCTACTTAGCAGCTGAAGGAGTAAAAGATGGGACAACTGGATGGGCTCAATCATCTGTGCTACGTGCTGCACATGATAAATAGCCAACACATTATGTCAATAGCTATGAGAGAAATCTACATACCAAGTCAAAAGGTAACTAAATCATTATTTCAGAAGTAGAAGAGGAAAAAACATAAATTTTAAATTAAAAGGGACTGAAAATATAAAAATAACCCTCAATCATGTGTCTTATTTATATACTTAACAAAAAAAAGAAAATGTATAGGACCACTCATTATACTTATTTTACTTTCTATAGTTTTCACTATTTCCCCAAATATCCTACAATGACCATATTATTTTCTATAAGAAAAAAAAATCTTATCTTGAAAAAGAAAAATGGTCATCTATACCCAAATTCAAAAAGGTAAACATGATGTAATCAATGCCATATTATAGATTTTTCTGCCCTGTTCCAAACTTAGAAAGGGCAACTGAAGGTCAGAATTGACAATGACGTGCCTTTGGTCCTTTATGTTAGTGACATAGAAGACAAGTGACAACAACTATCAACAACTAATTATGTTGCATGTTTTTTTGAGAACATTAACTTTATTAACAAATTTTTCAGAATTTCCAAAAAAAATACTCCTTGTTATAAAATCCTGGAATTCATTTTTTTTTTAACCCTGAAGAGAAAAAGAAATAAACAGGCAGACTACAACAACATCAGGCTTTTTAAAGATACTTCAGGGCATGACTATGGTTAATATTCCTTCAATCTTGCCCTAAAACTCTTGCACCTCCATCCATAGTCATATTTAAGAGACATTAAGATAAATAGATTCAATAGAGCTCTTCTCCCACAGTCTTTACTCACACAGTCTTGCTCTCACACAGTCTTTAAGATCTCTGACATTTATATACATTCAAATGATATGGACTTTAGGTATACAATAGAAAAAATTAAATAAAGCTGACATCCCCTAAACTACCTACGTTGTTCAATCTCTAAACATGGTGGCTACTGGTATACATTAAACAGACATTTACATAATACTAAAATACTACACAAATTAGGTTTTTAGTCCAGAAATCTGATGATTATTTCTTATGTTTCTCCTCTTCCCTTTGAGAGCCTCTTTTTACAAATAATTTAAAAGCTAACTTAAGTAGTGGAAGGAAGACAGAGTTCACAAAATAATTAAAAAATAAATGATTCTGGTCAAAAAATGCATAGAAACAAGTTCACAATTACAAATATGCAAGTAGCTCATCACATATGTATAATATTTATTAATTTCTTAACTATGAATACTACCATTTGTAAAAACTATTAATTCCTCTATACTTGACACTGCAGCAATGTCAACTTATAGGGAAGTCTCCATTTTATATATACTCAATACACCAATTACTTGACTTATTAATTATAGTATATTTTAGGGCTTTTTATTTATTTTGTTTATTTCTTTTTAGAGAGAGGGGAAGGGAGGGAGAAAGAGAGGGAGAGAGACATGAATGTGTGGTTGTCTCTTGCACACCCCCAGCTAAGGACCTGGCCCAAAACTCAGGCATGTGCCCTGACTAGGAATTGAACCAGTGACCTTTCGATTCACAAGCTGACGCTCAATCCACTGAGCCACATCAACCAGGTAAAATATTTTTTAGAACTCTTTTATTTACTCTTCAAAATCTGCTCAGGTGCTAGATTCTCTGTGAAGCTTTCTCTGACCTGCCCCTCAAATTAATCATCCTGTCCTCTGTAATATACTTTGTTTACTTTTATTGTTGAATTAATTCATTTAAAATTATGTATACTGTTAAACCTAGCCCCGTTAAAACCCTGATTTCAACATCCTGAAAGGAAAGGACCTTCTCTTTTTATCCCTAGCAAATACCACAGGACTTGGCATACAAAAAATTAATTTATTAAATTTGGATTTTTTAATACTTACATTTCCCAAGTACAAAGCTAGACATGCATTGAAAGATGTGTTCTAAAGTAAAATGGACAGCAAAAGAAAATGCATAGTGCTCTACAGATAATCCCCAAGTCCCATAATACAAATGTGAATTCAAGATTATTAGCATTTCAAAGTTATTTCATTATGAGTACCACTCTACCAATTGATCATCACAACTAATTTTGCCTGGAAAACATATTCGTTTAGGAAAACATTCATTTAGTTTTTAAAGTGTTGACTACAAAGACTTAGGCTCTATCTGGTGTTTAAAATAAACTATTTCTAAAAATGAATAGCCTAAACTACAGGTAGCAGGATTTCAGAAGGGCTGGTAATTTTGGTCTCTGTCCAGGTTCTGAGGATGACTGCCACTATGACCTCATGCCTCTAGACTACAACCTCTCCAGGGACAAGACAGACAATAGCTGTGGTCATACCTCCATCCAAGGAACCACAATTAGGGCACTTCAAAACTGATATATGTATAAAAATCCTCAACCAAGACCAACCATATTTTTTCCTTTTTTATAAAATAAATCACAATCATCTTCCATTAATACTATCGACCACTTAGTCTGATTAGTGTGGCCTCACTGAACTATAACTTATATATTTTTTAAAAAGCGTAAAATGAAAGGGCATTAAACATCTGTGATTTAATACCTGGTAAAATTAAAAAATGTATTATTTCATGTTCTGTTTCTCAAATAACACAAACACTTTCACTTTAGCTTCTTATATTCATAAAAAGTTAAATTATAATTATAAATCTTGATTTAAGATTCACAACCAACAAATGCCAAATGTATACCAAGACTTTGCTCCCAAGTATTGCAAACAAACCATATAAACTTAATGCGTTTGCTTTAAATTCCATTTTTTCTTCATCAACACTGCCTCCCCTTTCCAAACCTGCAGGGCCTATTTTCTGTGGGCTGGGGAATCTAAGCCAAAAGTACCAACAGGTATTGTAAGGACCTAAAGGATTCTCCCATCAATTAAGTACATGTATTTTCATTTACCCCAATTTTCTTTTGGTCAACTTGTACATTTTTGCTTTTCGTCCATAGAGTGAAAACATTATTTGGTACCTTACAGAAAAGCCTGTGGTAACCCTTCACGAGAATTAAGTATATCGTCCATTGATTAGGATTTGACTAATATCAACTATAGTGTTATAAACCTGTTGAGGAAAAGGACCCCATATTTCCATAGATTAAAGATTTTTAATATCTCAATTGGCCATAAAATTTCTCTAGTATTCTTACGGCTACAAGTCAAATTTATTAAGCCGATGATTCAGGTTATAATCACAAGCATATTTACCTCATAAAGAGGCAATAATGAACGGTGGGGAAGTTTTTTCATTAGTGCCTCCACTGGAAGAATAAAAAATCGAAAAGAAGCTGGAAAGAAAACTTAATGGGACAATTCTGTCACTACTGTTCAATATCTCCTATGTACCCTAAATTCTAGAGATCTCACAAAATTCTAATAGACCGCTTGTTCCAAACAATAACAGCAAAAAATAATTAAACAGACTTCTCATTTACTTTTCAATAGCTAGCGAAAAAGAGGAGGAGCACTTTCCTCAAAAAGTAGTTCACTATATACCTCACGCATGAATGAAAGCCAAATCTCACCACAGGCTGTTAACCGATGCTCCAAAACTTACTCGCACAAAGTACGTAGAGAAAGAAATAGGGCTGGACGAGACCTAACTCGAGCAAAAATGCGGCTTCAAAACCTGAAAGGGAGAAAATAGTGAGTTATGTCGCAGCTCCAGAAATTTCCGAGCGCCTGCCCGGCACCCTGAAAGGGAGCGCAATGCCCGCGACGCGGAGTGGGGAGCGGCACCTGTCATTCCGCCGCCGCTCAGTGACTGAGGTAGACCACCGGCCCTGGCGGGATCTCGGGAGGCGCAGCCACCGCCCGGGGCCGCGGCCTGGGGTCGGCGCGGGTCTTTCTCCACAGCCTCCAAACCCAGAGCCGGGCGTCGGGGCCGCGGCCCTTCTTCCCGAGGAGCGGCCCTCCCGCGCCCTCTACCCTACGGCTCCGGCCGGCGGAGCCCAATACCTCAGGCCGAATCCCCAAGCGCAGAGTCTGGAGCACACAGAGCGGCGCGGCCGAGCCGCCACTACCACTTCAGGGAGGTAGAGGGGACCCCCGCAAGCGGGTCCAGCACACGGCGTACTCACCGGGCCTCCCTGGTCGCAGGCTCGGCCCTCCTCTACCTCCACCCTCGCCTCTCTGAGACTCCTGTGGCTCTCCGGGCGGCTGCCTTGGGCGTTGGGACTCGGCTGGGTCAAGGGGTGGTGGCAGGCTTGCGCTGGGCAGGCTCGCGCAGCGGCCCCGCGAGCAGGCTCCGCGCACTAACGGGACCTGGGGCGGCGGGCCGGGCAGCCGTGCTGCACGGTCCGCGGCGAGCAGCGAGGCTACACGCAGCCGTGAGGGGCAGCGAGTGTGCTGCTGCCAGCCGAGGGCGGGAGGGAAGTCCCAACGGCGGGGGCGGTGTGAGAGCCGCGGGGCGGGGCAGGGGGCGGGGCTTGGCACGCCGGGCGCTGCGCGAGGGGGGTTTGTTTATTTTCTCCGTTGGTTGCGGCACTGGCGCGTGGGTAGAGGTTCGCTGGTGACGCTAGCGCCCCGGGTAGGGGGAGAGGACCAGAACCACCTGCTGGAGAAGGGGTGCTACGGGGGCCTGGCAGGGTCCAAACGTCTCACGTAGGCGGTGGTGCTTTGGTCTTGGGGTGACCGGGAAGAGAAGGGCTTTCCCAGAGCGGTTGGAAGGAAGGAGGCCTCCCGCGAGCATACGACTTAAGAGCATTTCCCCGCAGTTCGGCGGCTTTGCCTGCGTCGTGGAGAGTAGTTAGAGGGCCCTGAAGTAGAAAAGAGCTGTGGGACGTAGTGGTCCAGGTTCCCTGCCACTCAGGTCTCGATCTTTAATTGGCGAAGTAGAAATGGTCCTGCAAATCAAGATTTGAATGGCAAGACAGCATCGTATCTCTGTAAGGAAAATAATGAACATTGCTCATTTCTCTGTGGAGTTAACACGGCACTTTCCGTTATCTCCCTTGGTGCTCTATCAAATAGTATTCTCATTTTACAAGCCAAATTAATTGACTTAACCCAAAGCCTCACACTAATAATAAATGGCAGAGCTAGAATCTAGCTGTACTGACTTTAAATGTGCTGCTTACCATTGCATCATATTATCCCCCTAAGTCACTTTGATTTGACTAATAGGAGACACACACACCCTTTGTATGTATGATGCTGCAGGGTTGCAGAGGGGAGTTGAAGATGTTTTTAAGAAAGGAAGGAATAAACCAAAGATAAAACTCATAATACAAGACAAACCATGATAGGTGTCATGTCAAAAATACAGAGACTGCACAAGATCAAAGAATTGCTCATATGTCTGTCTTGGGGATCAGGAAAGAAAGGCAGTATGGCGAAAGCCTTTTGGGACCAACCATGAGACAGATGAGGAAGGTTTTTACAGCAGGAAGGGATACCTTAAGAACATATGAAGGTGACTTAATGAAAGTCGTGTTCAGGGGAAAAAGCAAATGGTAAGACTCTAGGGCTTGCTGCGAAGTGGCAGAGACAAAAGAGGATAAGGTCTGAGATGCCAAGTAGAAAAATTTGTATTTAATTCAGTATTTTCAGTTTTTGTGGTTTAAAAGTTTGGAGGAAGAAAAGCACAGCTTTTCTTTGACCCATGAGTGGATACAGAAATTAAAGTAGGGTAAACTACCAGATAGACCTGCAGCTGGCCAGATGAAAAATAATGATGAGTCTGAACTAAAGGTAGGGCAGGAGGAATTTAAAAGAGCATGGTTTTAAAATGATGCGGAAGCAGAATCTATAGAATTTGGCAATTGATTAATTGGATTTACAGCAAGAGGGGATACCATGAGAACATATATGAAGGAGGAAGAAAAAAAATCAAAGATAGTAAAGAGATTTCGAGTTTGTAGATAATTATATTGTAGAAAATAGAAAAGAGACCATTAGAAATTAGAGTAGAAACTATTTTTTTAAGGGATCAGTTTAGATTTGGCCATTTTAAAGGTTTAAAAGCATGTCAAGACAGCCAGATAAAGGTGGACTCTAAGAAGTTAGCCATAAAGATTTTGAAATACAGGAAAGAGGATTGAACTAGAAAAATAGATTGGGAGGTTTATCTCTCTAGCAGTGATATCACTGAAAGAAGAAAACAAAGGGAAGAATCTTGGAGAACATCCTCTTTAGACCCTTGCTATTCAAAGTGTGGTCAGTAGCTCAGAGTGACTGGCACCACCAGGGAGTTTGTTAGAAAGGTGGAATCTCAGCCTTCCCCACCCCAGACCTGCTGAATCATCATCTGAACAAGAACCCAAAGTGATTTGTTACCACATTAAAGTTTGAGAAGCTCTGACCTAGATGAGAGAAGTCAACAAAGAAGGGATTTAATTTAGATGAGAGAAGCCTCCAGAGCCAGAGGGTGGAGGAAGTGGAAGGAGAACCAAGGTAACACAAAAGCCTCCAAAGCAAGATAAATTGGCAATTCACAAAGGCAAGGGCAGGAAGGAGTGTTCTTCAACAATATCCCAGACCACAGAGGTTGAAAAGCACAAGGAAAGAAGGGATGCTTGTACTCTGTGATTAGGTGTGTGGTCATTGTAACCATATTCTAGTTGAAAGCTTGGAAACGGCCCCTTGGTTATCAAGGACATCTTAGGGATCTAATCCCCCCTCCTCAGTGCCCACATCTATAGGACATACTAAAGTTGGTTTGTGGACTTGATAGCAGAACAAAGTAGAAGTTCTTTTCTAGTTGCTTCTATTTTCTTGGTAAAATAAGAAGCAAGATCATTTTGGCAGCTTGCTGATTATCCATCATAATTTATTCTTCCCTTCTTCCTCAGTGCATGGACTGTTTTTTTTTTTTTCCCCCAGCCTCCCTTTTAGTTAGGTATGGTTAAGTATTAAGCCATTGTTGCCGGAATGTGAATAGAAATGACGTTTGCCATTGCCAGGCCAGTGTGTCGCTTTCATGCATTTTTCCTTTCTGCCAGCTGGATTATGCAGTTGACTACAAACCCCTGAGATTGAGAGAGCTACAAGAGACAACATGCCTTATGAAGGAGAACTTCCCACTGACCTGGAATGCCCACTCTGGATTATTCTGTGAGCAAGATATAAATTTCTATTGAGCTGGAGCCATAATATTTGGAGGTCCATTTGCTATAGCAGTTTAGTCAGCTCTAACTAAAATGGTCATTAACTGAAAATAAGGAGTGGGGAATTTGAGAGGAGGAAAAAGGAAGAGAGATGACATAGTAGTCTATAAGTATGAGAGAGAGAATCGACTAGGGAAACATAATAAGATTCCCAGGCACTACTAAGGGCCTGCCTGAATGAGTGGTCATGAATTTATAGTAAGAGTAGTCAATATGGCACATATTCAGTTGCTTATATGCAGGCAGTTTTGGATTAACCAGGACTGAGATGTGGCCAACAAATATGATGGGGTGAGATAAGCAAAGAAGTTGGGAACAGAAAAAAAGGAGGTATTACAATTTCAGATACAGTAATAAGTAAGGCTCTGAGAGGGATGGGTAACTGTGAAAAGATAGTAGGGTGAATAGCTTGGTGTTTCTGATCAGGTTGAAGAATTGGTAGAGTTTAGGTACTATAGAGAATGACCTGAAAACATAAGAGGTGGGTTGGAGAGCAAAAGGCTAGAAATTAAACTTAGAAGAGGGGGAGATTTCCTGCCAAGATGGAGGCATAGGTAGATACACTTCGCTTCCTTGCACAACCAAAAGAAGGATAACAACCAATTTAAAAACAAAAAACAACCAGAACTGCTAGAAAAATCAAACCTTATGGAAGTCCAACAACTAAGAAGTTAAAGAAGCATTCATCCAGACCGATAGGAGGGGTGGAGACAAGAAGCTGGGCAGTGAGGACATGTAGCAAGGCAGCAGCTGGTGGACCAGGCAGTCCTACATTCATGTGCGGATAAACTGGGAGGAACAACTGGGGATCAAGACAGACCACACAACCTAGGGTTCCAGCATGGGAGATTAAAGCCTCAAAACCTCTGGCTTCAAAAATCTGTGGGGGTTGCAGCAAAGGTAAAAACTCCCAGTCTCACTGGAGAGTCCATTCAAGGGGCCCAGGGATCCTAAAATGTACACAAGTCCACCCACCTGGGAATCAGCCCCTGAAAGGAATCCACTTGTGGGAAGCAAGGGAAGTGGGGCAAGAGCCAAGCAAGTGGCATTGTTCCCTCTCTGGCCTCTCCCCCAGAGACAGTGCCACAACGCAGCAAAGTGGCTTGCCCCACCCTGGCAAATACCTAAGGCTCTGCCCCTTACAATGTAACAAGTACAACAAGACAAAAAGAAATATGGCCCAAATGAAAGAACAGATCAAAACTCCAGGAAAAGTACTAAGCGGCAAGAAGATAGCCAACCTGTCAGATGCAGAATTCAAAACACTGCTAATCAGGATGCTCACAGAAATGAGTATGGTAACAAAATAGAGGAGGAAGCAGGCTCTTCAAAGTAAAATAAAGAAAAATATACAAGGAACCAATAGCAAAGGGAAGGAAACCAGGACTTAAATCAAAGATTTGGAACAGAGGGAAGAAATAAGCATTCAACTGGAACAGAATGAAGAAGCAAGAATTCACAAAAATGAGAGGCTTAGGAACCTCCAGGACAACTTTAAACGTTCCAACATTTGCATCATAGGGGTACCAGAAGGAGAAGAGGAAGAACAAGAAAATGAAAACTTATTTGAAAAAATGATGAAAGAAAACTTCCCTAATTTGGCAAAGGAAATAGACATATAAGCCCAGGAAGCATAGACAGTTGCAAACAACTTGGACTCAAAGAGAGCCACACCAAGACACATCATAATTAAAATGCCAAAGATTAAAGATAAAGCAAGAATCTTAAAAGCAGCAAGAGAAAAGAAGGGAGTTATCTAAGACAGAGTTCCCATCAGACTATCAGCTGATTTCTCAAAAGAACATTTTCAGGCAAGAAGGGACTGGCAAGAAGTATTCAATGTGATGAAAAGCAAGGACCTACAGCCTAGATTATTCTGTCCGGCAAAGCTATCATTTAGAATGGAAAGGCAGATAAAGTGCTTCCCAGACAAGGTAAAACTAAAGGAGTTCATCATTACCAAGCCATTATTATATGAAATGTTAAAGGGACTTATTTAAGGAAAAGAAGATAAAAACTATGAACATTTATTAAAATGACAACAAACACAACTATCAACAGCTGAATCTAAAAAAACAAAACAAAAACTAAGCAAACTAGTAAGAGGACCAGAATCATAGAAATGGAGATCACATGGAGAGTTATCAGTTGGGAAGCAGAAGCGGGACAATGTGGGAGGAAAGGTACAAGGAATAAGAAGATAATTGGCAGGCATAAAATAGACAGGGGGATGTTAAGAGCAGTATAAGAAATGGAGAAGCCCAAGAACTTATATGTATGACCCATGGACATGAACTAAGAGGGGGGATTGCTGGAGGGAATGGGGGTACCAGGTGGGGGTGAGGGGAAAAATTGGGACAACTGTAATAGCATAATCAATAAAATATACTTAAAAATAAAAAATAAAATTAGAAGAATGGCTGTAGTTATCAGTAATGTTGAGGTGTAGGGAATGCTAATGAAATTGGGGAGCTGAAATAGAGGGTACAAATCATCTGAAGAATGGAAATCAAGGAATTGAGAGTCAGATGGGTTTGAAAGGGAGATTTTATATATATATGTATGTATGTATGTATGTATGTATGTATGTATGTAGAATCAGTCTCACAAAGAAATATCCACAGAAGTGATAGTAGCATTGGAATGGAGAGAGTGATAGTGAACCTGGTACTAAAATCTTCAAAGAATGAGGGCTGAATTATCTGAATTAGGGCATTCAAGACCATCAGTGATTTAATATGGTCTTGCAAATAAGAGTTTTCATTTAAACAGGAGCTTTAAAGTTTTATATTACTAATGTGGGGTTGCTAATTCCTTCTCTTTGACCTCTCAGATTACAGATGGTAACTGCTTTCTTTAAAAGGAAATATCCATATGTCTATATTATAAAACAGACACATGTGAGGCTTCCCAGTTTATATGACTATGCTTTAAAATGTGTCATAGATTACTCTGTTCTGCCTCCACCAAGTATCTTAAAACATATGTCAAAAGTGATTCTAGCTTTGCCACATCAAATGTGTGGTAAATGTTCAAAATCTACATGAAAAATTTCAGGTATAACTTAATAAACAGGGATTTACTGCAGTCCTGACATTAAAAATAACAAAATTACTTGTAGTTTGAAAATGATGTACTGTGTTTTATAGCATAGGGGCTCTGGTGTCAGACTGCTAGGGGTTGAATCAAAGCACCTATCTTATGGGGCTACTGTGAGGATAAAATATGTAATATATATAATTCATATAAACATTTAAAAGACTTTAGTGAATATAAGCACTCAATAGAGTTGGCTACAGTTATTTTATTATAGTACTTATATCTAATTCTTATGGAATTGCCTATAAATATACTTGGACTTTTCCTACTTAGAAAATATGTTCATTATATCTGCACATGTTAAAACCTAACAGTAAGGAGACTTCTGGTTAAACATGGTACATTGAACGCATGTTTTTCTCTACTCCAGATCCCTCACTAAAATGACAGTGAAGGAATAAAAAAGGTATAAACCAATAAAGACAAAGCAAAGAGAATGAGAGATTTCTGCTGATGAAGGTTATCAACAAAACTTAGGAACATGGAGAGTAGATGGATGAGTGATAACTGACTTCCCAAAACTAAGAAAGTAAATACCTAAGCTTTTGGAGGCGGTACAGCCAGCCAGGTGAACCTATTCACATCATAGACCCTGGAAGGGCTCTGAAACTAAAGCTGCCAAACCTCCCAAAGCAGAGGCAGAGTGGGCTACAAACCAGAATCTATTATGAAAGTTTTGTAAAGAACGGTGGGATCCTTTATTCCCCCTAATTCCTACTCCATTTCATGTTGCCTTAACTCAGCAAAGGATTGAAGGTTTACTTCTGGAGAGCTCCTCTGGACACCAGGCAGGGTTCAGGACAGGGATGACTCACTCCAAAGAAACGCAGAATTAAAAGAAGTTGTACATACTGAATTGTGAGCCATACCCTACCCCCAGCTTCATTCCCAAATTCAGATTCTAAAATGCTGGGATCTTATTAGGAAATTGGAAGTGTCCTCTTAGGGGAAAACCAGCTGGTCCAAGAGAAAAGGCCTACAAATACTGGCTTTGAGGGTCCTACAATGGACAACGTGGCTTGTTACCTATCTCTTTATAGAGAAGTCCAACAGTAGACAAGCCCTGCCCATACCAGCACAGGCTCTAATTGACTTTTTATCATCTCATTCTTAAATGTGGGTATAGAGTCAAGGGTCTCCAGATATTTGAAGAAACCCTCTTACATGAAAGAAGTTCAAATGGACAAACAGGGGAGAGAGAGAATAGAAATAAAGAAAAGAAACCAAAGAAATAAAGCCAACACAGAGAGCAGAAAAAGTTGACAAAATGAAAAAAAATTTGCAAATGTTTTAATTCACATATGTAAGGAAATTACTGGATGGAGGTATTCCACTAAAATAAAGTATAAACCAACAAGCAGAAACACACAGGGCCTGGTAAACAGGAGTTCCAACAAAGGAGAAAACAAAAAGAATTCCTGGGATCAAGGTACAGGGAAGTTCAAGGATGACAACTGTGTAGTGGGTCTGCAGAGCATCCACCTTCATTCTGATAAAAGAGGGTGGAGGGCTCCAGAGGGGATGTCTCCAAGGAGAAAAAAACATAAGAACTGATCAATGACATATCATGTTTGAACCTTATGAACATATAAACATGAAATTACAAGTATAGAGAAAACTTAAGCAACCCAAGAAAGAGTGCATTATAAACTCCAGGGAAAACAAAATATTTGTAGTGAACTGTATGATTGTTTAAGAATATTTGATGTAAGGCTATCCAAGATGGTGGGAGAGTAAATAGAAGCTACACTATCCTCCTCCCAGGAACAATCTGAAATTTCAGCTAAATTGTGGAGAAAGTATCCTGAATAACCAACTGACGCTAGCTGGAGAGAAGCCTTATAACCAAGGGCAGAAGAAACCACTTCACAACAATGAGACTGGTAGGGAGAGTGGAGGAGGGGCAGGAGGGCTGGATGGGCTCCCATGGGCAGCTGCTTAAGTTCCAGAGGGATATTTCAGTGGCCAGGGGGCCCCCTGAGAAGTGTGGGATCTAAACCCCAAGCTGGACTCCCCAGCCTACAGCACCAGAGCCAGAAAGGAACCCAGATAACATCCAGCTGTGAAAAGCAGCAGGGTTTCTGTCTGCCAGGGAGAAACAGCTGGAGTTGCAGAGAGCCTTTTAAGGGCCAACGCACAAAATTTCATTTGCAGCCACTTACCTGGGGCTCCAGCAGAGGGAGGGCAGAGTGGATTAGAGAGGCTTGTGGAGAGTCTGGGGTTGGTAGCTTTGGGAAGAGAGCTGAAGGAACAGCCGCTTAGAAACCCTTTGCTGAGTCATTCCCCATACATCACTCTCAGGGAGAGCACTCCTCTCCCAATGGCATCAAGGTGAGGGGAAGCATTAGCCCCACCTGCAGGGATTACTCTGCCCCACCCTGTGGAGTTTAAGCCAGGCTGCTGATTAAAGCTTGACTATTTTAACAGCTGATACACTTAATGACTGATTAATTTAGGATAAGAGAAGAAATAATGACAGACACCAAGGAAATACAAAGAATTGTAAGAAAATATTATGAACAACTATATGCTAACAAACTGGACAACCTGGATGAAATGGATAAGTTCCTAGAAACATGCAGTTTCAAAACTAAATCAGAAAGAATCAGAGAATCTGACTGGACAGATTATACCTAGTGAAATTGAAGTGGTAATCAAAAAATTCCCAACAAACAAAAGCCTTGGACTAGATGGCTTCACAGGGGGATTTCTAACAAACGTTTCTAGAAGAACTAACACCTCTTCTTCTAAAAACATTTCATAAAATACAATAGGCAAGAAGGTTCCCAAACTCATTTTACTAGGCCAACATGATCCTAATTCCAAAACTGGATAAAGACACTGCAAAGAAAGCAAATTATAGGCCAATATCCCTCATGAACATAGAGGCTAAAATCTTCAACAAAATATAATCAATCCAAATACAACAATGCATCAAAAAGGTCATACACCATGATCAAGTGGGATATATTCCAGGAATGCAAGGTTGGTACAACATTTGCAAATCAATAAATGTGATTCACCACATAAACAAAATAAAGGATAAAAACCACATGATCATATCAATAGATGCAGAAAAAGCATTTGGTAAAATCCAGCACCCATTTATGATAAAAAATTCTCAGCAAAGTAGAAATAGAGGGAACATACCTAAACCTAACAAAGGCCATATATGATGAACTCACTGCCAGTGTCATACTCAATGGGTAAAAAGTGCAAGTGTTCCCCTTAAGATCAGGAATAAGACAGGGATGTCCGCTTTCACCTCTCTTAATCAACGTAGTGCTGAAAGTCCTAGCCATAGCAATCAGACAAGAAGAAATAAAAGACACCCAAACTGGAAAGGAAGAAGTATCTGTCTTTATCTGCAGATGTCATGATACTGTACATATAGAACCTCAAAGAGTCCACCAAGAAACTACTAGAACTGATAAATGAATTCAGCAAAGTAGCAGGCCACAAAATTAATAATCAGTAATCAGGTACATTTTTATATGCCAATAATGAACTAACAGAAAGGTAAACTAAGAAAACAATCCCATTCTCAATTGCTTCAAAACAAATAAAATACCTAGGAATAAAACTAACCAAGGAGGTAAAAGAACTGTACTTGGAAAATTATAAGACACTAGAGAAAGAAATTGAAGAAGATACAAATAAGTAGAAGCACTTACTATGTTCATGGATAGCAAGAATTAACAGCATTAAAATGTCCGTACTACCCAAAGCAATCTATAGATTGAATGCAAGTCCTATCAAGATTCCAATGACATATTTCACAGAACTAGAACAAGTTTTTTAAAAATTTATATGGAACCACAAAAGACCCCACATAGCAAAAGCGATCCTGTGAAAGAAGAACAAAGTTGGAGGAATCATGCTACTTAATATCAAACTATACTATAAGGCTGTAGTAATCAAAACAGCATGGTACTGGCCTAAAAACAGACACATAGATCAATGGAACAGATTAGAGAGTTCAGAAATAAACCCACATCATTAGAGTCAATTAATTTTTGACAGAGGAAGCAAGCAAATACAATGGGCTAAAGATAGTTTATTCAATAAATGGTGTTGGGAAAATTGGATAGTGCATGCAGAAAATAAAACTAGAGCACCTTCTTACATCACACACAAGAATAAATTCCAAATGGATTAAAGAGTTAAATGTTAAATTGAGAAGAGAACAAAGATAAAAAAATAATTTTTGTTAATGATAAAAAGAATGTAAAACATAAGGAAACAATTTGTGTAATTGAGAAAAAATCTATGAAGCAAATAAAAAAATTTGTAACATAAAAAAAAAAGAGTTAAATGTTAGACCCCAAACCATAAAAATCCTAAAAGAAAACATAGGCAGCAAAATCTCTGACATTTCCTGTAGCATTATTTTTTTCTGATATAGCTCCTCAGGCAAGGAAAACAAAAGAAAAAATAAACAAATGAAACTACATCACACTAAAAAGTTTTTACACAGCAAAGGAAATCATAAACAAAATAAAAAGACAACCCACAGAATGAGAGAATATATTAGCCAATAGACCTGATAAGGGATTAATATCCAAAATTTATAAAGTACTTTTAAAACTCAACACCAAAATACAAACAAGTCAATTAAAAAATGGGCAAAGGAGCTGAATAGACACTTCTCCAAAGAAACATACAAATAGCCAATAGACATATGAAAAGATGCTCAATGTTACTAATCATCATAGAAATGCAAACTAAAACCACAATGAGATACCATCTCACAACTCAGAATGATTATCATCAATTAATCAACAAACAACAAGTGCTGGTGATGATGTGGAGAAAAGGGGATTCCTTTTGCACTGTTTGTGGGAATGCAGATTGGTGCTGCCACTGTGGATAGTAGTACGAGATACCCCCCCAAAATTAAAAATAGATCTGCCTTTTGACCCAGTGATCCCACTTCTGGGAATATATCCAAAGGAACTCAAAACACTGATTTGAAAGAACATAAGCAACCCTATGTTCACTGCAGTGTTATCACAATCACCAAGATGTGGAAACAGCCCAAGTCTCCATCAATAGATGAGAGGACAAAACAACTTTGGGACATTTTCACAATGGAATACTACTCAGCCATAAAAAAGAAGAAATTTTTACCCTTTGCCACAGTATGGATGGACCTGGAGAACATTATGCTAAGTGAAATAAGCCAGTCAGAGAAAGATGAATACCATACGATTTTCTCATGTGTGGATCTAATGAACAAACTGAACTAACAAGCAAAATGGGGACAGACTCATAGATGGAGAGCAGGATGACAGGTATTGGGTTGGCGGGGAGGTTAGGGGGTATAGAGATTGAGCAAAAAGGAAAAAGGACTTATGGACATGGACAACAGTGTGGTGATTGCTGGGCAAAGAGCAGGTATAAAGGGATGAAGTAGTAATGGAAAAAAGTTCAGTAGATTAAATTTTTTTTAAAAAAGAATATCTGATGTTACCTTCTTGGAGGAAAATTATACTTCCCTAACCTGTTGATGTCAGACCTGGCAGTATGAATTACAATGGCCAATGAAATAGGGGCACAAGTGAATATGTCACTTCCAGGCAGAAGTTTTAGGAGCCACGTTTCTGCCCCTGCCATAAGATGGGCACTGTTCAGATAGGGGCTGCCTCTGGTCATCTGAGTCCTGAGTGAAGGCACCATAGAGCAGAACTATGAGGCCCCTGGACAGGCAGCATGAATAAGAAGTGAACCTTTATTGTTGTAGGTTGCTGAGGTTTTTGTGATCATTTGTTAATACATCATAATTAACCTCACCTGACTGATATAACATGGGGTGCTGTGGACAATACATGATAGACACTAAAGTATACACAATAATTACTGAACAACATCATATAACATATTAGGAAATTAGTAAATGGCATAATGGCTAAAACTGGAAAACTAAGATGTGGCAGTAGAAATGTGCTCTTTAGAAAATGTGGAGTTCAATAGCAGAACATTCGTTTTCCTCTGGGAAGCAGGCATCAGTGATGACAGATGGAGCAGGGCCTCCTGTTTATTATAAGCCTTGTAATTATTTGAGTCAGAAACCTTATACGTTATCACCTTGAAAAATATTAATGATGAGAGGAGGGTAAGTCGTATTGTTTTTAATTCAACCAATTTAATAGACTGACCTTCAATCATCCCACACTAATATTAAGATGAAAGTAGAACTAATTCTTTTTTTCAGATAATACAAATATTTACTTAGAAAATTTAAGAGGATTTCTAATCATATTGATAATAGACTAGAAGGAGTTTTATATATCATCAATAAACATTTAGAAAACATTAAAAAAAACAAACCCAAGTCATAAAGTCAGCAAAATCTACAAGGTACAACAAATGTAATGTGCATTGGACAGAGATTCACACAATAGCATTACAAATTAAAAGGGAGGTTTACCGTCAGGCAGAAGGGTCAGCAGTATGGAGAGGTTGCAGCTGGACACACCAATGAAAATGCTTCAAAAGAATGCTGTCCCTGTAACATTATACACGTTAATACAAAAGTTAGACAGGGCCAGTGAACACCTGGTCAACTATTTAATGATGATTGCTTCTTGGCTTGGTAAATGACCTTTTGGACCAAAGCTTAACCAGAGGAGGTCACATGCCAGTGCCGCTGGTAAGAGGTAGAAAAAGCTTTGCTAACTCAACATTTTGCTCAAATACCAAAATAGGGAGGGAATGAGTTTTGGAGGACACGTGGGGTTTGCCTTTCCTTAAAAGCTAGCCTTTATGGCAGCACAACAATGGTTAAAAGTGCAGTCTCTGTAGCCAGATTATGGTTAATCTGAACCCCTATATGCCTAAATTTCCTCATCTGTAAAATGGAAAGAACAACAGCTGCTTTGCTTAGACTGTTAAAGAGATTGAAACTGGAAAAGCTGGCATTTGTGCTGCCCGTCGTCACCTACCAGACCCAATAAGCAAAGGCAGGGACTGAATCTTTATGGTGCTTTATTCAGATGGTCGGTGATCTGAGACAATGACGGGCATGTACCCTAGAGACCATCTTAAATTCCATTTTAAACCGACCCTTTTTATAAGGAGAAGCAATGTGTAGATAAGGGGTTTGGAGTTCAGGGAAAAAGTTAATCAGGTAAAAGCTGCAGCATTCTTTCATCTGTGCCTTGGGTGGTGGTCTTTCTATAGGTCCTGAGCATCTCACCCTGGAGTACGATGGCTCAGAGACCATCTTGATTGCTTGCAATCCTCCTGAGGCACCAAGGAGGAACTGCTTATGGTCTTCTGGAGTCAAGGTGGATCGTACCTTCAGTTCCAAAACAATAGCTTTTTATATACATTGATAACTAATCTTCTTTGCTATTACCTGGAACTAAAAATTTTCCAACATTTGAGTCCCCCATCATTCCCCGACTGTTAGTTTAAACTATCGTATTTCTATGAGATCAGTTTCATATGGAAGTACTCATTTTGCTGTTGAGCACGTATCTTATCATTAGACTACCCGGTAGGGGGCTTAGCAATACATTTAATTGCAGATCCACGTACAGGGGCACATTGTATGCAACAATAAGCTATGATAAAGCACAAAACAGTTTTTAGCACAGTTAACAAAAGTTGCACACTCTCCAGCTGGGGCTATATTAGTGACTTTTAAGGAAAACATTTCCCTGTCCTTTAGCATTACCACAGGTCCCCAAGTATAAATATTGCAGTAGGTTATTTTCTTATTGATATGCTTAAACAAGATATAATTTCAAAGGCTTTCCAGGGGAATACAGACACCTATAAGACACGTAGTGAAAGTTTATTCAACATAAGTTCCTCCTGAAAGACAAAATTCAGAGAGGTTTAGAACATTTTTGCTAAATACACCCAAATATTTTCATCTCATTTGAAAGGAACAAGTTTTCTATAACATGGGGTTAAACAAAAACAGTAATGAAAAGAATATAAGTCATTGTTTTTGAAAGGTGACTTTCAAGTCTTCTTGAGGTTCGGTGGTCCACTGTTCCTCCAGTGCTTCCTTTACTCTAGTGTGACGAGTCCAAGGTTTTATTTGTATCAACTTTATCATGGTGGGGGTGATGAGGAGTACATCCCAAGGTTCAGCCCACTTCTAGTTGGCTTTCTGGAGATCCAGTTGTCCAAGTCTTGAGTAGTACCTTATCTCCAGCCTCAAAGGTATGTAGCCAAACTTGTGAGGGAGAGGTCTCTGATACAAACAAGGTCGTTAATTACAGCTAAGTTCTGACTTAAATCTTGTACATTTTCTTTACCTTCAATTCTTGATCTATATATGTATCTCTCACCCTAACCATAGCCTGAAATGGTCACCCATACACAATTTCGTAAGGACTCAGTTGAATCCCATTTTGAGGAGTCACCCTTACCCTGAGCAGGGCAATAGGCAGGGCTTGATCCAAATGGAGATGAGTTTCTTGGCACAGCTTTGCTATTTTTATTCAAGGTATGATTCATCTTCCCTACCTTCTCAGAAGACTGAGATCTCCATGCCATGTGGAGTCTCCACTTAATTTCTAAAATTTACTAAACTTGTGTGATTTCTGAAACAAAAGCAGATCCATTATTGCTCTGGATGCTGCCGGATAGGCCAAAGTGAGCAATTATTTTCTTCAGTAAGTCTTTCACTACCTTGAGGACTTCTCTATTCTAGTAGCATAGGCTTCTACCCATCCTGAAAAGGTATCAACAAAGACTAGCAAATATTTCCACACTTGGACCCTTGGCATCTGGGTGAAGTCCATTTGCTAGTCTTCAAATGGGCTCTGTCCTTGGTATTGTTTCCCTTCTTTATTTTGATGGGGGTCTGTCTTGAGTTTTTTTCTTCTGTCACACAACACATCTAACAATTATTTTTCATATGGCTTTAGAAATTCCAGGACCTGTGAGCCACAGTTTAATATACGTGGTTAATGAGTCTCTTACACAGTGAGTGACCTCATGCAAATGCTTCATGCCTGGCTCTACTAAATGTTCAGAAAGCTGTATAACTCCTTCTTATTTTTTTCCATCAGCTCCTTTTTCATCAAAATCCCAGCTCTCAGCTTTCTTTAAGTCTACAGTCAAAAATTCAAGGTCAAATTGTGACAAGTCTAGAACAGGTACCAAAAACATAAAAACATTCCTTTAGCAGCTTCTTTTGCTGCTTGATCAGCCAGACTATTTCCTCTGGCTACTTCAGTGTCTTCTTTCTGATGCCCTGGCAGCGCGTAACTACCACCTATAAAGGTACCTGAAAAGCCTCTAATAATTTGAAAGTTTCTGTTGCATGCTTGATCTCCTTTTTATTAGAGGTTAATGGTTCTATCTCCTTCCAGATGGAACCATGTGATTGCAAAATTAGGAAAGCTTACCTTGAGTCGATACATACATTCACTTCCTTCATGCAACAATTTCAGGGCCCTTATCAATGTAATCAGTTCAGCTTTCTTAGCAGAGGTTCCCGGCCTCATGGCCTTGGCCTTCACTACTTCAAGAATCACAACTGTGCACCCAGCCTTTTTATTTCCTTTGTCCATAGAACTGCTTCCATCTACATATGGAGTCCAGTCTGCCTCTTCCAGAGGATGGTCCTGTAAATCAATTATGATAGAATAAACTTCATCAATTATCTCAGCACAGTCATGTATCAGTGCAGCTGAGTCAGGTGCTGGGAGAGGAGAGGCAGTATTTAACTCACAGTTTTGAGGGAGATATTGGGATTATCAGGAAGAATGGCTTGGTACCTGCCCCTTCTTCCAGCAGTGAGCCACAAATTTTCCTTTTACTCCATCAGTCTCAATATTTTGTGGGGCGCATAAATGGTAATAGGCTGTCCGAAGGAAATTTTTTAGCTTCCTGTAAGAGCTCCCAGGTGGCTGTCACAGCTCTCAAGCAAGGTGGCTGCCCCTGGACAGTGTGATCTAGTTTCCTTGACAATTAAGTGAGGGGTTGCAAAATGTCACCAAGCATTTGCATGAGGACTCCTAGGGCAATGCCCTCCTTTCATGAATGTATAATGGAGAAGAGTTTAATAGGTTTGGAAGCTTGAAGGCTGGTATAGAAGCCAGGTGACCTTCAGGGACTCAAAAGCCTGAGTGCACTCCTTCATCCATTCTAAGGGGATATATTCTGGTCCTTTCAGAGTTTTTCCAGTTTGACAGATCTGATGTAGAAAATGGAGTATGTGTCCAGTAACATCCAGCAGACTAGCCTTCTGGCCCTACTTCCACTGGAAGTTTCCACAAAGGGTAGTGCTCTGCCCTAGTAGGGGCTTTTCCACCACTGAATTTGGCTCCCTGACAGGTTTGAGCTGGCAAGACCAGTTCAGGCTCATTTTCCCCAGTTCCCTTACCTGAGTAAGGAGGGAGATTTCCCCAGGGCTGGAGGGGCTGTGGGAACCCTGACCATCCTCACAGCAGCCATAATATCTAGATCTTCCTGGGCCCTCTCCTCTGAGCTTCTGCTATCTTTCACAGGCAAATTTCCTTTTCTCTGGACCATTAATCTGTTTCCTTTTAATCCCGCACCTGATTATGTAAACTCATGAACATTTCTAAAGATCATTTCCCCAATCTTTAACAAAACAAATCTAGTTACAAAGACCCATTCAGCAGCCAGGGCTCTCCTGAGTCCAGATTATACAATACATAAGCCAAACAGTATTACAATAAAAATCACTTTCTTTTTAGACATAGGTTTATAAGTACAGGTCGACCAATTACCCAAAACTTGCCCCAAAAGGCTATTTCCCTGAATGGAGGCTTTTCCCCCCATTCTACCGGACAGAGAGAGCTCTGTAATGTCACAAAAACCAGAAGCTCATTAATTAAACCAGAAGAAATCTTTTTACCAGACAGCGCTCTGTAAATCACAAGGCACCTTATTCCTGACTATCTAAGTCATGAACTGGAATTGTAACCTTAACCAGAAAGTGCAGTGATTCAATCAAGTTTGAAGACTATGGAAGGTGCTGAGAATCGGAGGAGGGGAGTCTCCTAGAGAAATCACTTGGCAGCTGCTAGGGAGTCTCCAAATCCCATTGCAGGGCCCTCCAGGCCAGACAGCTGATGGGAAACCCTGTCAAATACTCAGACTTACCAGAGAGTCCCAAAGTCTGTACCAACGGAGTCACCAGAATATGAAACCAGAAAAGCCCGCATTCGTGCTGCGTCACCTACCAGACCCAATAATCAGAGACAGGGATGGAATCTTTATGGGAGCTTTATTCATATGGCTGGCAATCTGAGAAGACAGCAGATTTGTACCCTAACAGGCCATCTCTACAACTAATTCTTGATTGGTACTTTAAAAATATCTTTTTTAGGAAATAAAATAAATCAAAGCTGAAATTTTTCATTGTTCATATTGTCCACTGCAAAATACAAATGTTTATGTTGCTTTTCCAGTATTTTGATTCAGCTAGCTCCATCCATTGCCCTTACTGTGGTCTTTCTTATTTATACTGTACTACTTTATATGAAGCTGTCCTACTAAATTGAATTTGAAAATAACCTTAATGACTATGGACTTGTTATGAAAGGCTATTATATATCTTTATTATTTTCTTTTAAATCATTTTGAGATGGGGGATGTGGAAGAAAGAGAGGGAGAAAAACATTGACATGAGAAACATTGATTGGTAGCCTCTTGCTCACACCCCTAACTGGGGACTCAACCTGCACCCCAACCATTCATGGGACAACACCCAGTCAACTGAGCAACACCAGGCAGGGCTAAAGACTATTTTACACTTGTAAAAATACTTACACAAAAACTAAATCCGTGTTTTCCTCAGCAGCATTGCAGTGGTCAAAAAAAAATGTTATGTATACATAGACATGTATATACAGTTATATATATAACACATATAAAATATATGCAAATAAGAGCTACATAATGGGTTTTCACCCCCTTTGGACATTTTCTACTTCATTCGTACTATTGTGTCTACAGAAATAGGATAGGGGGCAACATAACTAAGCAAGACCCATTGTTCTATAAGTCATACAGACAAAATGCAACAAGCTCTCCCTAGTCTTCCAATTCTTCAGTGTGTCCCCTTTGTGATGTTAAGTATCTTCCTATCCTTACCCCAGCTATACCTTTCTCCCAACAGTAATTCATTGTCAGCAGATACTTACTTGGAGTCTGCAAAGTGCTAAGCCTATTACTAAACTTCTTCCAGAACCCTGAGTATATGATGATGCTGCCACTTATTAGCTTTGGTACTGGGGTTCCTTGATCTATAAAGCTATTCATCTTATTTCTGTAGCTTCGGCCCAGTAAGACACAATGGCACATTCTTTGAGAAGTTACCCTAACCCCAGAGTCTAAAGGCCTTCATCCCTATTCTTATAGTACACTCTGTGTTTTTACCAGAGCCATTATGCCCTGCTACATATTTTAAGCACCTTTAAAACAGAAACCTGGCCTGTTCTACTCACTGCACTGGAGTGACCTCAGTGCCAGGGTCACTGTATGCCTTCAAATGTCTTCATGTTATTGTCTATCTTTCTTCAACACACTATCTGCTCCTGGGTGGTGGGCCTGTGATTAAACTTTTCCCTTTAGCAGTTAGCACTTAGCATAAGGCAAGCCGATAGAAATTGTAAAATAGATTAGCTTCTCTGCATTACCATTCATCTTTAAAGTGTGTCGCTATTCGAAATATAAAGTATACTCAATTGTAGAAAGATGGAGTGCAGGGAATTGTTCATGTTTCAAATGTAGGAAAATAATACACATGACAGACAAGAGACTACAGACTACAAATGCCGAGTTGTGCAGCTGTGCTTTATGCTCTTATTCTCGCCCTTAACCTACCAATAAGATAACTAGAATTAATTCTTAAAGGAATAACCTTAAAATAATCAGATGAAAACTTATCAACAGTAGCAAGAAAGTTGGGATTTCTACTTAAGTCAGATTCTATAGGTAAATAATACCTAAGTTCCCTCATTCATAGAGTGGTGTCTTTCTAACCCAAATTTACTACCCACCAAAAACAAATTGTGATCAATATACAAAAACTAGTTGTAGTTCCCTACACATCTGAAACTGAAATTACAAAAACAAATCCACTTACAATGGTATCAAGAAGAATAAAATATTTAGGAACTAATTTAATCAGAACACATTAAAAGAAATTAAAGATGTCCTACATAAATGGTAAGAGTGCCCATGTTCATGGGTTGAAAGACTTAATACTGTTAAGATGCCAATAGCCTCCAAATGAGAGTTACAGACTCAATGGAACCAAAAGCACTGCTCAAAAATGTCAGTATGTGAGAGGTAACGCAACAGGCCTCAGGAGAGTGCCCTGCTCAGGCGCTGGACAAGGACAACATAGAGAAGGACACTGGGCCCCATGTGGAGGAGTTTGACAGGAAGTACAACCCCACCAGGCACCCCATTGTAGGGGGAACTGTGATGGTTACATGACACAAGAAACCAGAGCCTCATGTGCTTCTGCCTGGGCTAAAGGGCATTCTTCTGTCCCTACCTGGTTAAAGCACAGATTGCGTCACGCACCCGGTGATCTATCCAGAGACAAGGACTGCAGGACACATTCCGAATACCAGAGATGAAATCCTCAGCCTTGTTTAAGGAAGGCCTTGATCCTCAACATTTAACGCATTGTTTTCCACATGGTGTTCTGTGTGCTCAGAGTTTGCTTCTAAACCAATTCTCAAACAACTGCCAATACAAATTAGATTTGTACTTATATCCTATTCCATAGCTTCATTCCCCATGTTTTCTTCTCCTCCAATCATTCCTGTCTCAATATATTAATTAATTAATTAACCTGTAGGATAAAAAATTCCACCGGGCTTTTGCAGAAAATCATAAGCTATTGCTAAACCTCAGAGGAAAACTCAAGAGACCACAAACAGAACACAACCACATTGAAAAAGAACAAAGCTGAAAGTGTGACACTTACAAAAATGAAGTTTTTCAAAGATTTTATTTACTTATTTTTAGAGAGAGGGGAAGGCAGGGAGAATTAGTGGTAGACAAACGTCAATGTGTGGTTTCCTCAGGATGGCCCTGTACAGGGGTCTTGGCCTGCAGCACAAGCATGAGCCTTGACTGGGAATCCAACCCTAGACCCTTCAGTACGCAGGTCAGCATTCAATCCACTGGGCCATACCACCCAGGACTGAAGGCTATGCTATGCTTTCAAGAATAATTAGACAAAACAACAATCTATGGTTTCCTCAGGACCCTTAGAATGATAAAAAGGAATGTTATACATAAGTGTGTACAGCTATATCTAACACCCATAAATTATTTAAAAATAAATAGGCAACTTAATGAGTTTTTCACCTCTTCTGGTATTTTGTACCTCATTCATACTATTGTGTCTACAGAAAGAGGATTGGGGACAACAAAAGTAAAAGACTCCAATTGCTATAGGCATCAAACAGAATGAGTATGGTTAGCTCTCCCAATCTCTCAGTTCTGTATTGTGTCCCCTTTGTGATCTCAGCCACCTTCCTACACTCACCTCCCGCTATCAGTTTCACCCAGCAGCACCTCAGTCTCAGCAGATACTTACTTGGAGTCCACAAAGTACTAAGCCTATTGCTAAACTTCTTGAAGCCCCCTGAGTACATGATGCTGCTGCCACTTGTTAGCTTTGGCACTGGGGTTTCCTCATCTAAAAAGCTACTCCTCTTACTCCTGTAGATTCTGAAAGCAAATGTTCCCAGTGAGGCACAACTGGCACCTTCTTAAGGAAGTTACCCTAACCCCACAATCTAAAGCCCTTTCTCCATATTCTCAGAGTACCCTCTATGTTTATACTAGAGTCATTATGTCCTTCTACATATATTGAGCCCCTTTAAAAGAGAAACCTGGCCTCTTCTGCTCACTGCACCGGTAGTGACCTCAGTGCCAAGCTCACTGTATGCCTTCAAATGGTCTCAATGTTGTTGTCTATCTTTCCTCAACATAGAATATGCTCCTTGATGGTGGGCCTGTGATTAAACTTTCCTCTTTAGCAGTTAGCACTTAGCATAATGCAAGTCCCTAGAAACTGTGAAATAGATTACCTTCTCTGCATTACTATTCATCTTTAAAATATGTAGCTTCCTCAAATGTAAAGTATCCTCATATTACAAAAATATGGGGTATTGGGGATTGTTCCTCTGTTTCACATGTAGGAAAAAAATATACATGAAAGCCCTGACACTACAGACTACAAATGCCGAGCTGTGCAGTTGTGCTTTATGCTCTTATTCTCACCCTTAACCTACCAATAAGATAACTAGAATTAATTCTTAAAGGAATAACCTTAAAATAATCAGCTAAAAATTTATCAAAAGTAGCAAGATAGTTGGGATTTCTACTTAAGTAAGATTCTATGGGTAAATAATACCTAAGTTCCCTCATTCATAGAGTGCTGTCTTTCTAACCCAAATTTACCACCCACCAAAACCAAATTGTGATCACATTACAAAAATCAGTTGTAGTTCCCTACACATCTGAAACTGAAATTACAAAAACAAATCCACTTACAATGGTATCGAGAGGAATAAAATATTTAGGAATGAATTTAATCAAAACACATTAAAAGAAATTAAAGATGTTCTACATAAATGGAAAGACAGCCCATGTTCATGGATTGAAAGACTTAATACTGTTAAGATGCCAATAGCCTCCAAATGAGAGTTACAGACTCAATTGGACCAAAAGGCAGTGATCAAAAATGTCAGTATGTGAGAAGTAATGCAACAGACCTCAGGGCAGTGCACTGCTCAGGCTCTGGACAAGGACAACATAGAGAAGGACACTGGGCCCCATGTGGAGACTTTGACAGGAAATACAACCCCACGAGGACCCCATTGTGGGGAACAACTCTAATAATTATGTGAAAGAAGAAACCAAAAACTTCATGTACTTCTGCCTGGGCTAAAGGGCATTCTTCTGTCCCTACCTGGTTAAAGCACAGAGTGCGTCACACACCCAGTGATCTATCCAGGCACAAGGACTGCAGACCACATTCCAAATACCAGAGATGAAATCTTCAGCCTTGCTTAAAGGAAGACCTGGATCCTCAACCTTTAATGCATTGTTTTCCACCTGATATTTTTTGTGCTCAGTGTTGAGCTTCTAAAACAATTCCCAAACAACCAGAAATACATATTACATTTGTATTTATTTCCTATTCTATACTTCAATGCCCCATAATTTTCTCTCCTCAAATAATTCCTTTTATAAACAAACAAACAAATAAACAAACCTGCAGGACAAAAATTACACCAGATTTTTGCAAAAAATCATAAGCTATTCCTAAGACAAACATCAAAACTCAAGGGGCCCCAAATAGCAAACAACTATATTGAAAAAGAACAAAGCTGACAGTGTGACACTTGGCAAAATGAAAAGAATTTTTTGAAGGATTTCATTTATTTATTTTCAAAGAGAGGGGAAGGCAGGGAGAGGGAGGGAAGCATCAAAATGTGTTTGCCTCTGACTGGCCCCCTACAGGGTCCTGGCCTGTAACCAACTGTGTGCCTTGCCCAGTAATCAAACTCTAGAACATCTGCTTCACAGGCCAGCACTCAATCCACTGGGCCATACCAACCACAGTTGAAACTCTCTCTAATGCTCTCAAAAATAATTAGACAAAATGACAATCCATATTTTCCTCAGGACCCTTCCAGTGATCAAAAGGAATGTTACCCATAAGTGTCTACAGGTATACCTAACACCTACACATTATTTGAAAATAAATAGGCTATTCAATGGGTTTTTCACCCTCTTCTGGTATTTTGTACCTCATCCATACTATTGCATCCACAGAAAGAGGATTGGGGGCAACAAAAGCAAGCAAGTCCAATTGTTTTATAAGTCATGCAGACAAAATACAGCAAGCTCTCCCTAGTCTTTATTATGTAGTCTGTCCCGTTTGTATTGTTAAGCACCTCCTTATCCTTACTCCAGCTACACCTTTCTCCAAAAGTAATACAAGCTCAGCAGATACTTACTTGGAGTCTGCAAAATGCTAAGGCTATTACTAAACTTCTCCCAGAACCCTGAGTATATGATGCTGCTGCCACTTCTTAGCTTTGGCACTGGGGTTTCTTGGTCTAAAAAGCTATTCCTTTTATTCCTGTAGCTTCTGCCCACTAAGTCGCAATATGCACCTTGTTTGGGAAGTTACCGTAACTACCGAGTATAAAGGCCTTCCGCCTTATTCTCATAGTGCCATATATGTTTTTACCAGGGCCATGATGTCCTGCTATATTTTGAGCCCCTTTAAAACAGAAACCTGGCCTGTTCTACTCACTACACCGGTAGTGACCTCCATGCCAGGCTCACTGTATGCCTTAAAAATGGTCTCAAAGTTATTATCTATTGTTCCTCAACATGCGGTATGCTCCTTGGTGGTGGGCCTGTGATCAAACTTTCTCCTTTAGCAGTTAGCACTTAGCATAAAGCAAGCCCCTAGAAATTGTAAAATAGATTACCTTCTCTGCATTACCATTCATCTTCAAAAAATGGAGCTTTCTCAAATGTAAAGTATCCTTGTATTACAGAAACATGGGGTACTGGGTATTGTTCCTTTCTGTTTCACAAGTAGGAAAAAAACAGGCCTGACAGACCTGAGACTACAGATTACAAATACTGAGTTGTGTAGCTGTGCTTTATGCTCATATTCTTACCCTTAACCTACCAATAGAAAACTAGAATTAATTCTTAAAGGAATAATCTTAAAATAATCAGCTATAAATTTATCAACAACAGCAAAAAAGTTGGGATTTCTTTAAGTCAGATTCTATGGGTAAATAATACCTAAGTTAACTCAATCATAGAGTGGTATCATTCAAACCCAAATTACTACCCACCAAAACCAAATTGTGATCACATTACAAAAATAAGTTGTAGGTCCAAACACATCTGAAACTAAAATTACAAAAACAAATCCACTTACAATGGTATTGAGAGGAATGAAATATTTAGGAATGAATTTAATCAAAACACATTAAAAGAAATTAAAGATATTCTACATAAATGGAAAGAGGGCCCATATTCATGGATTGAAAGCACTTAATACTGTTAAGATGCCAATAGCCTCCAAATGAGAGTTACAGACTCAATGGGACCAAAGGCAGTGCTCAAAAATGTCAGTATGTGAGAGGTAATGCAACAGGCCTCAGGGGAGTGTGTTGATCAGGTGCTGGACAAGGACAACATAGAGAAGGACAGTGGGCCCCATGTGGAGGAGTTTGACAGGAAGTACAACCCCACTAGGACCCCACTGTGGGGAACAACTCTAATAGTTATGTGAAAGAAGAAACCAAAGACTTCATGTGCTTCTGCCTGGGCTAAAGGGCATTCTTCTGTCCCTACCTGGTTAAAGCACAGATTGCGTCACACACCCAGTGATCTATCCAGACACAAGGACTGTAGGGCACATTCCAAATACCAGAGATGAAATCTTCAGCCTTGTTTAAGGAAGGCCTGGATCCTCAACATTTAATGCATTGTTTTCTACCTGGTGTTCTTTGCGCTCAGTGTTGAGCTTCTAAAACAATTCCCAAACAACTAGAAATACATATTACATTCATATTTATTTCTTATTCTATACTTCAATGCCCCATAATTTTCTCTCCTCAAATCATTCCTTTTCTCAATAAATAAATAAATTAGTTAATTAATAAACATGCAGGACAAAAATTCCAACAGGTTTCTGGCAATAAATCATAGGCTATTGGGAAACTTCAGAGGAAAACTCAAGGAGCCCCAAACAGACAACATTTTGAAAAAGAACAAAGGTGATAGTGTGACACTTACCAACATGAAAAGAAGTTTTTCAAAGATTTTATTTATTTATTTTTAGAGAAAGGTGAAGGCAAGGAGAATGAGTGGGAGACAAGCATCAATGTGTAGTTGCCTCCGGCAGAACCTGTAATGGGTCCTGGACTGCAACCCAGGCACAATCCTTGACTGTGAATCCAACCCTACACCATTTGGTTTGCAGGCCAGCACTCAATCTACTGAGCCACACCAGGCACAGTTGAAAGGCTATTTTATACCTTCAAAAATAATTACTCAAAATGACAATCCATAGTTTCCCCAGGACCCCTTCATGCTCAAAAGGAATGTTATGAATAAGGGTGTACACATATATCTAACACCTATAAATTATTTGAAAATAAATAGGCTACTTAATGGGTTTTTCACTGTCTTCTGTTTTTTTTTTTTTTTTGTACCTCATTCATACTATTGTGTGTAAAGTAAAAGGCTTGAGGGCAGCAAAAATAAAACACTCCAATTGCTATAGCATCAAACAGAATGAATATAGTTAGCTCTCCCTATTCTTCCAGTTCTTTAGTGTGTCCCCTTTGTGATCTTAGACACCTTCCCATCCTCACCTCCACCTACCCCTTTGGCTCAGCACTCCTTCATTGTCAACAGATGCTTACTTGGAGTCCAAAAAGTGCAAAGCCTACTGCTAAACTTCTTGTAGTCCCCTGAGTATATGGTGCTGCTGCCACTTCTTAGCTTTGGCACTGGGGTTTCCTCATCTAAAAAGCTACTCTTCTTATTCCTGTAACTTATGAAAGCGAATGTTCCTAGTAAGACACGATGGGCACCTTCTTTAGGAAGTTTCCATTACCCATAAGAGTCTAAGCCCTAACTCCATATTCTCATAGTACCTTCTATGTTTTTACCAGAGCCATTATGTCCAGCTATATATTTTGAGCCCCTTGAAAAGAGGAACCTAACCTGTTCTACTCACTACACTGGTAGTGACTTGGGTGCCAGGCTCACTGTATGCTTTCAAATGGCCTCAAAGTTATTATCTATCTTTTCTCAACATACTATATGCTCCTTGGTGTGGACTTGTGATTGAACTTTCCCTTTAGCAATTAGCACTTAGGATAAGACAAGCTCATAGAAATTGTAAAATAGATTAGCTTCTCTGAATTACCATTCATCTTTAAAAAATGTAGCTTTCTGAAATATAAAGTATCCTCACATTATAGAAAGATGGGATACTGGGGGTTGTTCCTGTTTTGTTGCACACGTAGGAAAAAAATAGCCATGACACAACTGAGACTACAGACTACAAATGCCGAGTTGTGCAGCTGTGCTTTATGCTCATATTCTCACCCTTAACCTACCAATAGAAAACTAGAATTAATTCTTAAAGGAATAACCTTAAAATAGTTGGGTAAAAATTTATTGACAACAAAAAAAAGTTGGGATTTCTACTGAAGTCAGATTCTATGGGTAAATAATACCTAAGTTCCCTCATTCATAGAGTGCTGTCTTTCTAACCCAAATTTACTACCCACCGCAAACAAGTTGTGATCAATATACAAACATTAGTTGTAGTTCCCCAAACATCTGAGACTGAAATTACAAAAACAAGTCCACTTACAATGGCATCAAGAGGAATGACATATTTAGGAACGAATATAATCAAAACACATTAAAAGAAATTAAAGATGTCCTACATAAATGGTAACATGTTCATGGATTGAAAGACTTAATACTGTTAAGATGCCAATAGCCTCCAAATGAGAGTTACAGACTCAATGGAACCAAAGGCAGTGCTCAAAAATGTCAGTATGTGAGAGGTAACGCAACAGGCCTCAGGAGAGTGCCCTGCTCAGGTGCTGGACAAGGACAACATAGAGAAGGACACTGGGCCCCATGTGGAGGAGTTCGACAGGAAGTACAACCCCACCAGGAACCCCATTGTAGGGGGCAACTCTGATAGTTACGTGACACTAGAAACCAAAGCCTCATGTACTTCTGCCTAAGCTAAAGGGCATTCTTCTGTCCCTACCTGGTTAAAGCACAGATTGCGTCACACACCTGGTGATCTATCCAGAGACAAGGACTGCAGGGCACATTCCAAATACCAGAGATGAAATCCTCAGCCTTGTTTAAGGAAGGCCTGGGTCCTCAACATTTAACGCATTGTTTTCCACATGGTGTTCTTTCAGCTCAGTGTTCAGCTTCTAAACCAATTCTCAAACAACTGCCAATACAAATTAGATTTGTATTTATATCCTATTCCATAGCTTCATTCCCCATGTTTTCTTCTCCTCCAATCATTCCTTTTCTTAATAAATGAATAAATAAATGAATAAGTGAATAAACAAACCGTAGGATAAAAAATTCCAACCGGATTTTTGCAGAAAATCATGTTATTTCTAAAACACACATCAAAACTCAAGGGACCCCAAATAGCCAAAAACCATACTGAAAAATAACAAAGCTGATAGTGTGACACTTGCCATCATGAAAAGAATTTTTTGAAGGATTTTATTTATTTATTTATTTTTAGAGAGGGTAAGGCAGGAGAAAGAGAGGGTTAGAAGCATCCATTGTTGTTGCCTCTGGCTGGCCCCCTTTGGGGTCCTGGCCTGCAGCACAAGCATGAGTCTTGACTGGGAATCCAACCCTAGACCCTTTTGTTCACAGGCCAGCACTCAATCCACTGGGCCACACCGGCACAGCTGAAATGCTATTTTACCCTTTCAGAAATAATAAGACAAAATGACAATCCATACTTTCCTGAGGAGCCTCGCAATGGTCCAAAGGAATGTTATGCATAAGTGCCTACAGGTATACCTAACACCTATAAGGTATTTGAAAATAAATAGGTTACTTAATGGGTTTTTCACCTCTTCTGGAATTTTGTAGCTCATTCATACTATTGTGTCTACAGAAAGAGGATTGGGGGCAGCAAAAGTAAAACAATCCAATTGCTATAGGCATCAAGCAGAATGAATATGGTTAGCTCTCCCAATCTCTCAGTTCTGTATTGTGTCCCCTTTGTGATCTTAGCCACCTTCCTACACTCACCTCCCGCTATCAGTTTCACCCAGCAGCACCTCAGTCTCAGCAGATACTTACTTGGAGTCCACAAAGTACTAAGCCTATTGAGAAACTTCTTACACCTCCCTGTGTATATGATGCTGTCTGCCACTTCTTCCTTTGGCAACGGAGTTTCTTCATGTAAAAAAATATTCCTCTTATTCCTGTAACTTCTAAAAGCCAATGTTCCCACTAAGACACAATGGGCACCTTCTTCAGGAAGTTTCCCTCACCCTTAAGGATCTAAAGCCCTCCATCGTATTCTCACAGTACCCTCTATGTTTTTACCAGAGCCATTATATCCTTCTTTGTATGTTGAGCCTCAGTAAAACAGAAATCTGGCCTGTTGACCTCACTACACTGGTAGTGACCTCGGTGCCAGGCTCACTGTATGGTTTCAGATGGTCTCGGTATTATTATCTATCTTCCTCGACATACTATATGCTCCTTGGTGGTGAGCCTGTAATTAAACTTTTCCCTTTAGCAGTCAGCACTTAACATAAGACAAAGCCTTAGAAACTGTAAAATCAATTAGCATCTCTGCATTACCATTCATCTTTAAAAAATGTAGCTTTGTGAAATATAAAGTATCCTCACATTATAGAAAGGTGGGGTCCTGTGGACTGTTCCTTTCGTGTTTCACAAGTAGGAAAAAAAATAGCCACAACACACGAGACTGCAGACTACAAATGCCGAGTTGTGCAGCTGTGCTTTATGCTCTCATTTTCACCCTTAACCTACCAATAGAAAACTAGAAATAATTCTTAAAGGAATAACCTTAAAATAATCAGTTAAAAATTTATCAACAACAACAAAAAAGTAGGTATTTCTACTGAAGTCAGATTCTATGGGTAAATAATACCTAAGTTCCCTCATTCATAGAGTGGTGTCTAACTCAAATTTATTATCCACCAAAAGAAATTGTGATCAATATACAAAAATTAAAATTGTAGTTCCCTACACATCTGAAACGGAAATTACAAAAACAAAATAACTTCCAAAGGCATCAAGAAGAATAAAATATTTAGGAATGAATTTAATCATACCACGTTAAAAGAAATTAAAGATGTTCTACATAAAAAAAAGACAGCCCATATTCATGGATTGAAAGACTTAATATTGTTAAGATACCAGTACCCTCCAAATGAGAGTAACAGAGTCATCGGGACAAAAAGACAGTGCTGAAAAATGCAACAGGCCTCAGGGGAGTGTGCTGCTCAGGCTCTGGACAAGGACAACATAGAGAAGGACACTGGGCCCCATGTGGAGACTTTGACAGTAAATACAACCCCACCAGGTACCCCATCCTGGCGGGCAACTCTGATAGTTATGTGACACATGAAACGAAAGCCTTCATGTGCTTCACCCTGGGCCTACTCGCTATTCTTCTGTTCCTACCTGGTTAAGCACAAACTGCGTCACACACCCAGTGATCTATCCAGAGACAAGGACTGGAGAGCACATTCCGAATACCAGAGATGAAATCTTCAGCCTTGCTTAATGGAAGCCCTCCATCCTCAACCTTTAATGCTTGTTTTCTACCTAGTGTTCTTTGTGCTTGGTATTGAGCTTCTAAAACAATTCCCAAACAACTAGAAATACATATTACATTCATCTTTATTTCCTATTCTATACTTCAATGCCTCATAATTATTTCTCTTCAAATCATTCCCTTTTTCTCAATAAATAAATAAAATAATTAATTAATAAACCTGCAGGGAAAAAAATTCCAACAGGTTTCCAGCAGAAAAGCATAGGCTTTTGCTAAACCTCAGAGGAAAACCTAAGGAACACCAAACAGAATACAACCATATTGAAAGAGAACAAAGCTGAAAGTGTGACATTTACCAACATGAAAAGAAGTTTTTCAAAGATGCCATTTATTTATTTTTAGATAGAGGGTAAGGCAGGGAGAATGAGTGGGAGACAAGCATCAATGTGTGGTTTCCTCAGGGTGGCCTGTAATGGGTCCTGGACTGCAACCCAAGTGTGAGCCTGGACAGGGAATCCAACCCTAGACCCTTTAGTTGAAGGCCAGCACTCAATCCACTGGCTCACACCAGCCAGGGTTGAAATGCTCTTTTATACTTTCAAAAATAAATATACAAAATGACAATCCATATTTTCCTGAGGACCCTCCCAATGGTCCAAAGGAATGTTATGCATAAGTGTCTACAGGGGTACCTAATTGCTATAAATAATTTGAAAATAAGTAGGTTACTTAATGGGTTTTTCACCCTCTTCTGGTATTTTGCACCTCATTCATACTATTGTGTCTAAAGAAAAAGGCTTGAGGGCAGCAAAAGTAAAAGAATCCAATTGCTATAGGCATCAAACAGAATGAATATAGTTATCTCTCCCTAGTTTGTCAATTCTGTATTGTGTCCCCTTTGTGATCTTAGCTACCTTCCTACCCTCACCTCCACCTATCCCTTTGGCCCAGGAGTACTTCATCATCAGCAGACACTTGGAGTCCACAAAGTATTAAGCCTATTGAGAAACTTCTTGTAGTTGCCTGAGTATACGAGGCTGCTATTACTTCTTAGCTTTGGCACTGGGGTTTCCTCATCTAAAAAGCTACTTCTCTTATGCCTGTAGATTATGAAAGCCAGTATTCCCAGTAAGACACGATGGGCAACTTCTTTAGGAAGTTACCCTAACCCCTGAGTCTAAAGCCCTTCCCCCATATTTTCATACTACCCTCTATGTTTTCACCAGAGCCATTACGTCCAGCATTATATTTTCAGCCCCTTTAAAACAGAAACCTGGCCTGTTCTACTCACTACACCAGTAGTGACCTCTGAGCCTGGCTCACTGTATGCTTTCAAATGGCCTCAAAGTTATTATTTATCTTTCCTCAACACACTATATGCTCCTTGGTGATGGGCCTGTGATTAAACTTTTCCCTTTAGCTGTTAGCACTTCCCATAAGACAAGCCCAAAGAAATTGTAAAATAGATTAGCTTCTCTGCATTACCATTCATCTTTAAAAAATGTAGCTTCCTGAAATATAAAGTATCCTCACATTATAGAAAGATGGGGTACTGGGGGTTGTTCCTGTTTTGTTTCACACGTAGGAAAAAATATCCATGACACAACTGAGACGACAGACTACAAATGCCGAGTTGTGCAGCTGTGCTTTATGCTCTTATTCTCACCCATAACCTACCAATAGGAAAACTAGAATTAATTCTTAAAGGAATAACCTTAAAATAATCACCTAAAATTGATCAACAACAAAAAATAGTTGGGATTTTTACTGAAGTCAGATTCTAAGGGTAAATAATACCTAAGTCCCCTCATTCTTAGAGTGATGTTTTTCAAATCCAAATTTACTAATCACCAAAAGCAATTTATGATCAATGTACAAACATTAGCTGTAGTTCCCTACACATCTGAAACTGAAATTACAAAAAAAAAATTTACTTACAATGACATTGAGAGGAATGAAATATTTAGGAATGAATTTAATCAAAACACATTAAAAGAAATTAAAGATGTTCTACATAAATGGAAAGACAGCCCATGTTCATGAATTGAAAGCACTTAATACTGTTAAGATGCCAATAGCCTCCAAATGAGAGTTACAGAGTCAATGGGACCAAAGGCACTGCTCAAAAATGTCAGTATGTGAGAGGTAATGCAACAGGCCTCAGGGGAGTGCGCTGCTCAGGCTCTGGACAAGGACAACATAGAGGACACTGGGCCTCACGTGGAGGAGTTTGACAGGAAGTAGAACCCCACCAGGAACCCCATCTCAAGGGGAACTGTGATGGTTATGTGACACTAGAAACCAAAGCCTCATGTACTTCTGCCTGAGCTAAAGGGCATTCTTCTGTTCCAACCTGGTTAAAGCACAGAGTGCGTCACACACCCGGTGATCTATCCAGAGACAAGGACTGCAGGGCACATTCCGAATACCAGAGATGAAATCCTCAGCCTTGTTTAAGGAAGGCCTGGGTCCTCAACATTTAATGCATTGTTATCCACATGGTGTTCTTTCAGCTGTGTTCAGCTTCTAAAACAATTCTCAAACAACTGCCAATATAAATTAGATTTGTATTTATTTCCTATCCGTACTTCTGTGCCCCATGGTTTCCTCTCCTCCAATTATTCCTTTTCTCAATAAATAAATAAGTAAATACGTAAATAAATAAATACACCTGTAGGACAAAAAATTCCAACTAGGTTTTTGCAGAAAATCATAAGTTATTTCTAAAACACACATCAAAACTCAAGGGACCCCAAATAGCCAAAAACCATACTGAAAAAGCACAAACTGATAGTGTGACACTTGCCAATGTGAAAAGTAATTTCTAAAGGGTTTTATTTATTTATTTTCAGAGAGAGTGTATGGCAGGAGAGAGAGGGGGTTAGAAGCATCAATTGTGGTTGCCTCTGGTTGGCCTTTTTCTGGGTTCCTGGCCTGAAACACAAGTGTGTACCTTGATTGGAAATCAAACCCTAGACCCTTTTGTTCGCAGGCCAGCACTCAATCCACTGGGCCACACCGGCACAGCTGAAATGCTATTTTACCCTTTCAGAAATAATAAGACAAAATGACAATCCATACTTTCCTGAGGAGCCTCACAATGGTCCAAAGGAATGTTATGCATAAGTGCCTACAGGTATACCTAACACCTATAAGGTATTTGAAAATAAATAGGTTACTTAATGGGTTTTTCACCTCTTCTGGAATTTTGTACCTCATTCATACTATTGTGTCTACAGAAAGAGGACTGGGGGCAGCAAAAGTAAAACAATCCAATTGCTATAGGCATCAAGCAGAATGAATATGGTTAGCTCTCCCAATCTCTCAGTTCTGTATTGTGTCCCCTTTGTGATCTTAGCCACCTTCCTACACTCACCTCCCGCTATCAGTTTCACCCAGCAGCACCTCAGTCTCAGCAGATACTTACTTGGAGTCCACAAAGTACTAAGCCTATTGAGAAACTTCTTACACCTCCCTGTGTATGTGATGCTGTCTGCCACTTCTTAGCTTTGGCACTAGGGTTTCTTCATCTGAAAACTACTCCTCTTATTTCTGTACCTTATGAAAACCAATGTTCCCATTAAAACACAATGGGCACCTTCTTCAGGAAGTTACCCTAACCCCTAAAAGTCTAAAGCCCTTCCTTCATATTCTCATAGTAACCTCTATGTTTTTCCAGAACCGTATGTCCTGCTATATATTTTGAGCCCCTTTAAAACAGAAACATGGCTTGTTCTACTCACTACACTGGTAGTGACTTCGGTGCCAGGCTCACTGTATGCTTTCAAATGGTCCTGATGTTATTATCTATCTTTTCTCAACACACTATATGTTTCTTGGTGGTGGGCTTGTATTTAAGCTTTTCCCTTTAGCAGTTAGCACTTTCCATAAAGAAAAGCCCTTAGAAACTGTAAAATAGATTACCTTCTCTGATTACCATTCATTTTTAAAAAATGTAGCTACTGATATATAAAGTATCCTCACATTATAGAAAGATGGGGTGTTGGGGATTGTTCCTGTTTTGTTTCACTCATAGGAATGAAATGGACCTGACAGACCTGAGACTGCAGACTACAAATGCTGAGGTGTACAGCTGTGGTTTAAGCTCTTATTCTCACCCTTGACCTACCAATAGGAAAACTAGAATTAATTCTTAAAGGAATAACCTTAAAATAGTGGGATAAAAATTTATCGACAAGAACAAAAAAGTAGGGATTTCTACTGAAGTCAGATTCTATGGGTAAATAATACCTAAGTTCACTCATTCATAGAGTGGTGTCTAATCCAAATTTATTATCCACCAAAACAATTTGTGATCAATATACAAAAATTAGTTGTAGTTCCCTACACATCTAAAACTGAAGTTACAAAATCAAACCCACTACAAAATGTTTAGGAATGAATTTAATCAAAACACATTAAAAGAAATTAAAGATGTTCTACATAAATGGTAAGACAGCCCATATTCATGGATTGAAAGACTTAATACTGTTAAGATGCCAATAGCCTCCAAATGAGAGTTACAGAGTCAATGGGACCAAAAGGCAGTGCTCAAAAATGCCAGAGTATGTCAGAGGTAATGCAACAGGCCTCAGGGGAGTGTGTTGATCAGGCTCTGGACAAGGACAACATAGAGAAGGACACTGGGCCCCATGTGGAGGAGTTCAACAGGAAGTACAACCCCACCAGGCACCCCATTGTAGGGGGAACTGTGATGGTTACGTGACACAAGAAACCAAAGCCTCATGTGCTTCTGCCTGGGCCAAAGGGCATTCTTCTGTTCCTACCTGGTTAAAGCACAGATTGCGTCACACACCCAGTGATCTATCCAGAGACAAGGACTGCAGGGCACATTCCGAATGCCAGAGATGAAATCTTCATCCTTGTTTAAGGAAGGCCTTGATCATCAACCTTGAATGCATTGTTTTTCACATGGTGTTCTTTGTGCTCAATGTTGGGTTTCTAAAACAATTCCCAAACAACTGCCAATACAAATTAGATTTGTATTTATTTCCTATCAATACCTCTGTGTCTCATGTTTTGTTCTCCTCTGATCATTGCTTTTCTCAAAATATAAACAAACAAACAAACACACATGTAGGACAAAAAATCCAACTAGGTTTTTGCAGAAAATCGTAAGTTATTTCCATAACACACATCATAACTCAAGGGACCCCAAAAACCATATTGAAAAAGAACAAAGCTGATAGTGTGAAACTTGTCAACTTGAAAAGAAGTTTTTGAAGGATTTTATTTATTTATTTTCAGAGAGAGTGTAAGGCAGGAGAGAGAGAGACAGTTAGAAGCATCAATTGTGGTTGCCTCTGGTTGGCCTTTCTCTGGGTTCCTGGCCTGAAACCCAAGTGTGTGCCTTGACTGGGAATCCAACCCTAGACCCTTTGGTTTGCAGGCCAGCACTCAATCCACTGGGCTGCACCAGCCATGGTTGAAATGCTATTTTACCCTTTCAAAAATAATTACACAAACAACAATCCATACTTTCCTGAGGACCCTCGCAATGGTCCAAAGGAATGTTACCCATAAGTGTCTACAGGTGTATCTAACACCTATAAATTATTTGAAAATCAATAGGTTTCTTAATGGGTTTTGCACCCTCTTCTGGTATTTTGTACCTATTCATACTATTGTGTCTAAAGAAAAAGGCTTGAGGGCAGCAAAAGTAAAAGAATCCAATTGCTATAGGCATCAAACAGAATGAATATGGTTAGCTCTCCCAATCTTTCAGTTCTGTATTGTGTCCCCTTTGTGATCTCAGTCACCTCCTACCCTCACCTCCACCTATCACTTTGGCCCAAGAGTACTTCGTTGTAAGCAGATACTAACTTGGAGTCCACAAAGTACTAAGCCTTTTGTGAAACTTCTTGCAATTCCCTTTGTATGTGATGCTGTCTGCCATTTCTTAGCTTTGGCACTGGGGTTTCCTTATCAAAAAAGCTACTCCTCTTATTCCTGTAGCTTATGAAAACCAGTATTCCCAGTAAGACATGATGGGCACCTTCTTCAGGAAGTTTCCCTAACCCCTAAAAGTCTAAAGCACTTCCTCCATATTCTCATAGTAGTAACCCCTATGGTTTTACCAGAGCCATTACATCCTGCTATATATTTTGAGCCCCTTTAAAACAGAAACCTGGCCTGTTCTACTCATTATACTGGTAGTGACCTTGGTGCCAGGCTCCCTGTATGCTTCAAATGGTCTCGAAGTTATTATCTATCTTTTCTCAACACACTATATGCTCCTTGGTGGTGGGTCTGTGAATAAACTTTCCCCTTTAGCAGTTAGCACTTAGCATAAGGCAAAACCCTAGAAATTGTAAAATAGATTACCTTCTCTGCATTACCATTCATCTTCAAAAAATGGAGCTTTCTCAAATATAAAGTATCATTGCATTACAGAAACATCAGGTACTGGGTATTGTTCCTTTCTGTTTCACAAATAGGAAAAAAACAGACCTGACACACCTGAGACTACAGATTACAAATACTGAGCTGTGCAGCTGTGCTTTATGCTCATATTCTCACCCTTAACCTACCAATAGGAAAACTAGAATTAATTCTTAAAGGAATAACCTAAAAATAATCAGCTATAAATTTATCAACAACAGCAAAGAAGTTGGGATTTCTGCTTAAGTCAGATTCTGTGGGTAAATAATACCTAAGTTCCCTCATTCATAGAGTGCTGTCTTTCTAACCCAAATTTACCACCCACCAAAAACAAATTGTGATAACATTACAACAATCAGTTGTAGGTCCATACACATCTGAAACTGAAATTACAAAAACAAATCCACTTACAATGGTATCAAGAGGAATAAAATATTTAGGAATGAACTTAATCAAAACACATTTAAAAAATTAAAGATTTCTACATAAATGGAAAGAGGGCCCATATTCATGGATTGAAAGACTTAATACTGTTAAGATGCCAATAGCCTCCAAATGAGAGTTACAGACTCAATGGGACCAAAGGCACTGCTCAAAAATGTCAGTATGTGAGAGGTAATGCAACAGGCCTCAGGAGAGTGTGTTGATCAGGCGCTGGACAAGGACAACATAGAGGACACTGGGCCCCATGTGGAGGAGTTTGACAGGAAGTCCAACCCCACCAGGCACCCCATTGTAGGGGGCAACTCTGATAGTTACGTGACACAAGAAACCAAAGCCTTCATGTGCTTCTGCCTGGGCTAAAGGGCATTCTTCTGTTCCTACCTGTTTAAAGCATAGATTGTGTCACACACCCAGTGATCTATCCAGAGACAAGGACTGCAAGGGTACATTCCAAATACCAGAGATGACATCTTCAGCTTTGCCTAAAGGAAGGCCTGGATCCTCAACCTTGAATGCATTGTTTTCCACATGGTGTTCTTTTGGCTCAGTGTTGGGCTTTTAAAACTAGTAGCAAAAGGACAAGGAATATACATTACATTTGTTCAGTGTTGGGCTTTTAAAACTAGTAGCAAAAGGACAAGGAATATACATTACATTTGTATTTATTTCCTATTATATACTTATGTGCCCCACTTTTTTCTCTTCAAATCATTCCTTTTCTAAATAAATAAATTAATTAGTTAATCCCTAGGACAAAAAATTCCAACCAGCTGTTTGTAGAAAATCATAAGCTCTTCCTAAACACACATGAAACTCAAGGGACCCCAAATAGCCAAAAACCATATTGAAAAAGAACAAAGCTGAGGGTGTAACACTTGCCAACTCAAAAATAATTTTTTGAAGGATTTTATTTATTTATTTTCAGAGAGAGGGAAGGCTGGAGAAAGAAAGGGATAGAAGCATCAACTGTGGCTGCCTCTGGCTGGCCCCGTTCAGGGTTCTGGCCTGAAACCCAAGAGTGTGCCTTGACTGGGAATCCAACCCTAGATCCTTTTGTTCACAGGCCAGCACTCAATCCACTGGGCCACAGCAGTCACGTTTGAAAGGCTCTTTTATACTTTCAAAAATAATTAGACAAAACAACAATCCATAGTTTCCTGAGGACCCTCCCAATGGTCCAAAGGAGTGTTATGCATAAGTGTCTACAGGTATACCTAACACCTATAAATTATTTCCAAGTAAACAGTGCTACTTGATGGGTTTTTCACCCTTTTCTGGTATTTTGTACCTCATTCATATTTGTGTGTAAAGGAAAAGATTTGTGGGCAGCAAAAGAAAACCAGTCCAATTGCTGTAGAAATCATATAGACAGAATGTAGCTAGCTCTCCCCATCTTTGAATTCCTCAGTGTGGCCCCTTTGTGATCTTAACCACCTTCCTGTCTTCACCTCCACCTATCCCTTTGGCCAGCACTACTTCATTTTCAGCAGATACCAACTTGGAGTCCATAGTTCTAAGCCTATTACTAACTTCTTGCAGTTCCCTGCGTATATGATGTTGTCTGCCACCCCTTAGGTTTGGCAATGGGGTTTCTTGATCTAGACGGATACTCCTCTTATTCCTGTAGCTTATGAAGGCCAGTGTTCCAATTAAGATACAAGGGAATCCTTCTTAGGGAAGTTTCCCTTACTGCTCAGAGTATAAAGCCCTTCCTCCATGTTCTCTTAGTACCTTCTATATTTGTACCAGAGCCATTA